>VWZU01007873.1:12296-69562 GCA_013397095.1 Sterrhoptilus dennistouni
AAAAAAAGGGAGGAGGAGTAAAGTGGCACTTGTTATTTGCAACATTAGCCTTCCAGAGTAACTACTAGGCATGCTGAAGACCTGTTCCTGGGAGGTGACTGGACATCATTTGCTGATGGGAAGTAGAAAAAAAAATCTTCAGTTTTATTTTTTGCTTGTGTGCACAGAGATTTTTGCTTTTGCTTTCGTAAATGGCCTTATCTCAACATACGAGGTTTCTTTCTATCTCATATTTCTCTCCCCTGACAACCTGAGAAGGGAGAATGACAGAGCCTCTTAGTGGGCACCTGGCATCCAGACAAGGTCAACTCACCCCATAAGGCTTAGAGTGTCTACATCATATTTAGAAAGAGCCAGGCTCAAGACATCTGTTGGATATAGACTGTACACTATGCATGCCTGTGGCAGCCAGGTGCAGTGAAAGACGACTTCAGAAAACATTTAAGTGGCATGGACAAGTACAGATTCAGAATCTCAAGAGTACTTTAGTGCTGGGACAAAGATTACAAATTAGTGTATGCTTTCATGTAAACGGTAAATGTGGTGAATGAATCCGGACTGGAAAAGAAGTTCCCAGCTACATATAACTGTACAATAGAACAGATTTAATGACTTATTAAAAAATCTCCCTAGGGTCTATCTTGATGTACCTCTATCTGACTTGTTCCCCAGTGTCACTACTTTTCCTGTACTGGGAAACAAAACTGGGCAAGAGATTTTATGTGTGGTCATAAATGCTAAATATAGAGGATTTCAATCTGCTGGCTATGTTCTTTCAAATACATTCCACTCTTCAATAAACATTTACTACTACAAAGCTGCACTGTTGATTGATGTTCAAACTTTTTAGCCCCAGGATCTTTTTTTTTTTCCCCTTTTTTTTCAGCAAAACATTTCTATCCAGTGAGCCTCAGACAATACCGCTGCACATGGATATTTTATTCCAGGTTTAGGAATTTCTATTTGCTGTTGTTGAACTTCCTGAATTTCTGTCAGTCCCAGTCAGTTAAAGCCTCACTGAAGAGCAACCCTGTTTTTAGTCATGTTATCTTCTTCCTCTACATTTGGTTTCATCCACAGAATTGATGAAAATGTGTTTTTGTTTGTCATCCAGATAGATAGTGAAGATATGAAATGGTAATAGCCCCAGCACTTGCCTGTGAGGAAAGCCTCTAGTAACCATATGGCAAGTGAATTTCAAACTGCAACCCATTACTCTTGGATCCCTATAATCCAACCAGTTTTCCATGCATCCTGTAGTCCAACCAGTTTACAAGCATCTTGTAGTCTATGCATCCAGTTCATGTCTCTATGGGTTGGCTAGAAGGATACAATTGGAAACCATGGAAAACTCATGAGAAAGTCAAGGCAAATAACATGCCCTGACCACCAATTCATTTGTCAGAGAGGGAAATCAGTTAGGTGTGATTTTACCTTTCCAAATCCCTTGTGGTTTTTCCCATCCATTTTATCATTCATATGCCTATGAATGACTTTCATATGCAGATTTGTCCATAATCTTTCAGGAGACTGCAGTGAGGCTTACCAGCCTCTAATGTCCCAAATTCTCTTTCTCATTCTTTGAATAATGATGTGACACTTTCCATTCTCTGGTCATGAAGACCCTATCTGGATCCCCCAGGTTTTGAAAGGTGATTTTGGCTAAGCTTCCTCACCAACATCAGATTATTTCATGTGGTCTCATGAGCAGTTGTAAAAAAATTTAGTCACTTGATTGACCATTAACTAGTCTTTTCCTACAATATGCAGTACCTCAGTCTTCCAGGCTCTCCTGAAAGGCCAAAGGGCATACCTTATCTGTAAAAGGTCTTAGCAAACAAAGCATTGACTGCTGCAAACCCTTATCCCAAGGCCCCTCTAGTTTTCCCATCAGTATACTTATAGAAGTTTTTATTTTTGCCATTCACATTCCTTGCCAGTTTCAATTGCAGCAGTTTTAGAATTTCTAATTCAATGTCAAATCAATATTTTTAATCTTTTTTCCTGGTTGCAAGGTGGCCTTCAGTCAGCTAAAGAAGACTGCATCTTATTTTACCCCTTGATCAGGGTTTCTGAAGCCCATCACAACAGCTTCCTCACTAGCTTCCCTTTGATCCTGACCTGTAAACTCAGCTTGCTTGTGAACCATTTCATGGCAAAGCTCTCACATTCAAGCTGCTCTTTTGAATAGAGCACAGTTTGTCTTCCTGTCATTCCCAACCTGTGCCTCTTAAAGGACCTGTTCCCACCCATTCTACTACCCCAACAACGTGAACTATCTCACTATTACTCTGCAACTACTCATAACTTCTAATTCCTCTGTTTTGGTTTTTTCTCTGTTTTTTGGGGGTTTCTTTTCCTCATGCTGGAGAAATTTGTGTCTAGACGTTTTGGATACGTTCCCAGTAGTGATGCTTTTTAGGGAACATGGAAGAACATTTTCATTGTGCTGCCTCCCAGAATCCCTGCTCCCTATCATGCCACTTCCCTTGGGGTTTGGTTTTCATCTTGAAAACTTGTGCAGAAATGCTGTGTCATTTTGCAACCAAGCTTGTTTGCAAAGATTCTCTTGTCTCACTTCATTGGATGGAGACAACCGCTCCTTTTTCCTAAGAGATGGTCCTGTAGTCATGGGCACACAAACTCTGTATGGGATATGAGCCACAGAGATAGGTATTGGCATACAGTGTACTTTTGATTCTACCTGAGCCTTTCCCCTTCATTGGAAATATCGAGAAGACACCACTCAAACTTTTTAGGTTCACTGCCTCTTGATACATTTATTTTTCCCCTGGCTATCAGTACTCACATGGGTACATAGCAAAGATTTATAATCTAGGGGCTGGCTGAGCCTCTGCTATATTTCTACAAAATCCCGGATGCAGAATGTGCTCCAAATCTGCTTAGAAACAAGTAATTGGTGAAGAGATAAAGATATGGAGCTGGCATCCCCCATACTAATTCTTTGAGTCTTGTTGAGTGGAGAGAAAATTTATTGCTATACTCTGTGACATTTGGACAGTATCTTGATGCTTCAGCACCAACTAATCTGACAATAGAAACAATGATGTGCTTTCTTCACTGATATTTTTACCATCATGAATCTTTCTAGCACCTTAAAGTCAGGCAATTGTGGAGAAATGGGAATAACCATTTGACAGAAGAGACAAGAAGTGATATGAAATGACAAATATAAGAACATGGGAGGTAAAGAACAGAATTGAATGGAAGCAGTGATCCTTTTGGAAGGTGCTGTTAGGGCTGGAAATGATTTAGTGTAATAATAGATAGGGCATGGGGGAGAGAAATTGGATGCAAAACGTGGGACAAGTCTTGAAATGATGGAAATGGAGGAGTCAGAGAGCAGAATTTTGTTCAAAGTGGAAAAGAAGGATTTACAGAATGAGAGACTTGGGGCAAAAGTTGTAACAAAATGTAGAAAAAAAGAAAAAAGAAATCCAGAGTGAACAAGGAGTTTAGGGCCTGTAATGCATCTAGTCAGATTGCAGTAAGAAGTTGGTATAGAGAAGGAAATGGAAAGAAGGTGTGAAATCATACAATACAAAAAAATACCTGGTAAGACAGGAGAATCACAGAGATGTCACAGTCTGATGTGACAGTGGAGGTCCATGGCAAACGGGACATAGCTTTTACAGATGGTTTCCACATTGGAAGAAAAAAATCAAAAATTCAGAAAGTAAAGGTGAAAGATGTGAGGTTTTGTGTGTTTATCTCAAAAATGCATGGACCAGGCAGAATTTTGAGCACTTCCTTATTTTTCTTTTCTTGCTTCTATTTATGTCAAGGGCTTTTGTACCTGCTTGTTTTATTTCTAACAACCTTTCCATTTATGCTAGTTCCTCTCATTCTCTGCAAATGACTCACGAGTCCTACCAACTGTTGAAAATATAGCCAGCATGAGCAATTCCCTTCTAACAATGCCAGTGGCAAGTGAACATTGCTTCCTAAGAACAAGAACATTGCTTCTTCCTTTCCCTGACCCATGAAAATATGTTATTGAACTTGTTTTGGGCCACCTAGCCTCCCTCCTTCCTCTTGTTTCCCTCTGATGTGCTCTGCACCTCCTTGTAAGACACTGCTCTTCTGGAGAGATGGTCATTCTGTGCTGCAGCTTGTCCAGATTTGGCTGAAGGCAACAATCCATCTGTCTAGCTGCAGTGCTTTTGGCTTCCAATAGCTAGTCAAAAAAAATGAAAAAGAAATTATGCATATTTTGAGTTTATTTTTCTTTTCTAATGTAGATTTAGTTGTAATATTTCAATTTTCAGTTTAAGGTGGGGAGAAGGATATGAAAAAAAAAGTGTGTTAAACAAGTTCATAGTGTTTTGGGGGGGTTTACAACTTTTTAGGTTATAGTCTGTGAATTTGGTGATCAGAAAACATAGTGAATATAAACACTTTGGTAGGAAGATGGGCTTACTAGAAGCCATCCTAAGATCCTGCTATGGCACTGAGTCACTGCCAGCACTGCCTGTCCCTGCCCACCCTTTGGGACCTCCCCCACCTGTCCATGTGTACTAGTTTGAAAACAAACCAGTGTGAGATTCCAAGTCAGAACTACAATTTAATAAGAAAATTAAGATAAAGACTGTTGTGGTGTGTTTTTAGTTTTACCAAGTTTCTGCATGCTTCTGTTTTACAATGGTTTGTCCCATACCCCATGTTAAACCCTTTTTTGGTTTCTCCTGAGTGAAGAGTCCTGCCCATCACTCTGCAGCCACGTCCTGATGCCTGGAAAGTTCTAGTGAGGGTGTTGAGTGATTTGGCAGGGTTTCGGTCCTCCCCTCCCCTTTTTATGTATTGAATTGTTCTACTGTCTGTCCTTTATGTTCTGGGTCACTCCTCCCCATCCCAGGATTGGCTCCAAGTTACCCCATCCCATTTCCCCACCCCCGATACTTAAAGTTCGGTACCAGAAGGAAATCTCACTTTTCCTTCTGGTCTTTCTGGGTGTGTACAAGTCCTGCAGAGGCTTAATAAACACAAAATTGAAGCTCGTACAAGAGTCCTCTCTTCTTCCTTACTATTGCCACACTTCTGCCCAAGGCAAAGACTCACAGGACAGGAAAAGTATTGCTGCATACCGAACTGAACCTTTTAATGCGAGCTTAGTGCTAGAGCTAGCCGGAGAGCAGGACGAGAGTTCCCTGAAAGCAGCACTGAACCCCAGCAAAAGACAATAATACAGAAACACTGGCTTAAACTGACAGAGTCAGGATACAACCTGACACCCTGCTGGTCAGCATGGTGGTAGCAGTCCAATTAAATGGTGACTGCAGTCCTTTTGAAGTGATAGATGTAATTGTGCTGAAACAGTGATCCTGTAGAAGGGTCTAGTCTTCCTTTGGGAATCCAGTGGATAAGGCTGTTTGTGGTGCTCCAGATTATATCCAGGTAGGAATGCTTGGTTCCTCCCCTTGGCCGGAGCGTCTCACAGTAGGATGTTGTAGTTTTATGAGTCATGCAGTGAGACCTATAGCCCATTATCAGAAGATATCCCCAGAGGGAGTTATCAGGGATGTGTCATGGATGAGATAAAGAACACTGCCCCACCCAGTTTTAACACCTTATGGAGATGGTGATAGAATACATATTTTTGGTTATATCTTACATTGTAACCTAAGACACCATGGCTCAGGACACCCCTCTCAGCCCTAGGGCCATCAGCTCCTGCCCCAGCAGTGCCACAGCAGGGCTGGTCTCCACCTCCTCACAGCCTGAACCTGCCTGGCCATGGACCCTGCCAACCAGGCCTACCTGCAGGTCATTGTCCTATCTTATCCCATTCCTGTCCCCAGGGTGTCTCATGCCTGGGACTAAAGCTGCTCCTGCTTTCTGTCATCTTCCTCCTTCTGGTGTACCCCATGGGGACCCTCCCAGTCCTGGAGTTCCCCAGATCCTGGGAGCCATCAACCCCCTCAATGCCCTGCCACACTCCTGGGCTCAGGAAAATACCAGAAGTATCTCAGGCATTGTGTGTATAACACTGAACAAGGCACTTTTCCACTTATGTTGCCAGCACTTGGCTACCCATATTTTTACACTGGAAATTGCAACTCATTTCCTCAAGAAGAAATTTTGGAAATGTTGTGTATTGTTAAACCATGTGGTGCATTTATCTGGGGTGTGGTCTAACCTGCTCACCAACACCAAAGAGAGCTGTTTCACCCAGGAGCAGGGGACAAGGTGTCTATAGTGAGTTATCAGTCATTAAAATGTGGGGAACTGGCAGGTACACCAGGGGTGAAGATGCTCATGAGTGATCAAGCTTTATTCACTCATAAATTATTGGTTAGATTTTCTTATTTAAGGAAATGGGAATTATTTTTTCCGAACTGAGTATTAGTTGGCTACAATTTGCATTCGTTCCTCCAGAGTTTGGAAAGTTGATTCATTAATTTGGGTACCTTTTTCAGGCGATTAATTGACAAATATCAAGTCATAATAACTTGAAACAGCATTTGATTCTTCTATTATTCAGTTCAGATGGCATTTATTTGCCTTTCATTGGAGAAAGTCAGGCCTAGGCACAGTGAATTGGTATTTTTCTGTTCACAACTGCTGAAATGTCACCATTCCTGTAATTTGGTTTATATATATTTTAAGGTCATTTAATCATCTTGCCAGACTGTATAGTATAGCTTATTGGGTTGGGAACTCCATTTATCCAGTAACCCAATTCCTGAGATAATAATTTTTTTATGTATTAAAGTGCATCTTTCAGAAAAAAAAATTATTATAATGATCTTTTCAGTAGGTGGCAGTGCTGGGATTAAAACTGTTGCTGCTTGACTAATATGCAAATTTCTGCCTGTTGGGATTTAGGTCTAAAAAGGTTTTCAGGGCATTCTCATCTTTAAATTTGGGCTCTAGTTTGCTTGGAATGCTGAAACTGTAGGGAGATTTATTCCTGCTGGCTGAGAAAGTATAGAAAAATAGATCAAGTACCACAAGTGCAGTCAGTTGGCTCCAGAGATCTGCATGAACAAGCTAAAGCCGTGAAAAACATGTACCTGTAAAGCTCCAAAAGTAATAGTTTCTCCAGTGCACATCCACTTCAATTGCTCTCAGTAAAATGATGTTGTTAGCTGAAATGTTATAGAGTCTGAATAAACAAATATTCAGAAATCTGAATCTGTATTCAGCTTTCAATTTTAAATTTATGGAACTTTATCAGAATCACTGTGGCATCCTTACATTGTGGAGGACTTCTCTATGTATGGTACCATAAAGACTCCATTACTTGGTTCTTGTGATTTCATAATCCATTCCTTAAA
This sequence comes from Sterrhoptilus dennistouni, assembly GCA_013397095.1. Classification (NCBI taxonomy): domain Eukaryota; kingdom Metazoa; phylum Chordata; class Aves; order Passeriformes; family Zosteropidae; genus Sterrhoptilus; species Sterrhoptilus dennistouni. Next base: position 19,595 of record VWZU01007873.1, read on the forward strand.
TTATGATGAAGAACTTTTCTCTACGATGATGGAATATGCAAATTAGGAAGTTCTGATTTCTGATAAGGTCTAAAATGGAGATTTGTGTCACAACATAAAGCTTTTTTTAAGCAGGATAATTTCTCAGAAGGTGTTCTGCCAGGAATCTCTTTAAAGGTCATGCATCTTAATGGCACGCATTAAGTAGTCCATGTGGAATACTGCTCAGGAATACACAATAAACAGCAAGAATTCCCCATATCATTAGGATCTTGAGAGAGAAAGAAGACTTCTCCTGGATTAGAGATGGACTGCACCTCTGTGGACAACAAAAGGATGTTTTATGGTGGCAATTAAAATGTGTGGCAGCTGCATATCATTGTTTGTCCATTGGGAAAGCAGGATAAAGAGGATTCCACAGCCACATGGAAAACAGTGCAGAGTAATGTATTCCAGATCACACACTGGAAGTAGTGATATTAAATCTATGAGTAGCTAGGAATTCTCAGTTATCTCTCTGCTGATGACTTGTATTGACCCAGGACTTCAGGGAGGCTGTGGAGGGAGCACCTATGGAGAAGGCATCCTCTCTTTAAACACAGCCCCAAAAGAAGGGGAATTTGGTAATTTTAAAAAGGGGAATTTTAAAAAACAGTAAAGTGTCTGGGAGATCGGGATTGATCCTATCCAATGGGGCAAAAATATATTTATCACAAAAAAGAAAAAAATAACAAAACAAGAAAAAAAACCTGCTAGCATTTTTCAACAGTAAGAAAGTAGAATTCATTTCTCCTAGATGAGTAAAAGTCAGATAGCTTGTAAATTCTTTTGACAGAAAATGAAAAACAATTTTTAATTAAAAAGATTAAAACAATATCGACATTTAGAGTGGCTTGTTTTCCAAGAAATCTGAAAAAAAATTCTACTTGTAATTAAAGCATTTCCAAAGGGAATTGAAATATGTTCAAACACAATGAAGTTTAGAAAAAGTTTAGAAAAAGCATATTTGGGGGTAAGTGAAAGCTGTGTTCTGAAACTGTTGAACCAAAATTGGCAAAGGGACACCAAACTCCTGTTCTGTTTAGGGAGACTTGAAGACCCAAGACCCTCCAAGATGACTCTTGGGTGTACTACAGAGATGACTTTCTTGCACCAGGGACTCAGGAGTCCAGTCCCTAGAATCAATAAGCCAGTTTATGACCTATCTATGGCACTGTGGTGTCTACTGAAGCTCTAAGTCCATAGACATATCAGATTGCACAGCAATGACTCAGTAACTATTTTTATAAAACTAAGTCAGGGTGTTTCAGTCTGCACAGAGTAGTTGCATTGGCTTACACTGCCTCAGAATCAGTTTTGTTTTAGCTGAGACTTTGCTGTCAGAAACTAAACCAAAAACATGAGTGTGACAACCTACTGTTTATAAATAGATACAGAGAAAATCACTTTTTTATATAGTAAGAGCAGAAAAAAATGGTACCGTTATTTTGACTGCATTCCTTGACAGCATTCACTATGAGCAAGGTTCATAATTAACCTCTTTGAAAATTATTCCACAACCATGTAATCACATACTTAAATTAGTCTAAGGAGCTTCATTTCACCTTGCTGGAAGATGCATTAAAGTAATGGAAACGAGAATTTACTATATACTTTATACTCACATTCTGCAAAGAATTGTACGAACCAAAAAAGCAATGGAAGAGAAAATTCTTGCAAGAGCTATGCTAACCTTTTCTAAGACAAGAGATGTCACTTTGAACCCAAAAGGTATTAGAATTCTCTCAAAAGAAGAAACGTAGCCTTCTAAATCCTATTTGTAAAATGAAAAGAAGTTGCTAAAAGAGTTTCCATTGGCTGGAATAAAGTCCTGTTCTCTTCAATATAAGTAGTGATTTCAGATCTACTGATACATAGGTCAGCTGCCTACTGCTCCAGCAGAGTAAGAAGAAAAACCTGATGCTTTTTAAGCTCTTGAAATTTTATGGTGTCATGCAGCGAGAGGATAAGTTTTGCCTTCTAGCAAGAGTGTGTCCCTCTTAACTCATGGATGACCTGGTGCCTTTTGGGACATAGATACCAGTGTTGGGTTACAGCTTCTCTGCAGCATCCCTGAAGCATCTTGTCCTAATGGCAACTCCAGCTCCTCAGGAGCCATTGGCCAGAGCGATCCTATCTAACTCCATTCTCAAGGGCCTCCTGAAACCAGAGAAAATGAGCCTGCACATGTCAATGCTGAGTTTGTCAACATCAATTTAGCATAGGATAACCCTATGGATTTTCAAGCTTCTGGGAAAAAAAATGCTCTCTTTTTCTAAATAGGGACATTTTTTGCATCTTCAAACACAGTTTTATTCTCTTTTTTTTTGCTCTTCTTCACTGACTAGATCATTGGCAAAAGGGGACCAAAAGGGAAATCTCTGAATTGAGCAGTGCCTTGAAAAGATTGAGAATTATTTCAAAGATTCCTTTTCCATATGGCTCTGTCTTTTTCAGAAATAGCTTTTCTTTTAAACTTTATTTTCTCTCTTCCTATTAAGAGAATGTGCCGAAAGAATGATGTAGTTTATTGAATTAACAACCCCACAGGTACCTGTGTCTATTTTGATCTCAGCTGTATTCCTAAATAACAATAATGAAAAGTCTAAGATCTTTCTTTCCTGGTGTTTAGTTTCACAAATTCAAAAGGGCACCATTTTACTCTCTTAGGATGTTTTTACTCTCAAACAGCTCAAGCTAGTCAGTGTAGCTTTATAAATCAATGCCAAAACCACTTTAACCAAAATCTGTGATGCATTCCTGGCATAAAGGAACTGTATTATTTTAAAACAATAACGGTATCATAGAATGGCACTTGTTGAGCTGTTTGGGGGTGACTTAGGGGCAGACTAGGAGCTGAAATCTCAGCTGAAACTATTTTACTCTGTGAAATTCTCAGAAGTAAATCCGTAGAGGTAATGTAGACCTAGTAGCTCTGCAGACTACTGAAGCCTTTATGACTCAAGGATGATTAAGTTCCATGTTATCATTGCTAAAACATCTGAAATTAAAGAATTGCATCTCTGTGCAAAAGGGTCCTTTTATAAGTAATATCTACAACAGTCATGAAGGGGTTGTTTATTTTAATTATTTTTAATTTTTTCTTGCTAAAACAGCTGTAAAGAAAACCAAAAACAATGTAACAAAATAAACCATGACAGAACATAAAATTGAGTATGCCTTGATGAAAATTTAATCTGTCTTGTGAAGCCTAATTCTCATGCCTGGTAGGCTGATTGATGGTAGTGGTGGAAATGGTTTCTGTAGTTAACTCCTATGTTTAAGTTAATGTGGAATATTGGTAAGAGATTTTTTTTATGATGACATTCTAAACTAATAGTAGACAGTGAAAAAGGTTACCTGGCAGACGTAACCTACACTGATAATTGTATGAAACAGACTGTAGCAGGAAGGATTTTCCTTTGGGGGGCAGAGGGCTGAGGGTCAGGCACTTTTGCTCATTTGTGACTTGGCAGTCAGCTGGTGAGTTAAATGAGATCCAAATCATGCAGAGCCTCTTCAGAAGTAAATTTCAGGAGAAAACCTGAAATTTGTTGTGTCTTTTATTGTGTTTTGAATGGCATTTTGGATCAGGCAGAGGCAGCCAAACTTGTCTATGGATCATGGTTTGTTTGGGAAACTAGTTTTGATCTGTTGTTTATTCTTGCTTGTATCTGGAAATTCAGCTGTGCCTGTGAACACACCCTAGAAATGTGTTTCATTCTTCCTTAAGCTATGGCAGCCAAAGTTTGGGCCATGCACTGTCACAGAAGATCCTAGAAATAAAATCTTACAAGAAAAAAAGGTAAGGCCCTTGGAAATGCCAAACCTGATAGCTAACATAGTGAAAGAGGACATTGTCCTTTCTGATCGCTTGACTTCATTCAATCTCATATATTGTGTAACATACAGGTGAGGTATACGGCAGAGATCAGAAATAATGTTCTTCAGTGTTATCAGCTAGGATTCTCAAAAAAGTTTTGCTGTGTATTTGTGTGGTTATAGATTCTCTACTTTTTCATGCCCTTTGGCAGTACTAAAAATCAAATGCAGATATACAGATACAGATACTGCTTCTTTTGGCTCTTAAATACCCAAATCTCAACATTAATATACATCACCTCTCTGCAGAGTTAGCGTGGGCTACACAGCATTTGAACTGAATAGCAAAACAACAGGGCACAGTGTTTCATGTAGGAAAAGGTAACTGCTAGTATTCCAGTTCAAATTTCCAAATGAGATTGGTGCTCCTTTTATTTTATGCCAGGATGTCAGTGTAAACTTGTGTTAGCTGTGAATATATATGGTTCTTTCTAAAGAGGAAAACCCTGAGACAGCTAAAAGAAAGCACACATAGGAGTAATGCATGTTCTAATGCAACAACTGGTAAGAACATAAGTTACATTATACCTATTGTCAAAAAACAATATAAATATATATTTTTAACAATATCTGGAAATATGCACTAATTTCATTTTTTTTTACATTTGACTACATTGTTGAATTTGGTCATAGTGATGTTTTCCTGCTTGTTAGCTGCAGTTCAGTAGGTCATCATCAAAATGTACCACTGTCAAATCCAAAAGGTCGAATAGCAAAAAGGTGTTGTTAGCAGCTGCAATTCTTTTTTCTCTTGATCAATAAACTATAGGTAATAAAGTTCTTATATCTGAAAGGCATGCACAGCAGGAATACATATATATATATATAGGAACACATAATATCTGTTTTTGTTACTAAGATACCAGCATTTGTTTTAAAATGCACCAGAACACTAGCAAAGATGATTAATATACACTAGTGACAACAGGCATAAGCCTGCTCTGAGCTGCTGGCCAGTAATGAGTTAATACTGTACTCATCTAGCTTGATTGCATCTGTGAATAGTTAAATAATGAAGCTGTGGGAAAGGCCCAATGAAAAAGTCAGACAAAAGGTTATAAGTCTGACTCCTTGAGGGTCAGGAGGAAAAAAAATGTATTAAAAAAATAAAGCTAAAAGACCACAGCAAACAAAGAACTTAAAATTGTTATGAGAGTATTATTACTGTGTGGCTTTTCCTATGAAACTATTTTGCATACTGCACTTAGAAGTGAGGAAAAGTGAGAATTATGATATTTGTGATGATACTTTCCTATGCAAGTACTTACAATAATTGTAGTCTTGGAATGGTGATTTACTCTGATCTGCCTGCTTTATTTTTTTCCAAATGCTTTTAAATTGTTTATAATTAATCAGAAATTCTTTTACAAAAAGTTAAAAAGTAAATGGGCAAATCATTGTTCTTCTTTATATTTGGTGTTTTTTAACCAAAACAACACTTTTGTTGTTTTCAAAATGTTTTGAAACTGCTTTCAAATGCTAGAAAGGCAGTGTTAATTTTGTAGACTCTTTCCTTTCATCAAGGTCATAAGCTTATCTTCCTCAATTATGACTTAGTCTGCCTATGTTAGGTTTAGAACTAGATATATGTTCATAAAAATCTCATTATATATGAGGGCATACTACCTAAAAGCAATTTTTACTCTAAGAAATATCTTAGTATAATGATGGCACAAAATAATAAAAATGCTGGAAAAAATGTATGGGACTGGGTGCACCTATATCTAAGAAAAATAAAATGGGAATTTAAGCCTCTCCCTAACTACCTCCACTTCTGGCAATAAGCCCTGATGTTCTTAAAAACACTAGTAATGATGGTGAACAATAAGGAAATCTAAGATAAAATCTTAGGCCACAAAGAACAATACTGTCAGAGTGATCAAAATTGTCTACTAGCAATTTTATCAGCATTAGTAACATGAGAAACCACAGGATCAAAATCTAGGAATATTTGTTAGCTGCTGGGCCTTGCCAAGACAAGAACAGAACACAGAAAGATTAATCTTTACCTTCCTATTATAGAATAAGTTGTTGAGCATCCCTAACATGCTGTATGTAACGTTCTTTACTTGACACCTGTTCTATGTCTGAAGAGGAATTTAGAAATTAAGATTAAGCTGGAGTTTCTATTTATTAGTTGAACTGTGGCATTGGTCACTCAATTCCTCAGCTCTAGCGTTAGTAGAATTAGCTGTTTTCCAGCTCCATGCAAAAATAAAAACTAGGCATGGCTTACTCACTGCTACCTATGCTCTGTTTTCTCTCAGAAAGAAACCTGGGCACATGAACTAGAGGAGGCTTGTGCTGCAAAGAAATGGATGATCTGATTGATAGTAGGGATAAGGACTTAAGAGTGTGCTGTGGAATTTTTTTTTCTTCTGTCTAGTCTGAATTCAAAATTCTATGCCTTCTTGTATTCTTTAAAGAAAACTACATTCTTGCTCAGCCTGCTGTGCTGTATGAAGTCATTGAACCTACTTTGGAGAGCTGGAATTTTTGCACGTATGTATGCATGTTATTTCTTGGGACTTGTCAGCCTTTGTTCTGTAACTTTAACCGTGTGTGTGTATGTGTAGGATTGCTGCACATTTTCTTTAGAGAGTTGGCATAACTTCTAACAAACAGCTGGCACATTCTCTGTTCTGTTGTTTTTTGCTTTTAATATGCTGATTCTAAGTCAGATTCCCTTTTGAGGATGTGTTTAGTGTTTGGAAATGGATTATCTTGGGTTGGACGATGTTTCTTATTAATAATTGTTTATTTGATTGTCACCTGCATTTTAAAATTCCAGGAACACGAATGAATTAATGAAGTTCATAGTTCAATAGTTCCTGCTTTGGAAAAAAAGCTAAGTGCTAGGAACTTGTCTTCGCTCACTTGTTCTGAGAGCGTGTGCAATTCTGGTACTTTACTCAAAGGTACCTACTTCTGCATTCAGGAATAGACATCAATTTTTGACCTCTCTTGACATATAGTTTTCTCTTTTTCTACATTAAAATTTGGCTTTGTAAAACACTCTGAAGAGTAATTGTTCTCTACATTCCTTCTTTTGTCCATTTCCAGTTGTTTTAGTAACAGAAAACCTGCCAGAGAAGTCCTCCTCACCAACACAACCATATCCCTTTTTTTCTATTCTTTCAGCAACAATGAAGATTATAAGGAAAATTTATAAAGCAGTCTAGGCATACACAGGTTACAGGAAGAACAACTGGTATCTCTATGACAGGTGTGGAAAAATCAGGATAATACTATATAACTCCAGTCAAATACTAGAAATGTAGTAAAGCCTTGATATGTCTCAGACTGCCATTTTATGTGTCTGTGGAATATGTGGAAAATCCCAAACTAGCTGTGACCCTCTGGCACCTTACCAAGACAATATTAAATAATAAGATTTTTCAAAAGTATGTTTAAATGAATTAGAAACAACAGTTAAAATACTCCTAGAAGCAAAATGCTAGTAAAGCAAGGTATAATTCTTTGACTTATAAATGCTACCAAATACTACACAACTTAAACACGACTCTCAAGAAAAAGATAAAGTCTTGTTAGATATAAGAACTTGTGGGCTTTATGTAATACTCTGGGAATTCCACTGTTTATGTCTCGGGTTTTATGGTTTTCTCTGCCCGAGATTTCAAGGCTGGTGGTTTGAGTGGGTCTAAGGGAGTGTTTTTCCCTCCTGACCTCTGAAGGTTTTTGGTCTGAGTCTGATCTCGGCGCGAGAATGATGTGGAGTCTCAAGGTCTTGGTTTTCTTGGTTTCTCGTGTTGTTTATTAATCTTACAATTCTCTGTGTCTGGCCAAGGTGTTCACAGCTCAGACATGATGTGACTTCCCCCATGATGGGAGGTCACTCTGCTTTTATTCTGATAACTACATGGCTGTTATTTACAATTCTGTGCCAATGCCTAACACTTATACAAGAAGGGTCCTTTCTACTTTGACCCAGTCCTGTCAAACTACCCTGTGCCCACATCACTTCAGAAGATGGATGCCAAGGGAGAAGGAGAAGGACTCAGGGTTCCGCCCTAATTGCACCATCTCATCTCCTTGCATCTACATTCTAAAGACTCAAAACTGGAAAATCTTTCTACACGGTGATTAGTTACACTATATCTGTTACACATTTATGACTTGCAATTCTTCTCTGCTTGGAAGTTTTTCACATGGACCAAAATCAAAGACTGTGTCTTCCTGGGCTCTGTACCAGGCAAACCCCCCTGCACAGACCCCAGACCCTCTTTCTCAGGTCCCAGGCTTCTATATCGAGGTCTGTGACTTTCCAGGGCACCCAGAGGGATGCCCTGGACTCCAACATTTATGACTTAAAACTCTTGTGGCTTTAAGAATCGTAACGTACTGGAGAGCTTCCTGTTCATGTGATACTGCTAGCGAGACTTTCCAAGTGCTACTTGTGCTCTCATTTTAAACAAAGCACTATCACAATAGGCATCAATTGTGATGCATTTAATGTCTGAATATACCACTACTGCATGGAACACTTGGCCATATTAGCCTGTTCAAAACAGCTGACACAATTGATGGTGCACTTTGTTAGATGGGAACAGAATAGGTGTTGTAATGGTAAATAACGTGAGCAGCTCTGAGTAGCACTTCAAGGGCATTCAATAACCCATACTGATGGAATAATATTAACATATACACCTTTTGAGGGAAAATAAGTTTGTACAGAGTAAAAATAATTGTTCATAAATCAGATGGGTTTTTTTTTCATTTGTCCTAAAATTTTGTGAATTGGAAAGACTGTTTCTATGGCTACCATTTCTGCATGTATTTGATTACATTGTATTATAATTTATGGAACAAAAATGCAAACCCCACCAGCAGTATTTGAATTAGAATGTAGCAGGTTTATAGCTTTGTTTGGCCTCAGGCACAAGTAATAAAATCCTAGCTTTAAGTACCTTTGGGGTTTGTGGAATGAAGATATCTGCATTATTGTAATAAAGTGTTCCTTGGTGTAATAAATATAACTGACAGAAGTGCACGACTTCCTTTATGAAAAATATGTTGATAACAATATAGTCTTTAAATACTGAAGAAAGTGACTATTAAAATTTTATGTTTCCAGTTAGAGACATCTGTTGAGCATTTAGATGGTATTATCAATTTACTGCTGGGTATACCTAATAAGACTTTTAGTTTACAATTAAATTGAGAAATATCGATGAAAGAAGATATTAACCTTCTGCTGATGAATATTTTTTAACAGTTAACATTTTAATGTTCAATAGATATTTATGAACACAGGGTGATGGATTGGATCATAAGGAGTTTCTTTTGCCTTCTCCAGGAAGCTCTAAGGGAATTTACATTTACAGTATGATCAAAAGCAACTTCACTGTCATCTTTTCATAAGTGAACAAAGTACTGTAGATGTTCTAGTTCTTATTTATTTTACCAATCTGTCCACTCAATCTCCTTTTATATGCTATCAACTATTCATTATACAGATGACTTAGATGTAGTGGTTAACAAAAATTTTTCCAAATACAGAGTAAAACATATTCCAGTTGGTCTATTGTTTCTGTTTGAGACATGCTATTGTCTTTTCCATCTGAAATCCCTGTCAAAAGCTTGGTGTTACTCACTTCATTCAAACTTGACTATTTAGATGTATATAGATAGGCTTCTTTCTTTATTCAGTAGATGATCCTTTTTTTAAAAAAAGCATAGTTGGTAGAGGAGGAGAGAATTTTATGTAGAAAGGATTTAATCTCTTCGCTTTTGTTTACCCCATATTAGAAGATACTGAATCAGTTTACAAAAGTTAATCTGGCTTTCAGTATTACATTGCTCAGATGGCAACTATGTCACTATTCAAAGGATTGAAATACTGGTCTTTAAAGCCTTTCTTCTAGACATTAAAGGGAACTAGTTTATTTTCTGGATCCAGTGGACAATAGTCTGTTTTATTTGTACATGTAGCTTTTTTAAACTAATGTGGTTTATTATCTCAACACTTAAAAAGTAAAGTAAAATTCATCAGGATATTTAATTAAATTTTGGAGTTCTAAACAGCAAGATATTAATCTTTAAAATGTAGTTCAAGAATTAATCAGTGATATATTTTCTTTTAATATATTACTTGAAATAAACTTTGACATACTTTATTCATAAATCTAGCTGTTCATGTTTGCAAACTTTCCTAAGCCTTTAAATGATACAGATTGTTTTGAACAGAACATCTCCCTGGATTTCGTTGTGCTGAGGTTCCTGCTTGAATGCTTTTAAATTTGTCGTCATAATCTTTGGCAGCCAGAATAATAAATATTTCTGAACTCTGACTGACAGGTTCTCACAATGATAAGAGAAGTATTTTTCTCTGTTTTTAACTCCATTGCCTTGAAATTTCCTTCCTCATTTTGTTGTTATTCAGCCAATCCATTTCCGTATTTCCTTGCTCTTTTCCATGTTTTCCTTCTGTTTTTCTTTTCCTCTTTTTTTCTTTTTGTCTCCTTTTCCTTTGACTGTCTCAGTTTAGCTTTGTGACAGTGCAAAGATTTCAAAGATTAGAGTCTTCATCTTTGCACAGTCACAAAACTATGAGTGTCAAACACTGTGTGTTATTACCAAACTAGATTCTTCAACCTTAAATAAAAGGAAGTTCCAGACTTGGACTTGGAGCTATTGTAAATGGCAGAAAAAACCACAATAGATTACTTCAAAAGCCCAAATTAAAACTTCAGTATTCCAGAGGATAGCCTTTGCTCTTAGCCAATCTCAAAAGAATAACTTATGCTTCTAGTTTCTAAGTTGTTTTTTACTTATGTCAAACCACATCTTTGATTTTTCTGTTTCTGATCCCCTGTGGGGAGAAGATGCTTCTAATGTACTTTGCCAGTGGGAAATCACATGTATGCTGGCCTTTATGTTGGCTAAGTACTTCTAATTGGTGTATGTTTTTATTTGTATACAGAAATATATGGAAAAAGTAAATTTTAGACTTGCTGAAACATTTTTTAGGTTTGAAGATTTTGGTATTGCAAATAAACAAGTCCTTTTTTATTTATATTTTTCCCCATCTATTTATATTCCTGCTCATGTTGGGGGCCACTTTCTTTGAGACAGAACTCAGAAAAATATCATCTACTTGCAAGGAAATACTATTGTGGGGTTATGATTGGATTTTTGTGTAATCAAGATTATTACCGAGTGAATGCTAAAGGGTATTTAAGAAAGCTATTCTTCAGTGATGATTTAAGGGAATATCTGGATAATGCTTTACATTTTTATAATGAAATTCATTATGAAATCTCCCTGTGTTGCATATGACCTGTATAATCTTAGAGTGGTTAAGAGAGGTTGGCATTACTATTGTAATTTTGCAGTGAACCAAGGCTAACTAAGTCTAAATTATTTTTCCAAGTTAATGTTAAAGTTCAGGAAAACGAGAGAATAGGATGCTAGTGAACTTTAAATTCTATCTAACCTGGTGGGTGCCCTCAAATTTGAAAAGTCATTACTTAAGCTTTAATAATAATCTCATGATATGAAACATGAGGGAACAAATCTAAGCTCTCAGGTCATTTACAAAGTAAGGTACCTCTCACCAAATGACTCTGGACGGTAAGCCAACTATCTAAAGCTTTCTCTTGTCTGTATTCTCAATAACTCAATAAAATCTTAGAAAATTACTATTGGATAGGGACTTGAGGGGTTGAAGATACTTTAGTCAACTTCCTCTCTTCATTATACCCTGGAATTAAACAAACATTATTCAGAGTTATCTAAGAAGTTGATTCACTTCAGGAAAGGGAGAAATTAGGAACAGTGTGGAGAAAGGTTGACTGAAAGAATCTCCTGACAAACTGGTAAGACATGAAGATTCTGCAGCATGGATGCATCCACACAGAAGTGCATGCTTTTAAGAGTCAGGGCCTGAGCAGAATAAAATAAAATACAGAGTTGAATCTCTGAGATTCCATTTATATTTTCAATATAAATATAAACTGCATTTTAAGACATAAAACTCTTTAAAACTTTAAACTTAATACTTTAACTCTTAAAGGTTACCTGATCTCATTATGAAAGTACTTCCAAAAATAAAGAATGTCAAAGTCAACCCGATTTTAGCACATCATTAGTATTGAACTACATAGGAAAGACCAGATGGTATCATTTTCATCATTTTCATTCTGCAAGGTTCAAGATGAGTTTGATACTGGTTGTCTAATTTATTAAGATCTTAGAAAGACTGAGGTTTTTTGGGTGTGGTTTTGTGGGTTGGACTTTGTTTCTTTTTGGATTATTTTTAGGTTTTTGGGGTTTTTAAAAAGATTTTAAACAAGCTGTAAAATAATAAAAAATGTGTCATTTGTTTGATGGTACATAAATTTACCTAATAATTTGAAACTTGTCAGATATCCTGTTAGACATCAGAGAGAAAAATCTCTCTGAAATCTCTCTTGGTTATTTTGGAGAGTGTTTGTAATGTTTTTGGAATAGTTTATAATATTCAAATATTCAGCATGAGTAAATTTGTCTGTGGGTTTGTCTTGGTAAATACACATATAGCTTCATTCCCAGAAGACAACAAGTGTTTGCTATGAGCAGACCCCTCTTTAACATACTATCTGTCATCAATTACTTGCTCAATTTTGAAGTTATTGCCTTCAATAAGTAATACACTTTGGTGCATTTATGTCTCTGGGATCAATCTACAAAATAAAAAGCTATGAACCACATAATTGGGATTTTTTTTTAATCAGTTAGAAAGTATGTAGCTAAAGCTTAGTCAGAAAAATCAAATGCTTGTATATTTGAGGGGACAGGTAGAAAGCAGAACTAATTTTTCATGCAAGCCACTTATTAAAAAAAGTTGGGAATATGAGCAGGATTATTACTACAGATTCCCATAGGGATTAAGCAAACTCTTCTGATTTCAGGCTTTATCTAAGTCACTTTACATTCTGTATAAGAATTTGGTAACTTTAATACAGACTTTTCTGCTTCATTCTCTTTGAGAAGTGAGTGAAATGCTAAAGATGAGTCTTTCTTAGTCTAGTGTATTGCTGATAAAATCAAGAACAGAAATGAAATTCTTCAGAAGTATGATGAACAAGAAAACGATCACCAGGTGAGAAGTTGGGATACAAAGCTCTTTTGATTAAGGTTGCTTCAAGCTTATTTGCCATATTTAGGTGATCTTTAAAACTGAGTCCTTATCTAACCTCATTTCTTTCCATTCCTTTAGCATTTTTCTAAACTTTCTCCTACCTCTACCCCACCCTTTGCCCTGTAAGGTTAACATTTAATTTTATTTCATTAAATATTGAAGCAATCTCAGGTCAAATGGGGTATTTCCCATTAAGAACGCAACTCTAAATATTCTGTTTCAGAATATACTGTTTTAAAAATACAAAAAGAATTTCATTTGGTTGGTCTTAAATTTAAAAAAAATGGTTTTGATGTGGTTTTTTTTGGTTTTTTTGTGTTTTCTGTTGACAGCTAGACAAGCACCACAGAAGTGTTATTTCCATTTCTATTGTTAAATAAAGCAGCACCATTCCTCATTATGCTCTTATTGATTCTTTTGGGGTTTTTAAAGAGAGGCATTATTTAGAAGCATGGGATCTTCTCATAATACTCAGGTTTTATTTGCCAATAAGGTGTATTGTTCTGTAAGTCTTGTGTGATTACACAGATTTAAACATTTGTGCTATCAGAAAAAGGGTTGCTTGTTGATGACTGGTATATGCTCAATAAATGTCATTGTTCTCTCCATAATTTTTCTGCTCGTCTTTTCTTCTCCCTTGATTGTTACCAAATGATGTTTCAGACAATAGAATGATTAACAGCATTCTTGCTATTGTTTTTGAATCAGAGTAATTACTTTTAGTAGAGTTTGTGCAATCAGACCTTATCCATATGTGTGACATGGTTGAACGAGTATTCTCTCTGATGATTACTCTGGTGAACTCATGGCCAATAATTTAGCTCAAGAAGTGGATTTCTGATTCTTTGGAAAGAAGCAAACTACATTTTGGTGTTGGAAAGGAAAAAATATTGTTAGAAATGCAGCCGGTATATTGGTTTAATCACCTGATGTGTTTGTAGCTATTTTAGTAATAAAGTAGGAACACTATTTGATCAGTATTTTTCTTTGGACAGATAAATACTCTAGATGTCTTGTGGCAGCTACTTAGCTGAAATTGATTAAAGTGTGTAGATACCACTGTTTAACCATCTGGATGTTGTGGATCGCAGGCAAAAAAATCCCATTCACTCACATACTACTGGTGCTTACTTCCCTGAGTAAGGTTGTTGATTTTGCTGTGCTGTATTGCAAATATTTTGAAAGTTTTTCCGTTACAAGGTAAAGAATGTGTGAAGTTGATATTTTAAATTACAAATTTCTATTCTTTGAAAGTCACAAAATGTAAAAAAATTCTACAAGTAGTTTCTCAAATGGTACACAGCCTTTTTTCCCCTTGCTGCTCATGTTTTCCACTTGCCCCTTGATGGATATCAGGCTGCTGATCCAAAACTCTGAGGAGTAATTGATAGACCAGATTGCTATGTCTCTATTCAGAGAGATTTCAACACAATAGGGATGCTGGAAAATGGGAAACTCATGAAGTTTATCCAAGTCCTGCACCAGGGGAGGATTGTTCCATACCAAAAACTGGCTGGTGGTCAAGTGCCTGGGATACAATTTTGTGGAAAGGGACTTGAGGGTCACAATGGGAAATGAATTGACAGTGAGACAGCATCCTAAATTGTACTGGGAAAAGCATTTTTCAGTAGGCTTTGGGAAGATGAGAGGTGTTCCTGCCTCTCTTCTTAAATTGCTGAGACCACTTAGATTGCTGAAGTGTGATATCTAATCTTGCACTCTGGTATAAGAAGCCCAAAATACTGGGCTGGGTCCAATAAAAGACAACAGATATGATGCTATGAGCATCCTACACAGGTTGAGAGGCTGAGAGCTGGGATTATTCAGCTTGAAAAGAGAGGATGGTCAAACAGTGGAATAAGTTTTCCCAGAAGCTTACAAAGTGTTCACCCTTGGAGAAGGTCAAAATCTGACTGGACAGGCTCTAAGCAACCAGTTGCAGTGTACACTTCTTTGAGCATGAGCATAGGACTAGGCAATTTCAGGAAGTTTTTTCCAAACTCAACCCTTTTGTGATTTTAGATTAGATAAGGGTAATTATAGTAATAAAAGTGTTATCGATGTACTGTGCAACTGTTAGTCTTAAAGAATTGTAAATATTTCAGACAGTTCTGTGTATCTTGAAGAACACAACACTGCACTGTCAGAAGAGGTGGTAGATTATATCTGATGAGATCCTAGATCTTTTGGCACTGGCATAAAACACCCCAGAATTCTTTTGCCAACCTTCACAAAGGTCTGTCTCAACTTCCAGCACTGTTCCTGTTTGTCAGCACTCCAGACTCAGGAATAATTTGGTGTCAATATTTCTGGAATAAAAAAGCTGATTTTATTTTCTGGAATAAAACAGCTACATGTCTAGTATGTTGCTTCTTCATGCTGTGTGTAGAGTACAGCATAGACCTCATATCTGTGAACATTGTGTGGAAAGAATGATATATTGTGTTTTCACAGTTAAAACCAATTCAAAACATCATCTCCTTACTCTCCTTTTTGTGTGAAGGTCTCACGGCACAGCAGGCACTGTGGGAACTGTAAGCATAAATCACCACAGAAATCAGATTAGGGGAGTATAGATAAATGTAAGCATGTGCCGAGACATTGTGCTTTATGCTAACATTGCCAACCTGGATACTTATGTGGGACAATTCATTATTTCCTTGAAAAAAACCAAAACAAACCAGAAAGTAGGTGATGAGTTTTTTTGTTTTGTTTTTTGGGAGTGTGTGTTTGTTTGTTTTTGGTTTTGTTTGTTTGTTTTTTTAAAATTTCACTAAAGAGATCTACTCTATTGTGTAAAATGTTAGTGAAAGACCAGGGTTTTGATAAGACCAAGGCAAATACTCTTGCGTAAGACATCTGCTAAATCAGAGCCTGAGGTTGCTTCTAGTTCTTGGTTTGTTAAAGCTCACAGCAAGCTGGTGTCTTAACACTGTTGGTGCTTGAGAAACTGATGCAAAAGGTCAGTAATCTTCATAAGTTTCTGTTTGGGCCTGAAGCTTCAGAGGACAATTTTGCATTTGAAAAACAAAGCAAAGCAAATCACCACTCCATAACTTCCTACCCTTCAGCAAAACACCAAAACTAAACAAATAAAAAAACCCCAAAAAACAGACAAACAAAAAGGACCCATCCCAAGAGGAAGGAAACAAAGTCAATAAACAGACCCTAATAAAAATGATTTTTGCTGAGACTGCATGAAAGATGCTGCAACTTTCATGCTAGTGGAAGGTTAATTAAAGATCCCAAGCAAACAAGTAAGAGAAAGCTGAAAATACAAAGCTATATTGAGAACAAAATATATAACAAACAATATAACAAAAGTTATATTGAGAAAGATACACTGTGTTAAGGTCAAACTACTGTCATGACTTTCTGTCTTTGAAAAATCTCTGCCTGATCCAGTGTATTTGCTGTAATGGTTTACTAGAGTGTATCTGTTCCTGATACCCTTCTTTTATAAAAGTGGGTGAGGAAAGATCAATGGTAGCTTAAGTGCTGTACACACATTGCCTTCAAGAGATGCTTGCAGTGTTTCATAGTGGTGCCCTGTTTCAATTCTACTTCTCAGTCAGCTTGCAAGAATCATGAGAAATGGTATGTAAAATTTAAACTTTTTTGTCTTGGTGAACTCTTCTGTGTCTAGTACAATAAGCAGTACAGAATCAGGACCGTTGTACACTACGAGGATGTTTTTCTGAGGGCTAGAAAATGATTCATATGCATATTAAGTTCTGTGCTACTTGTATTTAACTTCTATTTACTTCAACTATCTACAACTAAAATGAAGCATATTCCAGTAAATTTATTACAAGTGTTCATACTTTTCTGTCCTACCCCCTGGCCATCCTGTCTTTCATAGAGGGGTAAATCCATAAGTGTTTACTCTGGACTTTCTCCTGTGACAGAAAAAAAGTGTGTTTAAAATTTCTAAATTTCACTTAATGTCTGAGTTTTTATAAGGCATTAAACAACAACAAAAGTTTTGTGCTTCAAAACTTAGTTATGTACTGAAAGAAATAGTCTATGAAATTATGTCCAGAATAAAATGTCATACATCAGAAAACGAATTATTTCTCTATGAATGCATAACAGCCTAGTTATCACATCTGCAAAACAGCTCAGAAATAAAAATCATGCATTTGGGTATTATATAACCTGAAAAGATTTGGTTATGATCTTGCAATGTATAACCCTAAACCACTTTCAGGATTTGCCGTTGTTATGAATTTCCAGGAATACTGTTGCATTCCTTCCTCTCCTTGCCTCAGCCCGAAATGGTATTCTCTTCATTTTCCCATAGTGCCACTACTGAACTACTTAAGTTTCTTCAGGGCTGATAGGTTTATGAAATATTAGCCAAAACACCCCCACCAGTATTTGGAGTTTTAATACTAAAAATAAAGGCAACAACAACCAAAGAAAAAGAAAATCCCCACATTGAAAACTATAGTCTTTCTCTAAACAGCCACTGGTAGATTTAGGATTCAGTTTTATGGAAGAAGCAATCTTTATACATATATTTAATTCAACTAGATTCTTCAGCCTTTGTGTTGATTGGGACAAGGAAACTAAAACTAGAGCATTATGTAAATATATATAACTAAAAAGGAGGAAAAAATTGTATTGCTTTAAATTTCTACTTGACTAGGAACTACTGTGGGTTTGTATGTATATTGCCAAATTGATTATTTCCTTAATCCTAATGAGATCTTCCTTTTTACATATTAAATTTTGGCCTGTTTTCTTCTATTACATTCATATTAGTGGATTTAAATATAATCATACGATCTTACATGTGAATATTTTCAAATTTAAAAATAACTACAGATGGAATGTTTTATATTTCTTAAAGAAAAAAAAAAAACAAAAACAAAACCCACCCCCAAAAAGAAATCACCCCAGCAAACACCAACTTACTGAATATTCAGTTAAAAAAGACTTTAGTACTTTGGTGTGGCAATGAGAAGGGAAATCAGTCCTTTATTCCTCTTTAGAGTTGTGACACAACAGCCAATAAAATCAGTAGAAAGCTGGATTGTGACTCTGCATCTCAGGTGGTAACATGTTTTTTACTGCTCTTGACAGAACATTGTCAAGTTACTGTGGTGTTTATTTTTGTTCATTCTCTTTGCCTTTCAAACAAATCAAGTTAGTTATAAGAGATGACGGAGTTGGGGTATTTGGGAGTTAGGAATTAAAAAGTGGTCTGAGTAATTCTGACAGAATAACTTTCCCTGAAAAAAAAAGTAAAAAATTAAAAAAAAAAAAAATTACTTGTAATTTTCTTGTTTCTATGCACATACTATGTTGTGGATTGTTTTTTTATTTTCTTTTTTTTTCTTTTTTGTGGTGTTTTGTTTTGTTTGTTTGTTGTTTTTGGTTTTTTTTAAGACTTGTCATAATCCCAGAGAATCATCAGTTTAACTTGTTTCTATTTTCATCTAGATAATCCAATGAGGCTCTCACTTGGCTTGGTCAGAGCCACAGTTTGGGATATTGCTGATGCCTGAGAAAAAATTGGCAGTGACTGTCTGGATCTGGTTTCTTCATTGTCTTCAGAGTTCTTCATGTCAGCTCTTCACCAGTTTGACTGTACCCTTGCCATTGTTTTTGTCCACCCCTTGCTTGTGTTGGAACTAAAGTCTAAGGAGCAGGTCATGTGCATTTGTCTAGTATTTTTATACAAGAAGCAATAACATATTTTAGCTCATTTTTTTCTTCAAAAAAGCTAGCACTACACAGGTGTTCTAGATGTTAATCTATTTCCTGAAAATCCTAGATGATCATTCCTGTTTGAAACTTCTTACCTCCCCCACCCCCAAACTTGGCGCAGTTCTGAGAAGGAAGTGTGAGGCTGGGGATTCTCTTCTCATATAAAATACATTACTAGATCTTACAGTCTCAGCTTCCAAAAGAGTTGACAGTTCTGCTGCCTTAGATATCAGTGAGGCACACTAATGGGTCTCCAGAAACAATAGCATAAGCTTATTGCTATGTCCTGTGGAGGTTTTCTCTGTTTGTCTGATCTGTTCCTATTGAGTTAATCCTATTGCACTAGCAATTTTCACACTGCTGCTTATAAAATGATCTTTAAAACTATTATTCTGATGAGCTTAACATAATGATATTGTATGTATATGAGATTGTTACAAGTCTTTATTACCAACATTAGTTAAATAGATTACCTAACAAATTAGTAATGCATTCCTTAAAAGGCTATCCATGTGTAATTATATATAATTTAGAAAAAGCTCAGAAGATGGTGTGCTGTTTTTTTCCTACAGTATCCTATCTGCATTGTTGATATCAATTTAAAGTATGGGCACTTGTGAGTTTCCAACTTATCATTTTGCCTGTAGAAGTCAACTATCTTGGCATTGATGCCATGGAAATATTTCTGCTGGAGATCATACAAAGCATGTAAAAAATATTGCACGAAGTCAAACACTATATTCAGTTACAGAAATAAACTGGGGAAAAGCTCTGTCTATTTTAAGCAAGATGTAGACTTTGGTTCATGATCTGGATGCATGAGTACTTATCAACACAGTGATCTGATTTTGCAAACCTAAACAGTCCACTGCTATATATGCAAACCTTCTAACAAGGGGTGGCTTTTTTTAGAAATTTCTGGCAGCTTTAGTGAGTGTGTTACATGAATGTATAAATACAAAATATTTGTTGCACATTTTAATGTGTGACTCTCTAGACAAGAATTTTTACTAAGTTTAGACAGAGTTGCAAGGGTTATGAGGAATGTGAAACTGCAGAGGGCTATTTTCCGAAGCAAAGACGGTTCCTTTCCCAGAAATGATCTATTGCTTAGCTTTTTAGTTGATACAAAATAAGATATTTCTCAGTTGTTACTGACTTGTGATGTATCCATAAGGAGTCTAGTCATGGTGATTGGTGGGCTCCTTAAGTGAGTTCTTGTCTTAAAAACTGAGACTTCTGAGACTTCCTTTCTCTTAGCTCTAAAGGGAGACTGGTCTCTTTATGTAAATACTTTTATTACGTGTGCTGAGTTGAGTGATATGAAAACCTCTGAAGAACTTAAAACTGTTTTACTAAACATGAAGTGTTGGCTTCTAGATGTATCACTCAAAGTGGTGAGGGCTATACAAGATGACAAAAAGATTTTAGCACTGAAATATGTGCTGTTAATACCATGGAGATTCCTTTGGGGATCTTTGCACTAAGATGTCACCTACTTGTTAATTTAAAGCTTTTTCTTGCATTTGGGTCTACTGGCATTCAAAGTCCAAATATTTTCTCTTTTTTTAGAAATTCTTTTTTGCTTTTACTGGGCTGTACCAAGAGGACAAGAGGTAGAAATGAGAGCCTAATGTGAGTTTAAGACTTTTTGACATATGCCTCTTCCACAGAGTTTAAAAATTCTGGAAGGGAGCACTCTCTACTCTGACCACTGAAGAGGAATATTCAATGAGTCAGAGAGGAGTCAGAACACTTTGGATATGCTGGTCTCTGCAATAGAGCTGTAACAATTTATGCACTTTTGTAAGAAGAATTAACGAAGTGGCTCAGGCCTCTGTTGGTGCTACATTCACCATATACCAACTTTGGTGGATGCAGGTGAGTTTTTTTCCTCTATCACCTGCATAACTTCAGTCTGGCTATTGGATCAGTGCATGATTGTTCTCGTAAAAAGATAATTCATGAGCCAGTCTCTCCTTACTGATTTCACAGCTACCTAATTCATTCATTTTTCTGACACTGAAAATTAATTTCCTATGTCCCTTGATGTTGCCATTATATGATGACTAATAAGAATCATCACAGTCATTTTGAAAAACATATAAAACCTGAATGTGAGTCTAGGAGAGAAAAACTGAACTCTCTGGAGGGGAGCATTCTTCTTTTCCATCTTAGCAATTACAAGTGTTATCCTTTGCTGTCCTGGGATTGAACTGAAGCCATATCACACAGCCAAGAGCAGGATGAAAGCTCCAGGGGGAAAACACAACCTCCGTTCTGGAAGAAAATACCACTAGCTCCTCATCCCACTATGATAAACAGTGTGAAAATGAAATATAGGGAAGCACAGGCTTAAAAGAAATCTCCTGTGGAAGACTTGCAAAGCTACTCGCATGCATCCAACCATACTCAAGCAGGCTGTGGTTTTGTTGATACAATTCTGTGCTGTTTCCCTTGCTTGAGTTTATTCTATTTCGGATGTAGGACTTTGCATTTTTCTTTGTGGGAACTCATCACATCTGATTTGCCCAGCAACAAGAAAGCCATTGTGCTAGTTTGTGCAAGAACGTGTAAATTTTGCTGTTACACTTCCTTCAAGGAGTTACAGTAGGGGAAGCTCTTTTATGCCTTACTTGCCTATTCTACCCTATGACTTAAATGCCCTTTACAGTGAGTTTTCAGGGTTAAAAAGTTTCACCATGCTTAGAAATTAAAAAGCATATCTCATACGGCACCTAATTTTCTCCTTTTTGAGAATTTTCATGTATATTCAATCATCTGAAGCAATTTAATCTACTGCGGTATTGTGGAAACTACAGCTCCTTTCTCCTTGAACTACTTTTAGTGCTTATCCAAATTGAGCTATGAAAGGAAAATCTGGGCCAGTTCATTTACTGAGCTTGGTTACTCTTGTGTTTAATATTCTCTAATGATCCACTAGTGTATTCCTGAATGTGTGTTGCTATCCAATAGATTATAGCACAGATACCTAAGCTGCATAACAAAAGCAAAGTAGTTGCTGGAGAGGGATGACTATTAAGTAATATATTCATGAGTATCTAGTCTCAGTTTGGCTGTGTCCACAGATTATCTGGATCTTTTTAATTTAAGAATCTTGATGGACACAAAATGTAACTGATATGAAAGTCTCCTAGAAATAATTGATGAGGTAATATTCTCTGAGGAATAAGAATTTGCTGTGCTCTGTCTTTAGCTTCTAACAAATATGAATGAACACAAATATTGCACTGTTTTTGTCAGGGAGTGCTGTGGTAACACTTGGTGTGTAATGCTCCCAGGATTTTCAGCTCTGGCAGTTGCAGCTTCCACTCATCTGGAAAATTTGCTTTTAACTCGACACTAAATGAACATGAATGAGGCTGGTCATTGGTAAGTGAGTAATCCATTATTCTGTAAATGCTGACAACACCATCAAGTTCTGCCTAAGAACTGAAATTGTCTACTCAGCAAGGAGTTTGATATTAGAAGGCAAAACTTGATTGAAAGTAATGCATTCAAAGAATATTTCCTATTTATATTTCAGAACACATTTCTGAAATATGGATAGGACAAACTATTCTTCCACTCTTTAAACTGAAATAGTATACCTCTCTTTTTATCAGCGTGTTGGATCACCACTGTTTGCCCAACCAGGAACAATTGGACAAAGTCAGCATAAAACCAAACTGTTTCTTGTGGTCATTTGGATTTCTTAAAAATCAAGCCAGTGGAATACAGCTCCTTCAGACATTTTTTTCTGGTAGACAAAAAAGAAAAACTTAATTTCCCTCTGAGGTAGCAGCTGAAAATGAACTGTGTAAACTTGACCAGACTAAGTCTTCAAATACTATTATTTAGTAAGTTAATTCTATTTGCACACTGATGCTATTGTTCATGTGAGCAGGGAAAAATTCAACATATCAATTCCTCTCTCTTAGTCAACTGTCTTGGAAATGAAGAGCTGGTAGTTCCTCCATCATGAGAAATCTCAAGGCAAATTATGTCCAGGCACATCAACTGAGACCCTTTGCTGAAACAGGACTCTAGATAATTTTGTAATGAAATATCTAGCATCTACAAAAGAGCTTATAAGTAGAACTCTTAACAACAAATATATTAATTAATATATTAATTCATCCCTATATTAATAAAAATGCAGCAAAGCAAAAATGCAAGGCTGTGTGCAAATGTAACAGTAGCACCTTTGAAGGCAACGTGCTCCATTAAAATTGTGGAGTTTTGGATCTGTATGAGACCTGAAGGTTGACATCTAATCTATTTTAATGAAAGATTTTGTCTATTGATATCTTCGTTAACTAAATTAGTTTTGTATAGAGTAAGTATAAAAGTTTATTTTACAGATGATTACTCTTCAGATTTAGATCTCTTTCAGTACATGTAACTGTAAATCATCTGTCTAATTTCATATGATTTAAAAAAAAAAAGTGAAAATTGAGTAATTTAAAACAAAATAGTCCTGACACATCTGAAAGAGTGAAATACAATTCAAAGAGCAGGAACAGAGGATAAGAGATGAAAGGCGAGGACAAAAGAGCCATAGTTCCTCTCTGGTATCTAGAGTTGACAAATGCTTTCTTATATGAAAAAGTAATTTCAGAAAATAACTGCCCTGTATTTAAGGAAGTACTCATATGAGTGAGCTAATGTCCAGCATTATAAATATGTATTATTGATGTTTATATTGTACAAAAATCCACACTTAGTGCTTTTATTACATGTAATGACCATATCATCACTGTCTCATGAGACTTACAGGGTGCCCCTTAAGAGTAAGATGAGTCTTCGGATTTTTTTCTTTTTTTTCTTTTACTGAAGATCTTGTAAATTTATCTGTTACACTTTATTATTTACCTTGAAAGTGCTGATCATAGTGCCAACAATCCTCAGTTTTTTTCTGTTTCTGTTATTTTTTTATGAAGGAAATTTCATTTGTATTATGTTGTAGCTTAGCTTTCAGTAGAAATAGTAATGTGTGTGTTAATATATGTATATTACACAAATTAACATATTGTCTATGTATCCAAATTAATATGCATATATTAATGCACTGGGGAATGTGAAGAGGAGGAAATTTTTTTACTAATGAACATTTGATATGTGCTTTAAGACCTTGAAAACAAAATAATAACTAGGTATTTAACTGCTGGTAGAAATTGATCATTGTGGAAAAAAGATACAATCCAACTTGTCTACTGTTTTCACCCTGTTGCAGAGTTGTTAATATGGATACACTCTTTAAATTGAGTAACAGCTGTTTAACAAAGTCTATTGATACGGACTTTCATCTGTAAAGAATCTACTGAATACAGTTCATAGGAGAGCATTTTTTGTTTGATTGTCCATTGCATGAAGGAGAGAGGAGTTTTTGTCAATATGTGTAAAATCACAGAATCATAGAATTAATAAGTTTGGAAAAGACCATTAAGATCATCAAGCCAAACCATTAACCCAGCATTGCTGTATTCACCACAAAACCATGTCCCTGAGTGCCATGTTCACACACCTTTGGAACACTTCAAGGGATGGTGATTTCACCACTTCCCTGGGCAGCCCTAGCACCCTTTAGGTGACAAAATTATTCCTAAGATCCAGTCTAAACCTCTTCTGGTGTAACCTTCATCCTGTCACTTGGTACCCCCACCTGGCTACACCCTCCTTTCAGGCAGCTGTTGAGGACAAGCAGGTGCCCCCTGAGCCACCTTTTCTCCCAGCTGAGGAACCCCAGCTCCCTCAGCTGTTCCTTGTATAATCTGTGCTCCAGACCTTTCACCAGCTCTGTTGCCCTTTTCTGGGCAAACACTCCAGGATCTCAAATACTTTCTTGCAGTGAGTGGCTCAAAACTGAACATAAGATTTGAGATGTGACCTCACCAGTATTGAGTACAGTGGGATGATCTCTGCCCTGGTCCTGCTGGCCACAGAATTTTTTCCTACAGGCCAGGATGCCATTTGCCTTCTTGATAAGAATACTGAGATGAGAATACTACTAAAATACCACATGAGATGAGAATATTATTAGGAGAGCACACCAGAGGAACTGAAGTCAAATGCATGTTGGTGACTGCTTATAGAAATGAATTTTGCATGTGTAATGTAGGAAATTTGGAATTGTATTGGCATGTTCACAGAACCCAATCAGGAAGACTGCATGTCATCTGCTAATTCACCTCATTAAATTAATAAAATACTAATCAAATTTGCTATTGTAAGTTCTGTTCTCTTTAAATTGTTGTTGGTTATGAAAATGACTCCAGGATATAGAATAAATTCCCATGTAGCTGTCACTCTGTCTCATTTTCAAAGCACAAAACAAAATTTAAAAGGGTTGAATTTTTTTATTCATTAGCATTACATGTTATTATTTTCCGTAGATAAAAGAGGAAAGAACAAAGTATGTGTGACCATAGGGTCAATGATGTTCCTTAATGTATTTCTGACAGAGTTCAACAAGAAAAAAAGTCCTCTTGCAGGCTGGACTGAAATGAGACATTTCCATCACTGCTGTGCTTCTGGAATTGTTGTTTGCTTCCTTTAAATGCACATTTATATATATTCCTTTCCTATACCTTTAAATGGAAGGAATCTCCAGATCTCAGCCAGCCTTCTTTCTCCTGGTCCCCCTGTTGTGGGTTAACACAGGTGGGCAGCTCAGCATCACACAGGTCACTCCTCCACCCTCAGTGGGATAGGGAAGAGGGAAAAAGAGTAAAATCAACCAACACCTAGCCTGTTCCTAGGTAAGAGGTGGCTTATCTCCCTAAACTCCCTTTTTTTTTGCCTTTTATTGCTTAACCTGCCATTATACAGCATGTAATATCTCTGGTTAATTTGTGTCATATGTTCCCTTGCAATCTCCTGCATGAGCCCCATCCTATTCACTGCAGTAGAGCAGACTGAAACAGCGAGAGTCTTGGTATAAATGCTGTCTAGCAAAAGCTAAACAGATTTTTTATCTGTCTCGTTTTGGCCTTAAATCTAAAACAGCATCACAAAAGCTGCTCTGAAGAAAGCTAACTCTGTCTCAGCTAGACCTGATACATCCTCACAATACACATATTTCTATCAAATAGATTAAATCAACAACCTAGGAATCCTTTTCTTCTAAAACTGATGGAGTAGAAGACAGAAATATTGTGGGGGAAGAGACGAGCAGTAGGAAATCTCTTGTTTTCCCTCTTCCTTTAAATAAGAGAGAAATCAGTTCAAAATATACGGACTAAACTCTTTAGTGAGTTACAGAGGATTAACTCTGTGAGAGAGCATGTTTGATGAGGATAATATCTGACAAGCAAATCTGACAAGCGTAATGTTCACAAGATTCCAGCATCTAAATGTGTACTTAGTTGAGGAAGGTCTCAGTCATTTTCAGTCTGCTACTCAGGAAAAAAAGTTTCTGCAGCCTCAGAAGGATCTGACAGAGAGATAAAATGCTGATCACAGAGACAAATAGAAAAGACATAAAAGAGAATACAAAATATTGAAGAAGGGGGAGAAGAGGAGGGTCAAATCTGAGGTCTCTCTTTGTAGCATAGGAATATTATGCAAAGAATCACTTTTATCATTATTAAATGTTCCTTACCTACATTCCTGACAAGTGGATAAGAGAAAAGGTGCTAAAAAGAGGACCAGGAAATTTTCATTATGCCTAGATTTCCAAGCAAATCAATTATATTGTATTGCGGATAATTTACAAATAAAATTGCAAATTATAACATTATGACTTCTGTGTCTTAAAAGCTTTCTCTTTTGTTAGGGCCATCATAAGCTTCATTATTTTCAACTTTGACTCCTCCAGAGTAGGTAATGTGTTTAACTGCAAAAGAACTGATCACCATCAGCACCTTCTACTTTCAGAGCTCCTTCCTTTGTTCAGGGTTAACATCTTAAAGTTCTCTCAAACTTCAGGCTATTAGAATAGCTCTTTCCAAAGGAATATTCCAGCAACATTTTTGAGTTCTGGAAACTCTGTCAGAATCAATAAGTAGGTTTTTTAACTTAGCTGCCTTTCAGAGATATTTAGCATAAAGTTAGCACTTAGAATCTTCCACAGTGAGTAATAAAAATTTGACTAACCAGCTGAATGATGTCAGTTTTGACTTCAAATTCATCACTGAATTTGTCAAAGTTTGGTATTCTCTTTCTCCTGCCTTTGGAGAGTGGGAAGATGCCATTGTCAAAGTTATATGGACAAGTCACAGTTGAGAGGAAAGGAGACCTTCATCTTTTAGGGGTCTATGGGGGTTTGCAGCTCTGAAACCCTCTCTTCCTGCCTGTTATGGCCTCTCCTGCCTTGGATCTTTTTGAGCCTGGCATGCTGGTGGGAAATGTGACTGACTTCCTGAAATCTTTCTGCTTTTAGACCTTCTATGAACACATTTTTGTAGTGGAAGCCCTGTTGTGCCATTGTGCCAAACAACTCTGACTAACACTGCCTAGTAATCAGAGCCTTATCAGAGAAGCCGAGGTCTCAGGAAATTGAATAATACATTTCCCAGCCTGTCATTTAGGGCAGATGCTATTTCCTTCTGCTTAAGATATTCAGAAATGAGTGTATGTGTGCAGGGAAGGGGTGGGATTTACCAAATAACCTAGAAGCTCTAAGCATACTGGAAAGAGAGGGAAATCAGATGACTGTGCCTGAAAAAGGTTTCTTTTCTTGTCACTCTTTATGAATGACAGAGCAAATCAAATGCTTCACAAATGTCTTCCATTTACCATAAGGCTCTTTGCATTTGCTTCTTGATACAGCATTTTATTCAGTGATAAATATAACACTCTTAGATTCAGATAGTAAATACTGTACCTTTTATTCCACATGTCTCTCCAGAAGTGTTTGGGGGTTTTTTGTAGTATCACAACTGTTATTAATATCATTACTGGCCAAAAATAAATTTTCTGTTCATTTCTCAATATTATTTCAACTGTTCCACAGCTCATTCAAATGCATTTTCTGCCATAATCTACTCTAGTGTTACAAATAATACATATTTTTCTTTCTTAAATACTTTTCTTCCATAAAAGAGAAAAATAAAATATTTTAAACACCCTAAAACTGATTCCACCTCTATGTTGTTTTATGAGTAAAGCCAAACAGCATCAGCCTATTCTAAATTCCAATAAAACCTTACTCTATTTTATAGAAATACTTCTCATGTGTACATCGTAAGTACATAAACACTTTCATTGCCGAGGTTTATGCATGCCATTTTCTCTTGTAATAAATCAATCATATTTTACTTCCCTAATTCAAATTATTTCACATATGTTTCATTTTTCTTTGTCAGTGTAATTTCAGGTTCTTAAAAGTAAATTTTCTTAGAATACTTATCTTCAATGCTTTTAACTTTTTAATAAAATAAACATGTAGCAAGATGTCTAACTCAGCCAGTAAGTAATGCAGATAACAACATTGTCTTTTGAATGTGGAACAGCTTTATTAATTCTTAACCAGTAATATAATTTTGAACTATTCTCCTTCATCTACAGGTATTAAAATGCTTCTACACCTTCTCTGCTATCCTTTGTAGATGTTTTTATAAACTGAAAATGGTCAGTGGCTTTTCCAGGAGGTTGAGATGAACAAAATTTCATCAGAAATTGGATAGGGTAGAGGGAATTGAAAACATCAACATGCCCAGCTTAGTATCTTATGAAAGATGTCTATGAAGTTTATACAACAGAAGTCATAATTAAGATTTTATAGCCAAGCTTTATAAGTAATAACTCCCTGTTAATTTTTTTGTATGACATTCATAGTTAAAAAAATGCAACCTATTTCTTGGTTTGCCTTCATGGAAGAAGATGATACACAAAAACATTCCAGTTAGCTCCTCAGAGTGGGAAGAGATATCTGTTTATAAAAGAACATCTTAAAAATATGTCACACAGATGAGTTTCCTCTGCAGATGATAAGCAACTAAATAAGCAATACTGTACAAATTGGTACTTTTTTTGGTTTAATAAATAACTACCTTCTGGGTTTGTTTTTTTTTAGATACTGTGGTCAGATATTTTATAGACCATTTTATAGACCATTTAGACCATTTTATAGACCATTTAGAAAACAAGGTATTACATAAGTTTATCTGATGAATGAAACTGCATACTCATTTCAAGTTATGCTGCGAGATTTACAAAAACAATTTGCAACTCATTCTATCTTTATCTGTTATCTCATTAATGCTGCTTGCTATTTTTAAAGAGGTTTTTACTGGATGTATGATCTAAAAGTTCAGCAGCAACAGCTCTTTTTTCCTTCTAATTCCTGCAGAACCATATTGCTGCATTATAAATACTTTCCCCTAATACTGTCAGGAAATTAGAAGGGAAAATTAGATTTTTTTTTCTTGTAGTGGTGAAATAATTTACCTCTGCTTACAAGGAAGTTCTTAGAGAAGTTACTTATAGGTAGAAATGTAATTGTATGCTGTCAGCTACTGAATCAACTGATATTTTTTATTGGCACTAAAATGTAATAAGAGTCACTGTATCAGAGTTCATTAGACCATGGTTCTGATGCAAAAAGTGTAAAACTGTAAGGTGGAAAGAAGCTTGATCATCTTTTTCTTCCTACACTTCAAATTATATTGGCAAGTATCATGCAGGGTGGTTTTATCCTCCACTCATTTTTGTAGATAAAGGAATATAATTTTGACTCTAAAGCTGGGGCTATTGCTTTGATATTTGCTGGCTTAATGAATATTTCCAGATGACACACCGAGAGTGAAAAGTTGTGTGATCTTGTTGACATATTCAGCCCCAACACAAGATGTGGAAGAAAGCGGGTTGGCTGTAATATATTGGTCTTAACCTAAAATGATACATTATTTTGCTAATACATGCTTTTCCTAGTACCTGTTTCACCCATACGCATTCAATTATCTGCCATGGCAGGGAATTGTTCTGTATTTAATACCTTGTAACGTCTTTGAAATTAGTCCATTTCCAGTGATTTGTGAACCTGTCTTCCTCATCCCAAATCTGCCCTTTGTTACCCTATTATTTATTCCTTTGTGAAAATATATCCAGGGTCATCATATGGTTTTGACTGAGAAAATTGAATAGAGTGTAATCACTCAATATTCTTGTCAAACCTTTTTCTTAGACTGAATTTCTATTTGAGTGATGAGCTCCGTTATTTCCCAGAGAGGTTGTGAATTCTCTGTCTTTGGGTATTTTCATAGACTGACTAGAGAAAACCAGTGAGTAACCTTTAGATATGAAGTTAGACCTTGAGTAACCTTTGATAGGAAGTTAGACCTGCTTTGTCTAAATAACTAGATTGTTGGACCAGATGAACTCCAGTTGTGCTTTGCAAGATATATTATTGCTTGATTCCAGGTACATGAGCATTCTTTAGATCACAAAATGTGAAGTATGTCTGCAAACAAAACCAATGAAAGTCACTATATGAAGTAAGATCTTTTGGGTGGTGATTCTTACTTATCACTGAGAAGTCTGACTAGCACCATGCATAAGTTTTAAATATCTATAATTTGTTATTAATGTAGACAAACATTTTAACAATTATGATTTTCAAAGAACCCTGCAGTTGATACAAACTGGCAGAAATTAAAACTTGAGACATTAGGTCATCTTTGAAGTTGTGTGCAATAGATAAGGAGAAGTTTTGAGGAAAACGGAAATTATGTGTAGTTCAGTGGATTAGAAGTTATCTTTCCAGTATGACTATGACTTATTCCCTACAGTGAATAAAAGCGTGGTAAGCATTAAAAAGCCAAGAAATCTCCTTTGATGCAGTATTTGAAGCACAAAGGAGTTGAAAGTCTCTTGCGATATTGGTGGAAGTACAAAAGTTATCAATGTAAAGTCCTGGGAAGAGTTTTGCGAAGTGGAGTAGGTAAGGGAAACAGGTGTGTTACAATTTTTTTGACATCAGCACTACATATAGAGAACTGGGAATGTCAAAGTTCAACCCAAAGCCAAAACTTCTGTTAGAAGCATTGAAACATGCCACCAGATCATTGGGAAGCGGCAAAAGCTGAGAAGCACAGCTGTGGACCTGGCATGGTAGAGGCTGCTGCATAACCCAGCCACAGTTTCAGCTGTCTCTTGGCCTCATTTCTATAAGTACAATGTATACCCTTTTGCTGTACTCACTAGTGTGTCTTGTACTTTTTGGTCTAAATGCTAGCAACAGATTCCCAAGGTGAAAAACAGGTAATGACAATGTTTGTTGGTATTAAATAGACTATTGCAATCTGTAAATTGTATGGTAAATGTCTTCTAAAGTTTCTATGTATCTCAAGGTGTTTACACACTACTGAAAACTCCTGCACTAGGCTTTAGCAAAGGTCCATTATGAGCATGGTTATTCTGACATAATACATCAGTTGTACCAAGAAGCTGACAACTGATTATGTTGTTTCCCAGAAAGAAAGTAGAGAGTGGTCACAATAAGATAGGGCTCAAAATATCACTTTTACAGTTCCCCTCAAGTTGGGTCCTATGTTCGAGTAAAAACTTATTGTGCTATAACTTTAATTAGTTATAAATAGCTTAGTTTGCCCAGGTGCTTTAGAAAGAGAACCATAAATTATTAGGACTTTGTTGTGGTTTAGCTCCAGCTGGCAGCTAAGAACCCCACAGCTGCTAACACACTCCCCATTTTTGGGGGGAGAGAGGGAATCAGAAGAATAAAAGCAAGAAAACTCATGGGTTGAGATAAGTGCAACTTAGTAGATAAAGCAGAAACCATGCACACAAAGCAAAGCAAAACAAGGCATTTATTCACCACTTCCAATGGGCAGACAGTTGTTCAGCCATTCATGCTGAAAATCAGGGCTTCATGATATCTAGCAGTGATTTGGGAAGGCAAACATTACCACCCTGTATGTCCCTTCCTTCCTTCTTCTCCAGCTTTACATAGCCAGTATGATGTCCTATGGTATGGAATGTCCCTTTGGCAATTGGGGTCAGTTCACCCAGGTATGTCCCCATCCACCTTCGTGAGCACCCCCAGCCCCCCTCTCGGGTGGAGCACTATGAGGAGCAGAAGATGCCTTGATTCTGTGTAAACACTGCCCAGCAGCAACTGAAACATTGATGTGTTCACTACAGATCTAGTGCTTTCAGGTCAAACCCAAAGCACAGCCCTATGCCAGCCACTCTGAAGAAAATTACCCTATCTCAGTCAAAACCAGGACAAACTTTAATGAATGCACTCATACTACTCAGGACTCCTTTGGCTCACGCTAATGAAATCCACAGTATAATTCAATTATCTGCTGCAAGAAAGTTACAAACATGGAATATTGACCTTTATTCAGAGCAGTCACCCAGTTCTAAGATAAGACAATTGAGTGAGAATATAAGAGCTTCAGCAGGAGGAAACAGAAAACGTAGACTTAGTCATTCACCTAACAATTGACAATCTAATAAGAATCCTGGAAAAAATTCTACAAGCACTTATAAATCTTGATGCATTTGCAGTTCATTTCAGTACTGTCTCCTATGAATATTGTAGCTACTGAGATGAGATGTGATTTGGCTGTATGATAGCAACTAATAAAAGTTGATGGAATGGATGTAAAAGTTATCAAACTATAGTACTCAGGGAAGTGAGAATATAAATTCATGGAAATTTTCCCAAGAATCTGTCCAAGTCCATCTGGGGTGGAAAGTGTTTTAAACCATTAGCTAACTAGACATGGTACTGTGTTTTGGAGTAGTGAGTGACACACATATGAAAGCAAAACACAGACCAAACTGAAAAGAGGTAATGAAAAATCCCTGATATTTCAGACAGTCATTTGTTGAAAAATTTTGCCAATATCTATATAGAAACATCACAGCTGGAGTTCTGGAAGTAGATAAACAGGCAGATAAAGCAGCATTCCAAGCAAACCTGGGCTGTTATCTCATATGTCATCTATGTAGCTATTCCAGAAAGAATAAGTCAGTTATCATGTTTTTATCCAGGCTCTCTACTTTGAGTAGCTTAATCAATAACTGGAGCCACCGAAGCTCTAGTAAGTGTGGGGCGCTGGGAAGGAGAATGGAAGGAATACACAACAAACTGTTCATGAACAGGAAACTGTGTCGTATGAGGAATCACTACTATCGCATCTATGGAGGACTAATAAAAATTTAGAATTCAGTAGGCTCCCTTGAGCCAGCTTTTGGAAGCATGCATCAGTAGCAGAATTTAAAAAAGTAAAATAAAATAAATATTCAAATCGCAGTGATTCCATAGTGGGTATGATTTTGTCACTTTAAATAAATGTGGCAAAAATGGTGTATGATAAATAGATGGATTCCCAGAGGAGTCTGCTTTAGCACAATTGTATCTGGGGGGTTGGTGAACTCTTCTTCTCAAATGTGTTTGTTAAAAAAGAACAGAATATTTGAGGGAATAAAGATATGTATTACCCTCACTCTTTATCTCTGTTCAATGTTCAGGCATAAAAGGAAAACCTATCAGTTCAGTTAGGAGAGTGACAGTTCTGTACATAAATCTATAAACCAGTAGACCAGAGGAAGGACATCCCTAGAGAAGTCTTTGTAGTTTTGTGTATTCCTTCTTTCTCTGAGATGCTGTATCTTTTCCCAAGTCTTGGATGTGTTTCAGGAATGAACTTCAGGCAGAGTGCAAACAAAAATAATAATATTTCCCATAAGGCTTACTTCTAGATCTTCCTTTTGCTGAAGGTTTGGAAAAAAACTCAGCTGGTGTTTTGGAAGCAGATTGATTCCCAATGCAATGAATGTTGACCACAGTATTTATTGATAGATTTATTATTTTGATTAGACACAAAATCTTTTATTAAAAAGGCAATAGAAAATTTTTAATAAATCAAGATATCCTGCTCTTTGAACAAGACCACAAAAAACACAAAAGAGATTATGAGTACAAGCAAAATTGCACAATTAGGATTGAATAACTCCTTAACACTTACTTCTCTTTATAGTAACACTAATTGTTTGCCCTTAGAGATTAAGTGCCATGACTTAACAACTTCACAAAACAATTATACAATTATAACAACTTCACAAAATTCTCTCCCTGTTTTGTCCTCTTGCTTCATACAACAAAAATAATTTATGAGATCTTGTGTTTCTGCTGAACTGGAACCTGCAAGAGGATGTTGGAGTCTGAATCTAGGCAGGAGTAAGAAACCCTTTTTGAGTTGAGCAAGGACAATATAGAATCACAAGTAAAAAATAAAATTAGATTAAAACAAAATACAATAACATAGGAATCATAATAAAGCTGACAAATTTACTACGATTATCCTCCAACCTATGTAGTGAAATCCATGTGCTTTTTCTGATGACACACTTAAAAATAGGAACTGAAACACTTTAGGTAGATAAAACTATGCCCTATACATCCAAGGAAACTGTTATCTATGCAAAAGGATGACCAGAGTTTTAAGACTGATGGGACTTGGTAAATGCAGTAGAGTTCTAGCTGTGCTTATCTGAAGGGGAATGACTAAGGGAGGCCAAAAAGAATGAAAACACAGCTGGATGGAGACAATTAATGATTTCTTGTCGAACCAGCTATAACTTCAGTAGTAGATTTTACAGAAATATGTTGCAGTCTTGAACACTTGGGACATTTTTGGTTAAAAAAAAGTCACTGCTGCTGGATAAAGGCTGTATTAGATCTCTCCTGGTTTACGGAACTTTTTAACTACAAAGAAAACCCCAGTAGTGTATATCCTGTGCATATTAATGTGGACATAATGGCTATTGTCTTTGACTGTTTCTGATTTTTTACGTCATTTTATTTTTAATATGTATGTATATATACTCTTGTAACTGTAGTTGAAGTGGAGCTTTTGAACCTGTGGTGGATTGGCATGACTTCTCTCTTAGAGGGAAGTCGGAGTTTAAAAGTGGGATCAGCATTAATGTGCTCCTGTCTGCAATTTGTGAGTCAGCTGAAAATGATTACCCTGTCCTAAAACCAGATAATACACTAATGTTAATTAGAGACATTGAACTGTTTGATTAATTGAGGCAATGAAGCTATATGAGGTACTGTGTTTTGGGTTTATTTATTTAATATGCATTGCAACTGTGCATTAAGAAGGAGATTGGAGTTTAACACTGACATATTGTGTCCTCAAAATCAATGCCATTGATCAGAATTTCTTGAAAAAATAAAAACCAAAAACAACCCAGCCCAAACATGCTTTAGACATTTAGGTTATCTATGAGCAAAATTAAACAATAATGACCCATGATTTAAACTATATTGCTTTATGGACTTTTCGGGGAAGTCTATAAAAGCCATATACAAAGCATGTCATTTCCAGGGGAAACAAACCTCTCTAAATGCTCTAAATGTTACCTATCTCAGTAAATGCTTCCTTTCCTTCAATCATGGTCTTCTTGCCCTTTATTTTCCCACAAAAGTGCTTCCTACAATGAAGACCAGATATCAAGTTCTATTGTATTTTCTGTTTTCAGTAGGAAGCAGAATCTTATTATTTAACTCCTTGTGAACAGTTTTTCAGCTGTTGTTGAAATACTGTATGAAAGATGAGTGAGGAATTTTACAATGAATTAACATTGTTCTGCAACAAAATTGCTGAATTAAAAACCAACCAGCCAAATAAAAGCCCCCAAAACAACAACCCAAAATCAGTGCAGATACAATATTAAATAATGGTGGACATTTTAGTTCAGTTAACTGAACATAATAGTGCATTTGAAATATTAGAACATATAGCAAAAAGACAATTCATCTCTTCCCCCATGTCAGTAAAATTATTTTTTGAAAATGGGTATGTATTCTGAATTTTGCAGGATGTCAGATGCCAGAGAGCAGGCCAAAATCAAATTTCTCTAGTTTACGAAGTCAGGTATAAAAATTTTTGCTTCATTTGATTGCAATTCTGATTTTCCTTTTATGCCTTATACTTTGTACATATCAAGAAATTCATTCATTTTGACATTTTTGCATGAATTTTTGAGTAACTGAAATGATGTATGAGAAAATCTGCCAAATTAAATAGTATTTTTACAGGCCTCTGCAGTCTTAAAATGGATATGAAAGAAGCATTTTCTTGAATCTCATGATTTTGGATGCCTTTAAGTGTGAAGCCTAATTTAAGAAAAGGGCTAGGGAGTTCTAAAATACCTTTCAATTGCTCACCTTCTTTAGTGTGATTTAGTTTAAGTTATACTGTATCATGTTATATAAAGCTTTATCAGCTGTATGATTCAGTCCAATGCTTTCTTCCCAAATGTACATTCATTACATCAGCATTAAAATTAAACAACCTAGTTTTTGGAGAGTGTAGAGGATGGAGTAGGATAGCAAAGGGACAGAAACAGGAGGTACCTTTAGAGTCTGCAGATTATTGATGGATATCAGCTGTACCAGCTTTGCAGTTGTGTGGTAGTTCTTTTGCTCAAGGGTGTGTGTGTTTAAGGCAAGCTCTGAAATGTCGATTTTGGTCTGAAGACTTGTAAGAATAGCAATGACTTAGATATAAAATCTCCTTGTGTGAACATTTTCTTTCTTGTATTTACTTGAAACCAAATGCTGCATTTGGATTCCTTTGCTATTTACCCCAAACATTCAGAACCTCAGGGCTAAACAAACAAGACATTCCCAGAATGCCAAAGTTTTCAGATTAAGTGCATAAGGAGTACTTTGCTGGCATCAGAAAAGGAAATATGCTATCTATGGAATTAGTGTATGGATAAATACATAATGAGTCAGAAAACATGATGATGGTAATCTTCCTTTCCCTGATTGCTTCTAATAAGTCTATAAATTCTGGATAAGGATGATAATACTGGTTGGAAACACTGAACTGAGCAGTGTGATTTAGTGGAGTTGCTGGAGAGATCTCAAAATTGATATTTTATACTTGCTTTTTTTTTTGCAACATAGTTGCCAAAAGTGAAAAGTGAAGAAGTTAAACCACTTGTCAGACTCGAGTGCGTGTATGATATGCCTCAAATCTGAGCAATTACATTTTCCTTTGAAATTAAAAGCAATTTTTGCTTGAGCAGGGAATACATGGGAACAAACAAAAGGCAGACATAGCTCTAGCTCTGGCAGCAATCGCAATAAAGAAGTCTCCATTCAATCTAAACTTGGAAATACTTTTTTATACCACTTATAAGATGAATTTAGAGGCATTGCTATGCTCATTTGAGCTGAGACAGGGCAGTCTTTTGCAAAAAAATACAGTCACACAGTTTTATATCCACTAGCTATTTTTGCTTGTGTTTAAAGTGATATCTCTGTCTGAATCCTTGTGGAGGCCTTCCTGATATCCACAGATATTTGGTAGTCCTTCTTTGTATCACATCTGTAATAGCTGCATACAACAGTGCACATGGCATGATTCTTGGGGCTGTCCTGCGCAGGGCCAGGAGTTGGACTTCTACAACCCTTGAGGTCCCTTCCAGTTCAGGATATTCTATGATTCTAATGTTGATGTAACTGCATAAAATTGCCCTGGCTGAAGCTTTGCTGTTTTAAATCTTGGCCTGGCTCTCATCATGGCCAAGGTAGATAGCTCTCCAAGGCAGCAGAACCCTGGGGACAGTGAAATGGCCTTGCCCTTGCTGCCTGTTTTTGTTATGTCAGAGCACTAAGAAAAGCAAGGAGACCTGATGCAGATGGACAGATGCTGCTAGGGCTAGTGAAGGATCCATTGCCAGCAGCATCACTCAGTGTTTCCTCTTCTGTATCCCTCATATTCCTGGCAGATGCAGTGACATCAATTCTCCACATACTTCCCCATCTTCCCCCTTTCCTTTTTCCCTTTCAGATATCAAAAAACTCCTTAACTTCTCGTCTTCTCTTCCTTACAATAATCCATTTCTTCAGTGTACAGTTCAAATGTGTGTCCACTGCAAGTCTTGAATGGCCTCCATGGTGAGCTCCACAAATAACGTTGCTGGACATGTTCAACACTCAGAGCTGAGACTGTTTGACACCTTCCCTCCCTATTGCTGTGGTGGTCAGGCCCCGCCAGAAAAAACAGTTAGGCAGAGGTAGTAGGCTCTGAAGCTGTGATTTGTCATCTAGCCATGGCTCAGTTTTCCTTCACAGTTTCAGCTGAATCTGTTAGCTCCAGTGTGCTTTAGTCCTATTGATAGAATTGGGATTTCTATTTTCCATCTCTGCATGGATGTTGCAGAAGATAGGCTGTAGAGGGTAATGTGAAAATCTTGCAAGAAAAGATAAACTGAGCACAAAAGACAGGTAGTTTTTCTCGGATATGGATAATATGTGATGTTCCACAGATAATAACACAATAGCATACTAGGATGTAAAACAATAAAGATGAAGTTCTTAGTGCAATTCCACCAATTTACATTCTTATAGTAAACACCTCTGGGTATCAAAGAAACGTTCACAGGCCTTTTTACTGAGCACAAGACTGCATGATAGATGAAAGCTAAAACATTAAAATACTGGTGTGTGATACATGATATACAGGTCCCAGGAAGTGTGAAATTCATGTAACAACTTTTCTATAAAAATGAGCTTCACTGATCCCAACACAGTTGTAAATGGTTGCAATGATCAGAATAGCAGTAGTACTTTGAGCTTATACAACACCTTTAGTTACAGTATTTTAAATCATTTTACAAAAATAATTATCTTGGCTTCTCAGCCTACTGAGAATTACATTTAGTAGGTCCTTTATTTGTGTTCTATGTATGGAACCAATGGAGTTCTGAAAACTAAATGATTTTCCATAAGTTCATGAAGAATTCATTAGCTCAGACAAGGGCTTCTACAAGATCTGGGTTCCTCTCTTCTTAATTACTTCTGTTTTTCTAAAAGACATTGCTAGACAAACTGAAAAACTACAAACAGGAAACAAAAAAACAACCTAGGGAGGAAAATTTTATCTTCATCTCCTCTCCCATCTGAATAATAAAAGGAAATCATACCTGTGAACTGGATATGAAGTGAGATTTATGGAATTATTTACTCTGCAATAGACTAGAAATTAGTTTCTGTGGCAACCACTGCACCTTCTGAAATACAGAATACCTTTACAATAAACATAAATACAGCACAACGAAGTCTTTAGCTTATCTTTTATTATTTTAATAAGCAAGAATTTATGCTGCATATAAACATACATTAAATGATCTTTCATATATTTTTAATGTTATGTTCTGTAATGTGTGCATTTTTAGAAAGGAATTAATATTTGCTAGCAATGGCGGTGCTTGTGTTTTGTCCCTGAGAGAATAATGTCAGAAAAAGTGGTTTGAGAATGCTGCTGATATGTGAGAAGTTGGAAGTCCATGTTGATTTTCTTATTAAGATTTTATGATTTATAAAGTTCACATCTCTAACACTTACAAAAGATTAAAATGAAATGTGATCTTTTTAGGATTGATAAGGACCCTACTTTGAGTGGGAAATTGTACTAAATTATGTCTGCTGCGGCCCATATTTCCATGATTTTATGAATAATTACCCTATGAATTAATTTGTGTTGATTTTCAAGTCTCCTGTCTCATATAGGTAGTAGTAATTCTTTAAACCATGCAAACTTTCATTTAAAAGACTGTGCAACATGTTTGATATGTGACAGAAGTCATGGTACAGAGGTCCTTTCAAGAAAAAGCAGATGGAAAAATCTGGGCAATTTTAATATAATTTCTTTGATTCATTTAAAAAAAAAAAAGAGGAATAAAATATATTTACTAAATTCCTCTGGAAACGGGGTAAATTTTATTTAATTTCACCTTAGATGCTTGGAAAACTGCTGAGTTCTTCCTGTACTAAATCACGTTATTTGACATCATGCATTCAAGTATCCATAAGTTCATAATACTCAGGGAGAAGGTTGCTGCCAGGAGCAGAAACCCTGGAGTTTTTGAGATTTTGGATTCAGCAAAACCATTGACCTACCTTGGTGAAAGGATTCCAGGGTTTTCCTCCCATGGAGAATTTTAATAAGCTTGTTTTTCACTTTGGCTCAGAACATAACTGAATTTTAAGGTTTCCATGGAATAGAATTAATGCCTCAGTGGAGAATGAAGGCTGACACAGTTATGCAATATGTAACAGAAACCTCTGTCATAATCCATGACTATATAACTTTTTCTCTCACTCTTTCTGAAAGTAATTATGTCTTCTTAGGTATTACACAGAGGTGATTTACTCCTTATTTTTTTTCCCCAGAAGAGTACTTATGATACTGCATTTGAATATATTAAGATTTTTTGCTACATTTGAACCCAAAATAATTTTATTTTGTAACATCTCTACAAAAATGTAAAATATATTTTTGTGATCTGACACAGAAATGTACCAACATAACTCTGAGTTTTTAGTATATGGGGGATTGACTCAGAAACAAAACAGCTTCCTCAAATGGGAGCATAGTGTTTTGTTCTGAGTAGGGCATGAAGAGAACAGTTAAGAAAAGGTCATAGCTGAAAGGAAAGGTCCACAGGAGGGTGTATTAGAAAAGTGGGACTTTTTCTTCATTGCTGCAGTGGGCTGAAAAGTTATCTTACATAATTTTCTGTAGCTGAAAGTTTAACATGAATTATGCCTACCTTGTGCTTGTTGTTTGCTGTTAGAAGCATGAAGAAGGGTTAATATATTGCAGTAGGCTTCAATAGAAACACCTGGCAATTTAACACAGTACCTGGGCACTTCAATAGCTGTCATGCAGTTCCAGTGATTTTCTATTGGAAGTCTCATTAAGGTCTTTAAATTTAGATGATCATACCTTATGCTTCAGACTATAGGCAGATTTCTGAGGCTCTTCTGTTACTAATAACTAGTGACAAATAAAACAAAGATATTTTATGCTGCAGGATGTTTTGACATTTTCAATCTTTCTTTTCATTTTTTCATTCTAGAAGGGTTAGGCAAACACTGGAAACCACAAACATCTTGTTGGAAAAATTTGCAATACTTTCTTTCTATCAAAATATGGAAATATCTCGGCAGAATTCAACTGAACCTCAATATTTCAGTCATCATTACTAAGTCTTTTTATAGTCAAGGGAAAGAAATGGACACTTCTAGGATGCAATCATAAACCATATATCCAAAGTTATTGAGTTCAATTTTGCTGTAGAAATATTCTGAGTTGGAAGGGACCCACAAGAATCAAACCATTAAATAAAAGCCACAAAGAAAAATTAGAGTGGCCAGATTGAGGCTAAAACATGTTAGCTGGTGACACAACAGCATTAGGTAAGCTCTCTGTTGTTCCCTTGTAAAATAGAGTGGTGGGGATTGAATGATGCTGTATGAAGAGCATTGCATTTGGGGTTTTGGGACCCAAGGAGAGGACCTGGCACTTTGTCATCATGAACATCATACAACCGGCCTTGGACCATCAAATCAGCCTGACCAGATCCCTCTAGAACTTTCCTGCCCTCCAGCAGATCAACCGTCCCTCAGCCCAACTTGGTGTCCTCCGCAAAATGATTAAGAGTGCACTCAATTGCCTTGTCCAGATCATTGATGAAGATATTAAACAGAACTGTCTTCAATACTGAGCCCTGGGGAACACCACTGATGATCAGCTACTAGATGAGTATGTATACATCTGTATGTACAATCAAAAGTGTGCTCTTAAAGGGCTTTGATATTGTGGGGCAGTTTGCAGGAGCTTGAGCCCTTGAATCTCCTCTTTGATGTGAAAACAAGCCTATATCACATTCAAATGCAGAATAAAATTCTGCATAAATTTTGGAGATCAACAACTGGATATAGAATTGTCTGGCTCTGAGCAGAGAAAGGTTTATATTGAACCTCTGAAAATAGGATAGTGAATCCTAAAAAAAACATGCTGAAAATTTTGAAACTTCTGCCTTTGACAATTTAATAGGCCAAATTAAGTTTCATTTGTGTACATTGCATAGATACATTATTAGATAAAAACCTTATTAGATAATACATTATTAGATAATACTCTTATGTCACTATGAGAGTTCTATTGAATCCTTCTGCTGAAAGTCAATAGACTTGCAAGAATACCAATAATGTTCATCAGAACAGATAAAACCCTCTGTAGCATCTTTATCACTTTTCTTGAAGT
Source organism: Sterrhoptilus dennistouni (assembly GCA_013397095.1). Lineage (NCBI taxonomy): Eukaryota > Metazoa > Chordata > Aves > Passeriformes > Zosteropidae > Sterrhoptilus > Sterrhoptilus dennistouni. The sequence continues at coordinate 61,403 of VWZU01007873.1, forward strand.
AGCTTAAGTTTCTGATTAATTACTCATCTTCTCTAATGTCTGAAGATAGGTCCAGACAAGTTTAATTAAAAAGCATCAGCTGAACAGTGTTGCAGAAGGTTCTGTAGGGCATCTTTCCAGTACCTTACTTTGCTCCCTGATGTTTAAAGGGGTTATCCTGCTGGGGTTATTTTGTCAGGTTTCTGTCAGACTGTCTTTCCCACATTTTGCAGTTCATTGCTGCAGTCTCTGATAATCTTGCCACACTGACTGGCTGCAGTTATTACCCTTTATATGAAGGATCTATGTTGAAAGCCAGTTATGAGTTTCTGTCCCAGTGGATTGCATGATGAAGTTGAAGCAGGCTGTCATCCAAAGCTGTATAATAGCCTCAGCTGGGAAATACAAAAGTGCCATGGATTATTGATAGAGTCATATCTGCAGTTCTGCTGACAAATTTGATGCCTCTTTTGCTAGGTTTCTGTTATTAAGAAATGCCTCTCTTAGTATGTCACCCCCTTCTCTCCCTGCGTGTTCCATTTGGCTTGGCTTATGATTTGGCTTCGTGCCACATATACAAGTGAAAAATTACATACTTAATAACCCTAATGTTACAAGGAAAAATGATGAACTTAACAAAGTTCTAATGATCTTAATTTTAAAGAAAACCCTGAAAGTATAAATTTAACAGACCATTTAAAGTTATTTTTTATTCTACTTTCAAAGTACTTCATAAAGCATTAAAGTACATAATTTTTCCTTATCTTGAATATCTACAATATAAAGGAAAAGAGAGAGAAAGGAAGATTATTCTACCAGTTCTTAATAGTTTAACTGTCATGCCAGTAAAATATCTCTTCACTTATTCATCGAAATTACACCCACATTGGTATAAAAATCTTCCTCTCCCTTTATTACATTGTATGGCATAATTGTTATAAGGAAAACAGAAGATACAATTCTGGAGATTTTGATTGACACAACTGCAAAAAGTTAATTATTTTTATCATTGTGAAAACTCTACCACTGCTACCTCTGTGTTGCAGGCAAGTTTTGTTCCAGGTGAAGCATAAGAGTGTAAATAGTAAAATAGGGTAAGTTATAGTGGCGACAAGGATTCTGCAAAGCACATTTCGTTTCCCAGTCATCTATTCAGTCACGTTATGGAACCATGACATACGGTATTTGGCTAAGATTGAAGTATGTGTCCAAGATGGAAATGTAATGGTAGAAGACACAGTGGTAGCAGTTAAGAAGACATGAAAGATATCCTTGGTGTTTCAAAAGATCAAGAACCAATTAGTTAAAAAACATCTTGGCTAATCATTTTTAGAGAAGGGAGACAGCACTGCTCAGGGCTGTGATCATTCACCAACTCTGCTTCAGATCATAGAAGGTTTTGACTGTTCCCATGTGCAGTATTCAGTCCTTTCTCCACCACAGCGGATCTGGCCGGTGTTGTTGATCACCGGTCGGTTAAGACATAGGGAGCTTGTGCCACTGGTTTCGGTTCTGAGAGGGGCCAGTTGAGATCTACTAGAATGTCTTAAAAAGAGGCTGAAATGTTGAATGCTGACCTGTCCCTTTTATTAACTCCTTTTTAAAAAAATAAATCCAGAATAAACAGGAAAAGAAATAGTAAAAAAAAAAAAAGGACAGACATCCCCATATTAATGAAAGCAATGGCTGAACAAGGGCGGTGAAGTTCAAGTTTTCACAGTGCTTTAATCAAGTGAAGTTTTGTTAAAGACCAGATCTTCCAAAAGACTCCCTGGCATATGAACACCTGTCAGTGGTAAATTAATTATTTTGTGCCAAATGTCCCTTGTGCAAGGGAGCATTAAAATATTCTGTTTAGTACATAAATGCTGTTGGAATTACCCTTCACTTATTAATTTTGAAATAAGTATTTGTACAGAAGTTACTTAGCTAATTTTGACACATTGCTCTCTGAGGTGAATCGTACCTCATTATTCTGAGTTGTATGTCATTTGTGTTGTGTTTCTTTGGGTACCAGCAAAAATGGGGCTTGTTGGCTTGGTGCAATCAGACTGCTGCACTCTGGGATGTATGGAACACCAAGGAGGGAAAGAGAACTTGCTTCTTCTTGAAAGCTCACACAGTAGGGACAGTCTTCTCAGCATGCTGTGGAATAAGGAACTAAGGAGGTACATGGGTGATCTGGAAGCCTGTAGAACAAGAGAGATTGGGCAAGGGAAAGATATGTGTCTATCTTTCAAGGTGAATGACTGCAAACTCTCGTTCCAGACAGATAAAGATGACTGTGGAGGTTGCAGCAACCTATGAAAAAAATTGCATAGCTTCTGTATTGAGCAGATGTGAAGGAAGGACAGCAGCTTGCAAGAAGAAAAGTATCTTTCTAGTTTTTTTCCTAATTACAAAGGAAAAAGAAAAAAAAAAATTTGAGTTCACTTTACCTTCTGGGATTCTTTATTATGACAAAAACACATAGAATGAAGTATCAAGATCTGGCAGGCTCAGGGACCCATCATGACAAGAATGTGGTGATGATTCCTTGAAGGCATGTGCATGGAGTGTATTCTTTTTTATGGTAAACACAGGCATAAGGCAACTATCTAAAAGTGTTAGCCTGTTGTCTGCCCCACCTATGTTCTCTTAAGCATTAAAAAGACAAGTCATTAAAAAAAAAAAGTTATTTTGGAGGCAGGATATTGATTGGATGGATACACTGAGGTGCTATTTCATAAACCAGTACATATGAGAATGATATCTGAGTACATCTATATGCATAAACATTTCTGTATATGGTCTGCATGTATATATATTTCCATGTTTTTGCACATACAGACACCCACCGAGATTCATTATTGTAGCTGTACACATATATCCCACTGGTACTTTTCCTTTTATCATAAATTAGAGAACATCTCTTTTCTCTATCACTGCTGTTTGAGAACAAAGAAAAAAACGCATTTAATCATGGTTTGATCTTTCAGGTTTTGCACAAGAAAATATTCCAGGAGATTCAGAATAGCAAATTGTAAGCTCTTGTAGAGGTCCTTCTTTGATAAATATGTTGTATTTTTTAAGACGACATATTATGCATGAGCAGATATAGACTGACAGACTGTATAATTATGTCCAGGAACATTCCTGAAAGACCTGTGCAGAGCATATGAAGTAACTTGTTTTCTATATTTCTTCAAGTACTATGTTGCCATTCTCTCAAGAGCTGATCTGCTCAAAGACCAACTGCAGAGCATGCACAATGGACTAATGGTGTCATTTCTTAATCCTGTCAGTGAATATTGAAATGCAATATCTAATGGGAGGTAGTCAAGCATACTTCTACATGCAGTTTTATTTTCCCTTTCCTTTCTCTGTTATCAAAATATTAAGTAATTGAACCATATTTTGTGCAACTGTTAGTGAGGAACTGTCAGCAAAATTGAAGTTATTTTACTAATTTATTAAAAATAGTATGGAATTTTGTTTGTTTATTTTATGTTCCGTATTTCTGAATTTAGTGTTTGGGGAACCTGAGAACTCTATCAGCTAATATGTCAGACTGCAGGTTCTCCCAAACTAATTCATATTACTAAGATGTGTACCTGGTGTCTCTCATCCCCACAGACTGGAGTCCCTTAGGACAGTTCATGCCACGAATCCCAAAATAGGGAATGGAGGCAGATGTATTCAACAAAGACTGCCAGCCAGCTCTTTGATTGTGATCTATTGACTGCCTGCATCATCCAGACTGATAGTTGGTGCCAATAAAGCTCCCCCAAAGGAGGCAGCAGCAAAGTAACCACAATGCCACAATGTGTTTGGGTTTTTTTCTTCTTTTTTTTTCTTTCCCTTCCTTTTGAGCCTGTCCTATACTGGAGTCAATGTGGTGACTTAAAACTAGGACTTGTTTGGGAAGAATAGTGCAGCTGATTTCTCTGTAGAGAATTAATAAAGAAAAACAATGTTCATGAAGACTTTATCTCAGCCTCTAAGCAGTTATTCAGGTTGCTTAGTTTTCTCCATTGGTTTTGCAATTATAATCCCACCAAATTCAATGAGGTTAGCTTAAAATTTATTTATTAAAAGTAGTTAGTGACTGAACAAAGGATGTGAGAATATTACTCTCATTTTCCCTCCACACTACTTAATTTGAATGTTTGCTTTTGTGACAATGCATCCCATGGGATAAATCCAGTTCCTTAAATATGTGAATGAGATATATACAAAAAACATTGAAAAGTGAAAAAAAAACAAACAAAAACCCAACACACTTCTCATGCCTTTTGTTAATAGCTAAAAATTACTTTGAAACTCCTGGCCATGTAAAGAATTATAAAAATCAACATGTCTGTTGATTTTTTTAAATTTATTTTTACTGATTGTACTGTTTAAGCATATTTCATTCTTCTAAATTTGCTAAATTAAGGGTCTTTTTTGATTGAACATGGACCATATATATGCATTTAAGTTTGGGATTTGATTTCTCTAAAGGGGATTTATACCAATACTGGTACATTCTTTGACCTTAATTGATCATTTAATTGATTTTAATTTAACCATAACTTTTGCAAAACCTTCTGTGTTAACGCTCAGGAAGCACATGAGAAAGAGGAATTAAACGGTTTGTAGGAACATGCACTCTTTGTTTTGGCTATATCTTGTTCTAAGAACCACTGATTATTGTCAAATTCATCTTTAGAAGACTCTTAGAATTACCAGCATAATATCAGCAGAAGAAAAAAGTTTTTTTCTTTTTGATCTGTAGTGTTCTAGACATACTTATGAAGTAACTTATGATATCTCCTGTAAAGGTGAGTTGAAAATTTTCAGCAAAGTAGAGCAAAAGCTAGTGAAATAGAAATATTTGGGTTAATCGCAGAGGGAAGTCTTGAGATTTTTGCTTCTCTATCTTTGTCCTAAAAAGGATAAACTAAGTTTGTTTGTTTGTTTACGGTTGACTTGACGGTGCACATAACCAGTTTATATCAGAAAGTCCAATACATGTTTACCTAACATTTGTTTCAACAGTGCTTCAGGATGTCTGCAGTCATTGACAAGTACATCAATATCATAAGCTAAAGAAATTAGAATGTTAAGAAGAAAACATGATTTGAAATAATCATTATGAATTTATGTGGTGATGCAATAAAAATGCATACTAGATTTTTGTAGACATTTAGACGCCAAGCCTGAGGACTTCTGAAGGAGAAATGAGCACACAAAAACAATTCCATTTCCCTTTGGTCAAATTTATGTCACATACAAACATGCAAAGGGCATATTCTCCAAGGCACAGAAAATTGAAAATAGTGTTTATTTGATTGTTGCTGATGAGTATTACTCACATATTTAGCAATGAATATGATAAATGAAAAGATGTACCTTTTGTTTACGTAATTTTCACAAGTGTAGAAAACATATTTGAGAAAGAATTGTTAGTATTGGGTATGTAATCTGCACCTCAATGTGATCACTTCTCAAATCATAGCTTTTCTGGAAAAGGATTCAATTGTTATAAACTTTGCCCAGTTGAATCTGACACAAACATGTGGATTTTTGCTCAACCAGTTTTGGTTTTGGATTTTATTCTTTGTGTATTGGTTGGGTTTACTTTGTTTTGTCTTGCTTTGTGTTTTTTTAATTTTGATTTGGGTTTTTTGGATATGGTAAACAAAGAATAGAAAGTTAAAGGGAATTATCACATTGCCTAAATCTAACAGTTGTGTAGTAAAATCTAAATATTCACAATCATAAAATCAAATTTTTTTCCTTTGAAATTTTAAATAGCAAGAGTTATTGGAGTGGAAGTTGAGGAAACATTTTCCAAAATGTTTCATTTTAAAACTTTGTATATAAGTGTTTGCAACCTTTTTTTTTTTCCCCTAGCTAGAGGAAATACGTCTCTCATTTTTTTTCCACACTATTGTTTTTTGTTTCTGGAAAATTTCCATGAAGAACAAGTGGAAAAGTGGTTACCATTAAAAATAAAAAAAATTAAAATACAGAGAATGCCCTTACTTTGCGTTCCACAGGTAAATGAGCACTACATTGGAAATAGGAAGGAAAAATATCCAAATTTCATGAGTGCTAATATGCAAGTATTTTTTGAAGCCTCAGGCTGACCTGATGTCGTGGTTTGAAAGCAAAACGAGTGAGAGGCTCCAAGTCAGAAATATAATTTAATAAGAAAAAAGGTAAAAATAAAATAAATGTGATAACACAAAGGACCACTGACAGAGTCAGAATATAACCTGAGAAGGATGGTGGAAGCAGTCCAGATGAGGTGGTCTTCCTGAAGCAGTGATCCTGTAGAAAGGTCTGGGAGCTCTGGTCCTCTGGGAATCCAGTGGGTCAGGGCTCCTTGCACTGTCTCACATACCAGTTTATATCCAGGTGAGAATGCTTGGCTCCTTCCCCTGGGCAGAGCATCTCACAATAGGATGATGAGTTGTGAAGTGGGTCCTTGATGACCCATTAAACAGAGGTAACTCCTGGAGGGAGTTACCTGTGAGTCATGGGCCAGGCATTGATGGGCCATTAGCAGAAGACACCCCAAAGGCAGGGGCTTAGGAAAACACTGCCCCACCTGGTTTCAAAAGTTCATGAAGATGGTGATAGAATAAATACTTTGTGCACATCCTACACTGCAACCCAGGACACCTGAAAATAAAAAAGCTAGGAAAAAAAGAGATGCTTTCTTTTAAGACATGGTTCAGTTAGGTCAATAGCACAGTTAGCAGAGGTAATCGTGCAATAAATCTTCAGTTTTAATTTAAGATAAATTGGTTAAAATTGTGCTTCACATGCATTTTATTAAAGCTAAAAACCACAGATTTAATGCGTGTGCTCATGCGCATATGTGAAAAAGAGGGAAATTTATATAAAAGTCAAGCTTGGGTAAGTTTTTTGTAACAAGTAAAATGAGAGCTGTACCTTAGCAGCCCTCTTGAATCAATACAGTGAAGTTGAGTTCCTTATTGATTCTCTTGATAAAATGATGCAGTTGTCTCTCTCCCCCTCTCCCTCCTTCTTCTCTATAATACAGTAGAGCATTAAAGAAGCAGAATAAGTACATTTACAGCCTTCTTAGTGTTGCCCACAGGGTGCTATAAATGCACAAACTGGATATAATTGAAGAACGTATTAACTTACCTTCTGTTGTACAGGAAGAACATAAGCAGGCTGTTAATGTGCACAGTGTTGAAACGCTTAACTTGGGGGATGAGAATTAGCTTGCAGTAGTAATTTGATAAGCACCTGGGAAACTTGCAAGCTTCATTTCCTGCAACGTGGAATATGATTAAAAACAGAATATATTATTATCAGGGGTACCATTAAAAAATGTGTAGACAGCATTCTATGATGTTAAAACGGAAATTGAAAGTTGTATCCAGATGTTGAAGATGCTGCCTGTTAATTATTGTCTACCACAGTGCATTGAAAGTGCAATTCAATTATTTGCTTTGTCAAGCAATATTTTGATTAACTTGAATGGTAATTTTCTACATCTGGTGTTTTTCACACTGTGATAAAGGCAGTGTCGAGGTATCCTACTCTGCCAACAGCCTCTTGAAACAACAGAAAGCCCATGTGCAAAGCAACAGTAAACTATAATAAATAAAAAAAGAGCCTTTCCCATCCCTCTTCCTCCCCCCTTTTTTTCTTTGTAGAGAGGAAGAAAAAGAAAACTTTCTCAAAGGGCATTCAGTATTAGTACACAATTTAGTACGTATTTATGAATGTGGAACCTGAAATTATATTTATCTCCTGGACTTTTTTCAGGCATTTTCTTTAATTGGTGTGATCTCGTTCTGATAATTAGTGTATTAAGTCACAAACTATCAAGTTGTGATCACAGAATGGTTAATATTGGGAGACACCATAGTGGATCATCTTGTCCAACATCTCTATTCAAGCCGGGTCATCCTAGAGCACATTGTAATAAACAGCACAAAGTTCTGCAAACTTTTGCAGAACCTGGCCAGTAGGAAATCCTTAGGTTAGTCTCTTGTGACAAACAGACAAATTTACCATAGGCTTGTCTGGGTTGTCATGTGCTGTTTCTCAATTCTATATAAAATTAAAGTGTTAACTAAAAAAAAAAAAAAAAAAAAAAAAAACACCTAAAAAACACAAAAAAAAAAAAAGGAGATAATTTTGCTAATACCAGAGAAACTTGCATTAAAACAG
>VWZU01007873.1:71623-151798 GCA_013397095.1 Sterrhoptilus dennistouni
TTTTTTTTGAGCTCAAAATGAAGACTTTCTGGGGAAAGCTACTACTCAGTAGTTCTTTATATTTGTCTGCCCTTTTAAATTTTTTATTCTACAATCTTTCCTGGTTATGTAGATTTTGATATATATTATGGTAGTTCTGTCCCAACTCTGCCAATGATATGTGGAGTTACCTCCATGGAGGACTTTTTCTTATTTTTTGAGGATATTTGAAATTATCTAATTTGACTGAATAAGAAATTTATCATCACAGTACTTTATAACAGTTAATTCCTTTACTCCAATCTTGTTTTGCAATAAATTTGTTTTAATTTGCTATTTTCACAGGTTTTTGTTAATCTAAATGTTCCTTCAAATTTTTATTGCTAGTAACAATTGTGTTACAAACAAGATAATTTCCTAATTCTTTTTTAAAGATGACTTGCAAAATTCCAATCATAGCTGCTATTCTTTCATCATTGCTTTGGAAAACATCTGTATGGCTTCGTGAAATTATTCTGAATGTGGATAAAACAATGGTTATCTTAATCTAACAAATCACATGCACATAAATTACAACAGATAAGTTACTTCACGTGGGCTCTCAGGATTTTTTCTGTTTATGTTTTTGTATAAACAGCTTCTGAAGCTTTTTTGTCGTTTTCTCCCATCTTACCTCTGTGTGCTAAAATAACTGAGAAATTCACAATAAGGTAAACCATCATAAGATGTTTCAGAAGCTGAAAATACTATCTAAGTGTTCAAGTAAGGTGAATGATATTTTGCTTCACATGCTTTAAAACTGCTTCCAAACCCAGATTAGTAGCCTCTTGTCATATCCTTGAATGTTAAGTCTTATGATTTTTTTTCTGTTTATTAGTTCTTTTTATTTTTATAGGAAAAGATATGACTGATAACCCTGTCTCTTGGAATAAAGTAAAGCCTTGAGGTTAAAGCTGTCTAGATTCTTTTTTCAGTTTGCTTTCTGACCTTTTCTTGTATTACAGCAAGTGAACTAACATCTGACAAACCTTTAATTTTGGCAGGTTAGGCTACATGTTATTTGAAAGAAAACTACAGTTTAAAGACGAATGTCTTCAAACTTTAATACTGTCATATTTCACAGTTCAACTGAACTTGACTACTTCTGTAATTTTTTCTTTTATTTCTTTAAGCAAATAAATTTTCTAACATTTGAATTATTTTGTAGACTTTAAAAAGGATTTTTAAGCTGGAAAACAAATACTCTTAGTTTTGAGCACAGGCAGCAAAAAGGCAAAATTTTGCTGATTTCTTATATCAGTCCTTTGAATAGCTTGACCTATTTTCAGCAGTTATTGCTCCTCTGACAACTGCTTTTTTAATATCAGTCTATAAAAGTTATGTAAGCTAATGTGTTTTTATTTATCTCATATTTCTATGTGTGAGACCAAGGGAACACTGATTGCACCATTCTTAATCACAGTGCCACGACAAATATTCTAGAAGCTTTTATATGTTAAAATAATGGGCATAAAAATACTCCATAAACGTTCTGTGTTCAAGGATGCATATAAGGATGCTCACACGCAAGTTGTATAAAAGCACTCTCCTCCTTACAGTGGAAGAGACCAAATGTAAGATCAGATGATGACTGGTTCATGTACAAAGGCTGTCACCGCGCACCCGAGTTCTGCTTCAGGAGGAAAGAAAGAGGGAATAGAAAGAAGTATGAGTTGCCCAGCATCTGGAACCACCCATACCAGACAGGGTTGCAAGTAGTTTGAAGGTTAGCTGTTTGGCTTGTGGATAATGAGAATCATAAAATAGTTTGAGTTGGAAGAAACCTATAATGGTTATCTAGTCCCAATCCCCTGCAATTGGCAGGGATACCTTCCACTAGATCAGCATGCTCATAGCTCTGTCCAACGTGAATTTAAGTATTTCAAGAGAAGTGGCACCAGACACTTCTCTGGGCAACCTTCCTTCAGTGTTTTACCACCCTCATAAACAATTTTTTCCTTATACAGAATTTAAATTGATCCTCCTTCAGTTTAAACAATTATTTCTTGTCCTGTTGCAACAGGCCCTTATAAAAAGTTTATCTCCATCTCTTTTATAGGTCTCTTTTGTGTACTGAAAAATCACAATAAGGTCTCCTTGGAGCTTTCTCTTCAGGCTAAACAACCTCTAACTCTCTCAGGAATACCTCATGAAAGAGGTGTTTCATCCCCCTGACCACTATTGTGGCTCTTCTCTGGACTTGTTTCTATGGGTCCATGTCCTTTCTATACTAAGTGCTCCAGAGATGAGCAGGGTACTCCAGGAGGATCCCATGAGAGTGAAGGGCAGAATCCCCTCCCCTGCCCTGCTGGGCACACTGCCTTTGATGCAATCCAGATGTGATGGCTTTTGGGGCTGCAAGTGCACATTGTGGGGTTTTATCCAGATTCTCATTTCTTAGTACCCCCTATTGCTTCCCAGGGCTGCTCTCTATTCCTTCACCCCCCAGCCTGTATTGGTACTGGGGGTTGATCCAATCCACTTGCAGGACCTTGTACTTGGTCCTTTTGAACCTAATGAGGTTCCTTTGGGCTCACTTCTGCAGCTTGTCCAGGTCCCTCTAAATTGCATTCTATCCTTCAGGTGTGTCAACTGCATGACTCAGGTGTTTGCTGACTCATTGAGGTGGCAATTTCCACTCCCATTGATTAAGGCTTTTTTTCTAAATTTACAAAAACTGAGAGTTCTTTTCCTTCTTGAAGGGAAAATGATAAAGTGTTTTATTGACTTTCCAAGGAGAATACTTAGTTTTGAAACAAAAAGCAGTGTTTTGATTTTGCTGGATTTAATGTTTCAAGTGGATTTTCTGTTTCTGTTTATACAGAAGACAACCTTGGTAAAATATTCTCCACATGCAACTCTAGTTGATATATTATTTATCTCTTTATTTGTATATTTGATTTTGGTTTTGTGAAGGCCTTGCCTCATCTTGAGCAAATAAGACTTTAGGTCTATAGAATCAAAATATATAATAATGGTTTGCAGCATATTCATAGATGTATAGTATTTTCAGAAATGGGGAGCTTCCATAAAGATTTAACCATGTATATACGTCTGTTTCCTAGGAGTTTGACAACTCAGTTGGGATTTAATGATATTCTTTTTGGTATATTTTATAGTTGGTATCTATTCTGCATTCTAACTACTATAGAGGGTGAAAAATTTAAGACAGAATAGCTTTGTTTTTTCAGCCTTAACTGTATTTCCCCCTTCCTGTTTTCTCATTGTGATACTTTGATTGTAAGTGCTGTAGTACCTGGAAAGACAGAGGATGGAAAGAAATGTCTCAAGTAGGTACTCATGAGCTGGAACATGTAGACCATGCATAGGGTTCTTATCCTTTTCAGACTATTTGTCTGTCAGGTTCCAGCCTGAATATGATACCTGTGAGGTTAAGAAAATATGTTTTATAATTTTGAGGAATCTCTCTCTTTTTGACAGAACTCATTATGAGTTGTCTTTTAATTTCAAGAACTATTCCATCAGATTTGGGGAAAAGTAAATATGTTTGCAAATTTGTTTATTCAAGGGATTTGGCCTTCTGAATACAATAAAACCTAGGTTGCGTTTGAGAAGACCTCAGATATGTGGTTCATATCAACACATGGCCATGTAAAGTAGTTAACAGACTAAAAGACTCATAATGCAAGTTATACTTATTGGTTTGTCCAAGTAACCTCTTAGCCTAGTACAATAAAACATTGACATTTTTCTATTTTCACTAAATTCTAGTGTGAATTACTGAAAAAAACCCCAAAATCCCCAATGCTGAGCAAACTTACACTGAGAAAATTTCAAATTAGTGAGAATATTGCCTGGATTTTCAGAGTGAAGTTACATAAGCAAGATGACTACATTTTTATTTTATTTATTGTAGAAATCTTTGCAGAATAGGAAAAAATGTAGGGTATTGGCATCTCTGTGATCTGAGTATTTAGTGACATGAGGACTTTGAAATTGACCAAGAGGTGACTTCATCAATGAACAAAACATTGATCTTGTCCTGTTGAAGTAAAAGGATTCCTGTAAATAACTTTAAGAATTAGAACACACCAATTCCTTTTGTTAACTGAATATGTTCTAAATTTCCCCATTGTTACTGAGTTCTGAAAATGTTCTAGCCTTCAAACATATTTAAGAATGTGTTTTGGATTTGGCTGGGATAGACTTGGTTTTCTTCCTGGTAGCTGGTATAGAGTTCTCTCCTAGATCAAACCGGGACAGAATCGTAACAATATAGTGTATTGATTATGGGATTTTTTTTATTTAGCAATCAAATTATAATCTGAAGCTCAAACAATCCTAGAAGTTATGTACTGGAAAAGCTAATTTCCATCAGAAAAATCTTCAGCTCAGAAAATTCTATATGTGCCAGTCAACTAAATAAGATATGCCATTAAGATGGAATTTGAAGTAATTGAAATAAATTGCTCTGCATATTATCTTAAGTATTCTTTTATATTTTGTGCTTATTTATTTTCAAATTCATATTTGCTCTCATTTCCCTCTTATAGAGTAAATAATTATTAATATAAAAAAGCCCCAACAGATTGGCAATAGTGGTCAAAAGACTTTTGAGTAAATAAGTCTTTGCACTCTGATGGAAAATCTATTGAACTCCAGCTATGTGGGGTTTCCAGAGTTCATGGGGATATTGAGGTGTCGTTTCTCTAATCCCAATATCGCCAAGATTTTGAGATATAGAGTTTTTCCACTCAAGGTAATATGGCTAATACTTTGAAATGAGATCCATTTGGGGGAGCTAACTTGTTTTTGTATTAGCTTTTAAAATACCTTACAATAATCCGGTACTATTGATGATGAAAATATTGTTGACCTTTTAAAAAATTAACAGCTTCAATTTCCCTTCTCTTTCCCAGCAGTGATGAAGCACTGATCAGTGCCTTCAATGTAATGTTATTCAATGAGCTTTAAGTAAATATAGTTAAGTAGAAGCTATGGAAGTGTTTTGTATCAGTTGAGAGAAATAATTTCATTGAATAACAGCTTTTGAGTTTTTTTCTGTAGCTGGGAAAATAAATGGGAATGCATGGGATTGCATCCATTCTCATGAAAATGGCAATCTTCAGGTGGGGAAAAAATGTAGCTGGTTTTCTGTCTGGCCTGAGAGGTTGGGCAAAAGTGTTCTTTATGCTACATTTGGATGAGTTTGTGAAAGTCAACTGAGTAAGCTGAGCAAAATGTGAACTGAATGTTGGTTTCACACATCAAACCAGTGGTCTTGTGACCACAGTACAGTGTAAGATTCCATTTAGCATTATTGTGATCAGTGATTGAGTTATTGTAGGTATATTTTGATTTTTTTTCTCAATTTTCTTGTCATGTTTTTGTGTCATCTTTGCTCCCAAAATGTCTTCCTAAAAGTATTTACCAAAGCTCTTTTTATTAAAGTGCTCCAGAAGTGTTTTCCCAGCACTGGCACAAATTTTAGATGACAAGAGAAATATCTGGGAGAGCACTGGAGTATTACTAACCTTCAAGGAACTGCATTGTGACTCTAGAATTATAAAACTTCACTAGATGGTAAATGGAAGTTACAGTCTAACCAGAGCAGGAAATTTCCTAGATGGTGAGTTTAAGTTGCTTGATCTAATTCCATGTCACAGCCACAATAAAACATTTTAGATGTAATGTTAAGAAAGTATCTCACTCCATTTAAAGGTTTCCTTTTCTTGCTGTATCTCCATTTCCCCAGAAGAAGTACTGTTAGAGATGATGCATGAATGCAAACTCTTTTAGCTATTTTAGTTTTGAGAAAAGCCCAGTTTGATTAAATTTTATCTAGATGAAACTGAAAAATGTCTTTTGATGTTAAACATTGATAAGAAAGGAAGCAAGAACCATGGAACAGCATGCATGGAGAAGTATCACCAACCTGAAAGAAACTTTTATGCCAAATTATGAATACCATCTAGAATTTGTTGTTATGTGACAACCTAGAATTTCATGAAAAATTCTGATTCTTCTTCTCACAACATATGTGAACAGTAAAAGGAATGACTTTTACCACCCACCTTGAGACCTTTGGTTAAAGCTGAATCAAACAGTTGGAGTTAAGTAAATCAAAAGAAAGATTCTACCACAGGACGATACACCCCTCTAATATTGATTAATCATATTTCTTTCAACCACCCTGCCTCTAGACATCTACCTGACAACTGTTGCTTTACACTTTTAATTTTTGTGTGCAGTAGCCTAGAGAATGACACATGTGATTTAGTAATGCTTCACTGCACAGTTAAAGTGCTCTGTTGATGAAAGTAAGCATGTAAACAGGGGAGATACATAGAGATATAGATATGGATCACATATTTAGATATTCAATCAATTTGGAGGTTATGGATCAGTTCTGAAGTTGTTGAATAGATGTGCTTACTTTATTCTGAAGGTGAGTGAAATACTTTTTGGTTTACATATTATGCTCTGAATAAGGAAACTGTGTTGATCACATTCCCATTTCAGTATTCATTTTCTGAATAAGTGGAATGGAGAAAAAGGATGTGTACCTGAAGGAAGTGTTACGTCATGACAGCAACTCTCCATCAATAACGAGTCCTTATTGTCCGTGGATGCTAGATTAGGAAGGAGAAAGAGTAATCTAGAATTGTAGGAAGGCCAAAGCAAATTAAGAATTCAGAAAAAACAGAGAATCTGGATGTGTGACAATAAAGATTTATAAAAATGATTATTTGAAATAGGTAATGTAAGTAGGTGGGAAGAGACAAACCTATATTTATATACACATGCTTTTGTTCGGACTTGTCATCTGTTAAGGAAAAAAACCAAAATGCAATAAAAAATGAAGGTACCTCCTTTATCCAAGAGCTACTATATGTAGCTCCCATGCAAGAGCTGTTTGTAGGATGGCAAGTAAACTTTATATGTGTTTGGCTTTCACCCATTTTACCTTGGGTGATTGGTCTTTGCAAATTTCCACTGAAAGTAATCCTTTCAAAATAATTCAGTTATGAGTCTAGGGACTGCTAAAATGTTACAGAATTTATTGATTCATAGAATGGACAACATAAATATTTCAGAAGGTAAGCTGGAGTAGCAATTGCTTCCACTGAAAACCTTTTCATTTTTTTGGTGTACCATATCTTAAATATTTGTTTGGCCTGAGATGAGGGTAGTGATGGTGATGGTAGGATTTTTTATTTTTTCCCCTGAATATATTTAAAATATCTTGAGTCAATAAGTCCCATAAAAACTAAGCAAACAAAAAAGTCCAAACCCAAACTGCAAACCTTAAGATAATTTAATTTGAGCTGCTGAGGTGCTATGTTGCAATTACATATTAAAGAAAACAATCTTTTTTTTAAGAAGAAAATTTGGAAGCTTATAGGGACATTTGTGACAAGTCAGGACAGAAGATTATTATTTTCTGGTGAATTAATCGCTGATGAATTGAAAAATACAGTGTTCTAAATGGCCTTAAAACTAAAATCAAGTGAGTAAAACTTTGCTGGTATTATGGAATTAGTCCATATTCCCTGATTTCAGTGATGTGCCAAAGTAAGAATTATGCTAAGGTTTATAATTTGTTAAGAGGATTCTTTGAAACAATACTTGTATGACAAAATATGTCATATCTTTGTTATCAGTTTGAGGCCATCAGACTTAGTTGATAGATCCAAAAATGCAGCTCAGTTTGTGGTTTTTCTGAATCAACTGCAAGTACTGCTGTTTTATTGCACAGGGTAGTGATGTCTGTGCTGTCACTTATTCTCCCCAGCTTAAGCTCAGATCAGTGAACAGTTCATTTCTTCAAAGAAGTTTCACTAATGAGATTTATAGCATTGGAAAGGAGAGATTATCTAGCCTCCAATCCCTGTTTTCCTTGTCAGCAGATCTGAGAATAGAAATCTGGGAAAGGAGCCAACTCTTCTGAAAAATGTGCGTAATATTGTAACGAAAATCAGGACATAATGGCACTTGTAGACTATGTAGAGAACCACAAACTATGACCAATAACTGTGCCCTGTAGCTTGTGAATAAGTTCTGTATTTTCACAATCCTGAAGTGGTCCAAGAGAGTGTTAAATATTGTCAAGGATGCTAAAAGAATGTTATGGCGTATGTGCACATTAATTAGCTGTTAAACATGTATTTAAATATTTAATGTATTCTAGTAAAAACATTGAACTTGAAAAACATCTCTGTTCTGACATCTGGGCAAAGAGAAGATAGTTTTTCTTAATTAATTTTATTTTAAAAGGTTTTTTTTAGGCACTTGTACCCAGTTCTCTGCCGAGGAAAATAGATGTATTTTCCGGAGTGCATACCAATGAAATTTTCTCTGTAATTAAACTGTGGCATCGCACAGGCCAGCTTAATGTTTGCTAAGTAAGAAAGCAAGGTGCTCACTGAGGAATTTTTTTAAATTTTTTTTTATTTTTTTAATCATTTGTATCTTTCTAAGCAGCAGTAAAACCTGGCACAGGTTCTCCGGTGGTGTTGCTACCCATCCCAGGTTCATGAGTGGATGAGTTTCATTAAGAAAGAATTTAATAATTCCTTGGCAAAAAATAACTCATAGGTCCTCGTGAAAAGGATTCCCTGATCCTGCTGGTAGTCAGCTTAATCCCCTGATTCTGCACTGGGAGCTGCTCTGTGGGTTAGCCAGGCTACCAGAACAGTGTAGGAGTAAGCAGGGTGTGCTAGGAGATTTCAACTTCATTTCCTTCCTCTGCCATGTGATGGAGAGATTGGTCCGCTAGGATTCCAATGTCCCAAATGCTGAGTTCTCCAGGGAGAGTTACCACAAACAACTTTTACAATTTTCAATTTGTTTTTGGTCTTTTTTTCACCAAACTGGATCTGTCTGAAATTCCCATGTGTGAAATGCCTAGTCTTTCAACTTGGAGTTTTTAAGGCAAGTTACTCTTACTTGGTGTCACAGTTAAAATACAATGTCTGTAACTTTGAAGATAATATTTTTACATGAATCTAACATTACTAGTACTTATATTTTATATATGTGTACATATAGGTACATATACTGTTCAAGTTCATAATATTAATTTTCCATCCCTTTATCACAATATTTTTAGTGATAAGAGCAATGGTGACCACCACGAAAGCAGCTTTCTTCCCAAGGTCTAGAGACAGATGCTCTACACCGATGGTCTGGACAGCCATGGTGGGCAATGGCCCTAAAGGAAGGAAGATCAACAAGTAATTAGAAAAAAACCATGAGCATACTTTAAAATCTGCCCATAGCTGATAAAAAACTGTGGTCGTTTACCTTGTATCCTGAAAATCCAGTTGAATAAAAGAGAATGACTCAGAATCCTGGAGATGTTGAAGCCACCAAGTGGATGTTACACAGCAGACATTTTTGATTGATTTTACTATTTTGAGTTATTATACTATTTATTTTGACTTACTGTGGTTTTTTGTTTGTTTGTTTGTTTTGTTTTGTTTTGTTTTTTTTGTATTATTGGGCTCTTTGGAATAACTGTGCTATTTTGAAGGGTGTTGTGATTTTGCATCATATTCCTCTACAGCTGTTAAGTGTGAATAGAAAAACCCATCTTTAATAGATAGTGACCTCAGTTTTGCAAACACAAGGATAAGGAATCAGTGCACTAAGGATTCCTGCTTTGAGCTCTCCCTAAATTGTGTTGTGCTTGAAGAAAGTCAGGATAGTACCACTAACTATCATCATTATTTTATGCAATGAAGAACAAATTCAGGAATGACCTAAGAATCATTTGCAAAGGACATTGTTGGATGACCTTGGACATACAATACCTGGTGATCCCCCACAGCCCCGTTTTTATGTTAGGGTGGGTGTTACGTTTTTTTATTTTAGCTAATAAGACATTAAGTATCAGAAACAGTTACTGGACACAGAGGGAGGTAGAAAGTGTTCCCAAAAACTTTGCATGACTTTCGAGGATTGCACCATAGTCTGCTGGTGTTCCTCTTCTTGGTGCCAGTGCTGGCTGCATGCTCACACACTGGGAATAAGGTGGATGGTGATTAAGTTCCTCAAGTATTGTCACTTGTCTGCAAGTTTCACTTAGCCCACAGCTTAACCTTATGGCTCTCTTAAATCCCCCAAATTATTCTCAAATCTTTCAAATTACACTTAAATCCCCTAAATTGTACTCAAATAACATGACAGTAATGGATCTGGAGATAATTACTGCAGTAATGGACTTGGGGAAGATTCCGTGTTCTGTCCAAGTAATTTATTGGAATAATTATAATGCATCCTTAATTATTTCTTTACTTTTGGCAGCTCATGTGCTGGTGAGCATGGCTGTTGCTGAGCTCCATAGAGCTGCTGATCAGGATAAGCAGAAATAAGTCTCTGGAAAACACCTTTGGGCAACCAGTACCTAGAGTTTTTTTTTCAGGGTAATAACAAAGCTACAAGCTACTTGGGCTCTCAGCATCATACCAGAGATCCCTAGCATCCCCATTTCCAGTGTCAGTATTTCCTACTCCCTGGTCAAAATGAGTACCTGTGGCAGAGAAATGCTGACATCTGCTCCTATGCTCTCCCCAGAGCATCACCTGCCCCCAGGGAAACATGACCTCAGCCACCACTCAAGTGCTGGTGTAACACAGCAACCACCAGTTCTGACCTTATTTACTTAATTGCTTCAGGGTTTTCCTCTTTAACAAATCTGACTCTTTATCTACTATTTCCACCAGGGAAGTAACTTCAGTGGGCACTGTCTCTTTGCTTAGCAGCAGATGATTTTTTCCCAGTTTCCTTTTCCATTATCAATCTTCATTTTTTTCTTTAACTTCCCAGTGGTGCTCAATGGAAACAGCTCCATGGTCTCCACATTTTATCATGGGCCTTAAGCTCAAGCAGCAACATCCTTAGGGCTCCAAGGAGGATCCACAGATCCTCCATAGACCAAGTGCCTAAGAGGTATAAATTGGTTTGATAGTTGCCTTGTTCTGTCTCAGAGTCACCCTGAGCATGGTACATCCTTGGTACCATGACAGGTAAAACCCAACCTGAAAAAGATTCATATGAAATTTGTCTGCATTTTCTCATCCAATTCTCTTTCTTCCTCAAAGACAACCACTGAACCAGTTTACACCTCTCAGGTACTTGAGCCCTTGAGGATCCACAGACCCTCCTTGGATCACCGAAGAACCGGAGCCTGACGATCCATCTGGAAGCACATCCTGGACATTGCAGAGGGTCTTGCTGCCAGAGACAGCAAGCAGGTGTTAGACCTGATGTGCATAAGCACCTTGAACTTCAGACATGACCGTGAAGGTAAACACAAGCACTTTCATGTGCAAGAACACAAGAGTAGTTGACAGTACAGGTGACAAAAATGAGATCAGCCTTGATTGCAAGGCTCTCTCATGCTGTTGAGATAAGATCTGTGGCTCTAATTCAATATTTCTGCTTATAAACCAGAAATTTCAAGGCTGTTTTATTCAGGTCCCTACTGGTCCATCCACAGGCTTTGCTGCTTACAACAAATACACATAGCATTTTCCCTGCTGTTAACAACAGGTTTTTTTTCTTTTTTTTAAATCTCCATATTGTTTCTCAAATAATATTTTTCCAGGTATGGAAATAGTTTGGCTTGACCAAAACATTTTTCAGCATGGGAGGCATGGATGAAGGAGAAATACTCATGTCTTTGAAACTAAATATAAGGGATGGTTGCCCTCTCCTCTCTCAGTCAGTAAAAGAAGAGAAGGCTCCACAGAAGACAATTCAGAGCACCTCCCTCTCTGCAAGGATTATGTAGTTGTGTAAATTAAAAGCCAAATCACTTGCATCAAATCTCACAGCATAAACAATTTTTTTTTTCTTCAGAGACAAAAAAAGGGTTAGATCTGCATGCATGATAAGTAGATTTACAGCCCTTTTAGGAGATTTTTTTTTTATGCTGCTTAACCGCCCTTAATGCTGCAAAACTTTGCCTTACTACATCTGAATTTTGTCTTAATAAATCTTCTGAAGCTCATTCAGCTGTTTATCAGAGCAAAGTGCTTTTATGGTACCCTCTTAAATTTCTATCCATCCATCCATCCATCCATCCACTTTATACATCACAGCTGGCAACCTCTTGGTCTTTTTTGTCTATAAACCAGGATAAGCCTAAACATTTATGATTTGTTTTAACTCCACCAAAATACTGAAAGTACTGTGAAATGCTTCTGGCTTTGGTGTTCTTTAGGTGTGCTTGCTGGAGGAAAATGAAGCCATCTCCTTACACAATCAAGCAGCTACTGGGTGTGACCTTGGAATGCTGTTCAAATTTTGAAATGAAAATAGGACAATGACAATTATTTTACCTTTTTTATGTAGATAACCATGGAAATCATGCTCATCAGAGCCTCTATTCTGGTTAATAATAGCTGTTTGAAAAAATGTTTTGCAACTTTTGATTTTCAACTTCTATTTTTGAGGGGTTATAATTCTTGAAGTGGGAGGGAGGATGATAAATTGAGATCGTAATTTACCATAAATGTATTTTTTCATTTTCTTTTCCCCTTCTGTTTACATTCAATACTTTGACTTCATATAGTACCAGTATTAATGACAAACAAGAAAACTAGATTTAGCTGTGGAAACATGATATTGTTAAACACATGGTGTTTATTTATTTCTAGTGAACTCCATTTTTTTTTTTTTTGGCATTAGACTATAATGTGCATAGAAAGTAGCCATGCTGGCAGAACTTGTCTGTAATTGCTCTCATGTTGCATAAATGGGTCATAAAATGCTTTTAAAGAAGATGTTAGGGTCTGCTGTGTCAATGATCCATGTTTGAGAAAATTCAATCTTTGCCAACAGAGTGCAGATCCTATTTGTGTTGAAACAATTGAAATCAGCATTTAATTAGGGAATCTGATGGGGGCGGGGTTTGTGCAGGGTATTAATCTGTTAGTGCTCTAAATTAATTTTTTCTATCATTTGGTCCTTTTTATCCTCAATTTAGCATCTCTAAATCATTTAGTTCTGCAGAAGACTGACTTGCTGAAACAATGAATTAGGCACAATGAATTAATCACAACGTTAATGTTCTCCAGCTAACTCACTTCTTGTGAAAATACTATATTTTGACTAAAAACAAAACATATTTGTAGTGAAACAACCTGCATATATTCAGCAGAAAAGCAGCAGCTCAGCAATTATCTGTGGTGAAACCACACAACTGTTATCTTACTGGTGCACTTTCAAATAGATGTTTTTAGAGGTAGTTGAAATCTATTATTTACAGGGGGACTTGGGGAAGGCAGAGGAAAGACTCATAGTGAAGAATTTTGAAGAAATATGTGTATTTTCACCTTGATACAAGATTTTATAACAGCACAAGCAAGCATGTCATTGATATTTCTTTAAAATATCCTCAGTGATGCTGATTCACAAAGCATTTGTATTCTATATAGGCATTTTCTTGCTCTGTCCTCAAGCAGCTTGCATGAGAAACACACATAATTTATCAGTGTTTGGAATCTGCCTTTATATAACCTTGTAGTGTTCCTGAATGTGTAAAGTTCTTAATAGAAAAAGTGAATTATTTCTGGTCCAAATAGTAATGTATTTCCCTTAACATCTCATAGTTTTACTCTATTCCAGCACCCTGAGGTGTCAGTGAAGAAATGAAAGTGAGATTGTAGCTGTGGATTAAATGTAAATGATGTATATTGTACATTTGGCAGCTTGTTTTATCCTGTCCTAAATTCGTTCTACAAGTTTATAAGTACAGTCTCTGAATGACCTGTCAAAGGTTTCATAGCATGGAAATTAATCAATTAGTACTTTATCATCTATATTATATTTATTTTATATTTTATTTGGGTTTGTCAAAAGGGAGTAATGCAGTGATGACAGGTAGAAAAAGCCTGTATATAGTAGCAATTTATGAATATCTCTACAAGGGTTCTTGTAACACTATAATTGTGGTCATATATACAGTGATTGTAGCAAGGTGGAAGCTAGAGAATCTGGTAATATTTACTGGCTTTGTTTCATGTTTTTGCTATGTATTTGTTTCCTTTTAAATGTGTATTACAGAAATTAAGTGAAATTAAAAAGGTATATAAAAGTACATACATATATGAACACAGTGACAGTGGTTCTGTCTCTTCTACAGAGTCCTCCTTTCCAGTGGCAACTAAATCTTGTTCATTAAATATTTGGCTCACTTGAGATAATCACATTTATATGGACCTGTCACCTCTGATTGTATGAGGTGATATATCCATATATTTATACTAACAAAGTTCTACACTGTAGTACAATGGTAAGAAATGTTCCGAATCATTAGACTAGATTGCATCATTTGATACAGTGTTCATCACATTGTGTAATTTCTTGGTATTCCAATATTCCAGCTGTTGAAAACCAGATATGTATGCAAACACACACAGAAAAAATAAAGCCATAATATTTTAAGTAACACCTAGGTGATTTCTTGCTTTGCAAAAGATGAAACTTGCTTGGCAGTTCAAGAAAAATTTATCCATTCTTCTGGTTGATCTTATTTTCATTTCATGATATCATGGATCAGCTAAAATTATGTATTGAAGCAGACATAGAAAAAAAAAAGTACAATGTACTTAAAGCTCTGGGAGTCTTATGTAATTTCAAGGCAAATAGAAAGTCAAGTAGAAACCCACTTTACAGTTGAGGAGCTTTTTTAGAAAATGTGTGTGAAAAAGTTAGTTATCAAACCTAATGCTTCAGTACTATTAAGCAAAACCCTTAGTAAGGTGTGTAGAAGTGATGAGATCTAAAAGGATGCTGAATGGTCCTGAGGAAAAAGTGATATTTAGCAATTTTTTTTTAAGCGTTGCTCTTGTGTTGGAACTAGCAACCAAACTTTTATTAGCTGAAATTGTTTCTCTCTGCCTTTATTTGTCTCTCTGACAATGGAATATGGATAAACAGAGTAAGAAAATAGAAAGTTGTGGGGTTTTTCTAAAATATTTCACCCTTGCGTGTTCATCTTTTATGTGGTAGCATGAATACTGTGCAAAAAGGATCAGTTGAGTTTGTTTGGTGAGCCCCCAAAGAAATGATTAAATGATTAATGACCAGTCAGAAATTATTAAAGTTAGATGTCTCAATGAGATATTAGAGGAAGAGAAGTCTTTTTTAGATTTTTTTTTTTTTGACAGAGCTAGCCTGTTTTCATTTGCTTACTAATTTTTACATTTATTTGGAGTGTGATATTGTATTTAGGTAATGATGTATACTATTCGTTTTGGGGAAGGTTGAAATGCCTGTGGTCACCAAGCTCCAGTTCTTCACAGTTATCAGCTTAGTTCACAGCTTATCTGGGAGGTGGAAAAATTGATTATTTTATTCTTGTAGAGTACTTCAAACATGACAAAAACTGTGCAAGTGTTAAAAATAATAACCTCATCTGCTCATAAGAGGAATTTGGAAAATATACTTGTAAAATATTGTTTTTACAATTATCAAGTATGTTTGTTTATTTTGGAGCTCTTTTATTTGCAAAAGACATTCATGCCTAAGCTTCCATTGCTCCTTACACCAGAAATCCAAACGGTCTGCATTTGTAAATGTGACTTTTAAGTCCAGCACTTGTAAGCAGTAGTCTTACTGGAGGGAGACCACACTGCTCTACCATTCAAAAGTGCTCATTTATGTGTAAATAATTAGACATATGGATGGCAAAAACAGCTTTTATCTACTTATGGCAAAATAGAGCTGGCTTAGAGAAAGGGAACAAAATTGTGCCAGTTTATCCCAGATGTGGGCAAGATTTTATAATGCTTTGAATGCATATTGTTTTCCAAGTGAAAATATTTTATTTCTACTTGTCCCTGAAATCTATCTCCTATATACAGTACCAGTTACAGGGTGATTAAGCAGCTGTAATTTTTTTTCCAAGAAAAATGGGTTTAGGAAAAATTTTTAAAGTCCTTTGCCTACTAAAAAAGAGAAAACTAATTGAAAAAACCTGGGAAGGCTGGAAAATTAGATGCATCAGTTCTGCAGTTTCCTGTGTTGATATTGATTGTATTAATAGTAGTGTTATTGTTTTGCTATTAATTCAGTATGGTTAGTGTTCCAGATAGTGTACTAAAAATAAGCACCTTCTAACTTAATGAGAAGTGGAGAAAATGAACCAAAAATTGGATGCCAAGTGAATGTCTTGTTCTAGCATTAAGAACTGCTGGCATTTGTGCTTGACTAGAAATCCACATTAATACAAATTTATAACCTCCAAATTTGTGATTGCTTATATGAAGGTCATTACAAATACTGACCACTGAGATTAATATCTGCTTGTCGATTGTTGATAATATGGGGCCCATCTGCAATTGGTGAAATGACTTCTCCTTATACCACCTGAGAGTGAAATTCAATGTCCAAAATTTAAGAACTTTTGAGTTTGCTCCTGAGCAAATCACCTTATTTTTAATCCTCGTAGGTCTCAAAATTTTTGTGCTTTTCCAAAGAGGCACAAAGAGCCATCCTTTTTTTCACAGAAAACAGACTGATTATTCAAACTGAGTATTAAAACCTTTCATAGCATGCACTGATCATCTCTCATCTTATTAAAAAGCTGTTGAAAAAAATTTATTATTTAGTTGCCAGCAGATGATAAAATATTCATTTGAGATAATGGCTCAATCAGATTATATTTTATTGCTCTCTGTTTATTGGTCTTGATAAAGGGACAGTGGATTAATTACAATTCTCTTTTTACCGTCTCAGTAACATGAAGAAATACCACTACTGGGAAAGAAATGGCTTCATTCACAGAAGAGTCTTTCTGTTTTAATTCCATAATTTCATGTAATAAAGAAATAGACATGACTATTCTGTGTCTCATATAACTCATTTTGAAGCTGCATCCAATCTGGCTTTGGAAAAAAGACTTAGTGAACAAGAATTTAAAGGTGAAAGTAGCACTGTGCTATTCATTTTTCATGTACTCAACAACCAGAAACTTACCTTTTTTTTTTTTTTTTAAGTCACTGCAAATTTGAGGTTCAATCAGTTTTCAGATGTAAATAAGATTACTATACTGTAGTGCTTCATTTCATTCTACGAGGTTTATTTTTCAGTTTATCCTTCCTGCACCTTCACTCCTCTTAACCAAATGAAATGCAAGGATTGAGTCAATGTTGCTGCTGATGGAGGATGTCAGAGTGACAGCCTTAGAAAATAAGAACCTCAATTACCCCAAGAAGATGGACAGCACAGACAGTACCAGTGCAAGCTGCTTTTCACTGCTCCTTTTGCCTTATTGTCTGATCTGGACTGAGCACTTCTAGGAGTTAGATAACTTTTTAATCTCAGTGGCTTTGAGATCTGCAGACTCGCTGGCGAAACTGCTGAGAAGGGAGCCAATTAGTGTCAATTGTGAGAAATTTATGTTATTTTAAATGATACATGCATCTGTGCACTAGGAACTGATCTGGGAGCATCATCTCACACACTGCATCAAGCAGCTGTTGTGGCAGTGAAAGCTCTCAGTTGCCCACAGCTGTGTTATGATGTGTTGTGACCTCTGGGTGGAAGGTGCTCTACTCCCTCACCTGGCACTGGAGCCACACTAGCTCCCTGTTCTGAGTTCCTAATCTGTTTTTGAATTGTGGACTGTTAAATTTTAATCCAAATAAGAGGTAGCATAACTTTATTTAGGAAGGGGCTTGGGTTTCAGAGCCTCAGAAGAAAATGTTAAGGTGTGCCACAATATTAGTATGCTAGTCCTTACATTGACCTTAACTGCTGTAATTACTTTTACAACTGTTTGGGCAGAATTCCAGCCATGCTGCCTCAAATATTTATGCATAATCTATATATCGGGGAACCTAGAAATACATGAGACACAATAAAACCAAGAGGCCTTCCAAACTATTGAACTGCCAGCTCATATGCTGGATTTTGAACTAAATGACATAAAACAAAGGTTATAAGGCACAGCTTAGTGCTTTACCAATTGCTTCCTCTTGTCCAAACTGCTCTTTGTGGCAGAGCAAGTGATAGTTCCCACTGTGCCCAGATAGGAGGTGAAATGGGAACCTGGCACTGTGAAGGGGCTTGAGGCAGAGCCTGTGTCAATGAGCTATATATAGTTTTTTTTCTCATAGAATGCAGTATTTGCAGACTGCGAGACTGCTTTCAGTTTCCAGATCCCTCATGAAATTCAGATGGGAAAAAGCACCCTGAAGCAAGGGGCTGTGTCTGAGTGGAAGCAGTCTGGGTACTGAAGTCTGGTATAACACATCTACTTTGCTATTTTTTCAATACTAGAGAAAAAGGTGGAACCTATATACCACAACAGGTTTTTTGTTTGATTGGTATGCTTTCTTTTTTTAAATCTTGGACTGCTTCAAGATCTGTGAATGCTGAGAGTGTATTTCAGTCACCATGTTTGAGTTTTTCATCCCACTTCTTTTTCTTTTGCAGGTCATTAAAATTTGTGTGTGGGTAGTAGAGTCTAGAGGTCACTTTTGTGCTGTAGGGCCTAAACTAGATTTTACAGTATTTATTGGATGCTGTCCAATATTTTCTGCTGAGGCGAAGTGATAGAGAGGAAGAAGAGGAAGAAGAACATATGAATTTGATACAGTATTTATGTTGCCCTTCTTAGAATAAGGAATATGGGGTTATAAAGGACAAATCATACAGCATAAAGTCAGTAGCTGAGATCAGGTGAGGAAAATACGACCTGAATTACATGCAGACTTGTTTATAGGCAATTGAGGTTATCTGGAAAACCAGACTAACTGCTGATACTGTATGGATACTGTGCTTGGGGAATACTCTTGATTCTGTAAGAAAGTCTTAGAGGATAATCTGATTGAGTAATGAAATATGAAACCATACTCTGGAGAAAGGAAATGTAAATATTCTTTTTTAATGTAAAATAATTATTATGATTAATTTTCACTTAAATTGACCAATTGAAACATATTTATTTTGTTTCTTTTTGCATTTTTTGAAAATGCTGGATGACCTAAAATGAATTTAAATATGGTGAATTTCTGCATTCATAGCTGTTGTAACTTACCATTTTTCAGCTGGAAAATGACAAGGACTGATGTTTGGGTCATGCTATTTTATTTTTCTGTTTTGTCTAAGTCTCTTATTTCTCTCTTCCCATCTCTTATTGATGCATCACTGAAAGAGGTAGTGGAAAGACAATTTCTTTTTTCAGGAGTGTATTGGCCTCAGAGCACACTTTTGAAGAAACACCAAGAGGAGTCATGTGGAGAACATCATAGGCTTTATACATCAGTGTCAAGCAAAAATGAATAGCACCATACAGAAACCTACCCAAAATGCTGGTGGTACAGAAAGTCTCAGAAAACTTTCTTGCTTTTGGGTTTTTTTTTTTTTTTTTGGTTTTTTTTTTTTTTTTTGGTTTTTTTTTTTTT
Source organism: Sterrhoptilus dennistouni (assembly GCA_013397095.1). Classification (NCBI taxonomy): domain Eukaryota; kingdom Metazoa; phylum Chordata; class Aves; order Passeriformes; family Zosteropidae; genus Sterrhoptilus; species Sterrhoptilus dennistouni. The sequence goes on from VWZU01007873.1 coordinate 91,024, forward strand.
TTTTGGTTTTTTTTTTTTTTTTTGGTTTTTTTTTTTTTTTTTGGTTTTTTTTTTTTTTTTTGGTTTTTTTTTTTTTTTTTGTTTTTTTTGTGGTTGTTGCTGGTTTTGGTTTTTTTTCTTTCTTTGGTTTTCAGTTTGTAGTTTTTTTTTTCTTTTTGTACCCAAGAAAGCTTAGTTACTTCTTCTTTGCCATTGTTAAGGGTTTACTTTGGGAATTACTCATAGACGTTTTCTATGGCATATTTGATTTCACTATCACTGTGTTTCACTCCTAACTGTAATGGAAGTCAGCATGGGAAATCCAAGAATGAAACATACTTACTTTAATGCCAAATTTTAGACAGTGATAATCGAGTGGGGTTTGTCAAAGCAGATAATTTATCTGTACCTGGGCAGTTGAAAGGAAGATGTCTTTAAGGAGACAGATGGAGAAAATAAATGTAATGGAAGAAATCAAGTTGGCAATGGTTTTCTCAAATCCTAAAATAAATTTAACGTGAAATTCACAGAATATGAATCTCAACCTAAAAATAATAGTTTTAAAGGCTCATATTATTTTAAAGAATTAGTGAGTCTTGTTCTATGGTTTGAGCGAGGAAAGATTTGTATAATAAGTATGATAATTTAGAAGCAGATCAATAGAGGCTTGGAAATATCTTTTGCAGATTGGATGGAATACCTAAATCCATTTAATTAACAGAAACAGCCAAGTAACTGGAATGAAAAATAGGACTTTTTTAAAGACATCTAATTCATACACTCGGGAATTTAAGTTTGCACCAATTTTTGCATTTTCTTTATGTTGTGGTTTAACCCAAGCTGGCAACTAAGTACAGTACCCCTACTCACTCAATCCCCCCTCCTGCTCTAATGTGATGAGAAGAAAAATCTTTTAAAAAGTAAAAAAATGCTAAAGCTTTTAGACTGAGACAAAAAAAACTGTTTAATAACTGAAATGCAGTGAAATAATAAAAAATAATATTAATAGCAATAATAATAATAAAAAGTAGTAGTGAATGTAACCTTTAAACAGTGTTCTAATCAAACATTTAAATACTTTTAAAGCATCTCTTCCATTTCTCACAAGTAATGACTGATCTTCAGTCTTGTGATTATTACATTTTTTAGAGAAAAAAAATAAAGTTTTTAATATATGTTAATATTCAAGCATTTTTATACATGTAGATAATTTATGTAATTCATATATAATTATTATATATTGTGGCTTCAGAATACTCATATGACATTGCTGTGAGTTTTCCTGGATATAGTGAAGATAGAAAAGATACTCTTTTAAATAGTCTAAATTATAAATAATCTAAAAAATAATGATGCTGTTTCATAGAATCTGTGAGATTTTAGAATTCTTTTCATCCCATACTAGAACAGAACACCAGACAATCCTCTGAATTTGAAGTTTTAATTGGAAAAAGCAATTCTGCATCTCTGAAAAACACCTATGAAATAAAGTTTCACTGGATATTTTTAAATCAATATAAGTCTTACAGTTAAATTACATCTGTGTAAAAGAGAGTTACCTGCAGTGCCTTGAACAATTGATCTCTCATTTCCAAGTAGGAGCCATTGCCTGCAGAGGTTGAGTTTTTTATGGTTTGTTGTTCGTGTTTTGTGTGCAAGCTATGCTGTCTTCTCTCCTGGCAGAAGAGTCCCCATAATTGTGAGAATGCAGACTTTTTGTTCAGTGACTCTCAGCTAATTTTTTTTTTCCTAGACTGAATATCCATGTAGGCTTTAATTCTCATAGGACATTAAAGTAATATTTAGATGTTAACTAAATTGATGTCTAATTGAATATGGTGAGGCCCTGTAACTGGGCACTGTAAAGTTGCCCAGACAAGCCGTGGATGCCCAGTCCCTGGAAGTGTTCAAGGCCAGGCTGGAAGGGGCTTTGAGCAACATGGTCTGATGAAAGCTGTCCCTGTCCATAACAGAGGGGTTGGAACTAGATGATCTTCAAGGTCCCTTCTAATGGATCGCATTCTCTGATTTCATGACTACTACCTTTGCTTACAACTCAAATAAAAAATGGAGAAACAGAGAGAGTATCGGCAGTGGTTATGGAAACCTGTTCTGCATTAGGAAATACTTCCACAGAAAACGCTGAACTCATTAATCTTTGATCAGTGAAACATGGTATTTCCCTTTTAGGAACTGCAAAATTAATGCAGTATCTGAGTGAAAAATGGTAACTCCCAGTAGTGAACTTTCTATGCTCCTCACATGATAAGTACAAGGGGAATGCATTCATAGTTATTACTGCCAGTGGGGGATTAAAAAAGTGAGGGAAGCTTATATTTGCTCAGAGAGCAGAAATTTTTTACAACATGTTGGGTGGAGGAAAGCAGTGTAGACTTGCAAGGTTGATTTTTCTTTTGCTGTCAGCATGGTGGGCAGTAGGATGTGGGTTCTCAGAGAATGGCTTATATTAGTTCTCAGAGGATGGCTTATATATATACAGGAAGCTATTCCTCTTACTATGGTAAAAGGATGAACATTGTTTTGAGTGGTAAACTGCTGCATGATTAGAAAGGCAGTTTATAATCATGCTTAACTGGATGAACATGTTTTCTGCTTAATGGTCTTCAAGAAGGCAATTGGTTGAGGTTAAAGAGGTTTCAGAGTGTGAATGGTAATTAGGACAATTCGCCATCTGCCAAGCAGGAAAAAGAACAATCAAAATAGAATCATACACTCCAATGGAGTAGCATAGTAATAGCTGACAGCAATTATACCTGTTGTTCCAGTGATTATTGTTTCATTAGGCTCACAACTAAAATGGTTCCTTTGCTTGTGTGGAGAGGAATGTGACAAGTACAGCACTCTCATGATACATATGGACAGCTGCCATCCTTTTATCACACAAAAGAAAAAAAATTGTTACATGGAAGAAAGAGTGGAATTTTACTAGTTTTTCTGTTGGAGACAGTGGTCTCCAGATACAGACGCATCTCTGCTTTTAGCTGGACATTTTCTTTATGTAAAACAGGCGTAATTGGTAATGTATTTAAAATTGAGGTCAGCTTGATTAATATTCAACTCTGATAGATTTGTAGTTTGACCTGGAACCATGTACAATATCCAAAAAGTGAAATCATCAAGAAACTGGCTTTTACAACAGATCTTAGCTGGAGTCTACTGTGCATCATTAGCAGAGGCAGATTTTCCATGTCATGCTATAAGTTTGAGATTCATTTAAGGTGAAAATCCAGAAAGAAACTGCATTTTGCAGATATATGCATGTAGAAACAAAGGGAAAGGCTGTGGGAAATTTACTGAATTCTGTGCTTCTCAGATGGCTGGCTTTTCAAATGTGATAGAATATGTAACCTCACTGCACCAACAAAATCACAGCAGGCATTGGCTGAGAATAAACAACCACTATCTCTTCAGATGAGAGACACTGGGCAAGCTGCAGGGACTCCTGCGTATGGGTAGAAGGATAATAGCTTCTTATTCCTTTAACACATAACCCCAGATTGGAAGGGATCTCTCTACCAGATGGAGTAGGAAGGAGTGGACACTAAATCTGTACATTAGTTTGGGTGCTGCATTTAAATTTCCTCATAATACACTATGAAAGTTATTAGTTATCTTGGCAGACTGTAAGATTGCAAGGAGGCAGTGTAATGCAACATGATATATCACTACTCTACTATATCAGGTTAAAGAGTCCAAAATAGAAATAAGCTTCTACTTTCCCTGTATAAATGATCTTTGTGAAGGAATTCAGCAGATTATCCACAATTTTAGCACCTGGATGTCTCTAATGCAATAATTAATGACTGTGGCTTTTTACCATCTGTTTTACAAGCATTGTGGCAGGTGTGAATATCTGCTACCCAACACTAACAGTGGGTTGAGGAAAATAACCTTTTTTTCAGGACAATTATCTTCTTATACACCTTAAGAAAAAAGTTGTTTGCTAAAGCTTAGAACCCTGTTATTTACAGTTGTATATGTTATGGAACAGTATAACACATATAAGTTTAAATGCTTATAAAGGAATCTACCTTATAAATATTAAATATTGATGAAGATTCTGAAGGAGTTATTAAAATTAAAACTAGATTTCGTATTTTATTGTTATAGCGTTTGGATTTCATTGCAGATCTTGGCTGACACAATCTGCCATTACTGGGATTTGATAAGGATAATATAAAGTTGTAATGTAAAAGGTCATGGACCATCTTCTACACTGCAGGAAAAAAAAAAGTCTCCTTTCCAATAATAGATAATCTCTCTGTTAGGCTGTAATTAGATGGTGCATTTAGGCTTCCCCTTTCTCAGGCACGTGTGTGCATGTGTATGTCTGCAGGGTAAAGGATAGAGGATGCCCATTTACTTTTTAACTTCCAAGATTTCTACTGTGTTGAAAACTGTTTCAGTGTTCAGATTTAAGACTATTAAAAAATTTATTCCCAAAGATGTTTGTAGGATTCATGTGGTTCTAGTGTTTTAAGAAGGATAGAAAATTAAGGGGAGGCGAAAGGAATAAAATCATTTGGGAGTCTAGAGGCAGCAACTTATCTTCTGTTTGAACCCAGTGACCTATTTTCCATGCAGCTCATTTTATTAGTAAATTATTTTCTTTCTTGTTGATAATTGAACAAGATGCCATTGAGAGGAAGTATCCAATGAAAACTTCTATGTGTTGACTGCTTGCTTTTGTGGGTGCAGTAAAATGACTTCGTATCTCCAAAATAACTATTTTGCCATTTTGGAATCAGAGCCTGCTCCCAGATGTACACCCATTAGGATGAAGTTATTTCACATTCACAAGTGTAGAAATATTTGCCCATTGAATTATATTTGTCCTTTTCATGCTTCTTACATCAATATATTTATTCTTTTCTGCCCCCTCTGCAGACATTAACCGATGTGTACACATGGCACAGAATGAGTTTACTGTTGTCAACCATTCAGGTGATATGGTCATTTTTAACCCAACAGCTTTGTCTGCTTATAGAAATTAAAAAAAAATAAATTCTACACTAGATAAAATATATTTTTATGTAGCTGGGATTTTGTTGGCACTGATGCTTGTCTGCTCTTTCCTGTTTAATTTAACCTAAGAATTAGTTATTTTCTATTTTACATTTACTTCTCTTACACCATGCAGAGTAATTACTAGTGCTAATTAGTGCAGGTAGAGTTTCATTTTATTGTTTTATATCTCTTCTGTTTCAATGCTTATGAATAATTCTTGCAGCAAGAATTATTCTTCACCAAAAAAAAAAAAAAAAAAAAAAAAAAAAAAAAAAAAAAAAAAAAAGAAGAAAGTAGCTCTGCTCCACCACAAGTTTCAGATACCCTTTTTCTTAGTCACCAAAAAGGTGAAGTGAAATCTGTGGATACGTTTATAGCTGAAGACAAGCTCTTTTGTCTTCTGCTTTTTATGATACTGATGATGATGATTTAACCTCTCTATAAAAAAGTCATTATTAAGTGGACACTGGTTTAGCATTCAGCTGTTGGCAGTACATAAATCACATTGTGCACTTCTGTTCTCTTGGAGTTGGGCATCATTTTCAGAACCAAAAAAAGAATATCTGTAGATCTAAATTTAAACTTTCTTTTACAGAAATGTGGCTTTGTATGCAGGAACTTGTAAGAAAAAAGTTAACGTGAGCTCTCATGGAAGAGGAAGGTGATTTCATTATGCAAAATCTCTAGGAAATTTAATTTTATCCAGTCATACTCTGAAACCCACAAACACTAAGACAAGTAAATCCAGCTGCTGTAGAAAGGATCACTTGTGTACAACATATGACAAGAAATGCCATCTGCTAAGCCCTCACTATGTCTTCTGATTTTCTTTTGATTGGTGATGAAAATACAATTTTTGTACAGAAAATACATACCTTGAAACAAAGCTTTTATTACAGTGTGATCCTTTTGTCTCAGAATTTCACTTCTCTCATCTTCCAAAGATTTTTATATCTATGCTGCCTATCAAACCTGGGGTAGATAAGGACAATGTGCACCCAGGGAACCTGCTCTCAGAGCTTGTCTGAGGGCTGTTAGCTGTCACCAAACAAATATATATATATGTATTTTTAGGATCTGAATTCAGCTATTGCTCTAGCCACCTTAGAAGAGGTCTGTAAACTCTATGCCACTTGAGTCTAACTTCTGAATTCTCTTATCATTCCCTTGCTTTCTAGATTCAGCTCACGTTGACTTAGTTCTGTGTTTCAGGTTGAATCCTAATAAGTTGTGAGGGTGGCTTCCACTTCAGTTCAAAGATAGGTTGTTATGTTCTGTTCCTGCTTGCTTGGACTGTTTGATTCCAAAATAGAAATTAACTGACTCTCCTGATATGAGCAAAATTGAGGGAGCAATACCCATCAGAAAAACTGAAATATGTAACTAGAATTTGAAGTTCCACTAAACAGCATTGCTCACTATATATAGTTATGATATTAATAGGCTTCATTACATGTTTCTTCTTATTGTTACTAGTTGTTTTGATTCTTCTTCTTGCAGGAGATAGAATTCCAACCAGAAAATTGCTTATTATGTTTCTTCAGTATCATAGTACTCAAGAAGTTCTCACTTTCCTGAATTTAGCCTTTTAAAACCTCTGTGAAGTGATACGAACATTCACTCGATAGGTCAGAAACTGAGACATATAAATCAGCTTAGTACTCTGTGATGATATTAGGATAAGAACTGATATGACAGAAATGTAAGACCCTTGTCACTAAAAGTTCATTCCTTTCTGGAAATTAGTTAGGGTAATTGGGACTTGCAGTCTTTCCTATTTCTGGATACTGATGATGTAGTAAAGTTTGCTTTGAATATACCCTTAGTATCTTTATCCTTCTCAATTATCAATTTTGCCTGAAATACAGGCAGGATGGGTCAGATAGACTCCTGCTATGGAGAAGTGACTCCCATAGTATAGCCTTTGTAGTTCTGCTTCTATTACTTGTTCTTTGTTTCTTGCAAAAGCAATAAAAATTTGATCAGCAGATAGTATTAAAAAAACTAATTGTGATGAACTAATTGCACAGTTAGTGGAATAGGTATACCAGAAAAAGAAGAAACAGAGTAAATAAACAAAACACTACAAACTAAGTGTTACGAAAAAAATAAATAAAGCTCAAATTTTCTGCCTGTAGGGAGAAATAAGATAGCTCCATGGGATAAGTATGCATATAAATTGTAGGCTGCCCAAGTATTACAGTGATATAAAATTGTAAACCAAAGAAAATACTTGGTACATAGCCTCAGTTTTTATGCTGCTCAAGAAATCTTCCTGAACCTAATTTGACTTTTTTCTCTCCTCATTTTGAAAGCATCCTTTTTCTAATGTAGGCTGTTCTTTGACACATGGAAAAGCTTTAGTCTAAGTGTCTAGGCATAATTCAGTTTTGTCTTGGCTTATGTTTATCTTAACAATATCACAGTTGACAGTTTTCCTTTCTGTGATTTATACCTGTGTTTTAGGCTTTTTATTACACCACGGTGTGGGGTTGGTGACAAAGACAGGCTAAATGAGTTTCACACAGCTTCCATATCTGGAAGACTACTCTATCTTTTTGTTGTTGTTTGTGGGTTTTTTGTTTGTTTGTTTGTTTGTTTGTTTGTTTTTTGGTTCTTTTTTGTTGTCATTGCCAAGGCCCAGATTTTTAATTTTTTTTGCAGATAACACAATGAACATCTCTAGCATCAGCACTATATTTCCTTCTCTCCCAGCCTATCAGCCTCTTATCCCATTTTTTGTTAGCCATTTTCTCATAGCAGAAAAGAGAACTGAATATTTATTTTACATATTAAATTCATTTATTCTATTTTCCATTTTGTGTAATTTACTCACTGGTAAACTACTTAAGTAAAATTGCCTCTTAAAACATAATAATGATTTTAAAGTTCTAAGTTTTAAAGTGAGACTAAAAAGCCTCTACATGCTGTGTTTGAAAAGACTAGCATGGTTAAGAACATGTAGGTGGGTGCTGGAATACTTAATTCCTAACCTTGTAAAAGCATTTAGCATTAGATGTGTGAGGAAGCCTGGTCTGCTTTCAGGATTATAGAAGAATTTGTAGACAAGTTTCCTGATTTTCTCATGAAACTGCTGTGATATTCTGGGATTTTAACTAAAGCAGGTCATGCCCCTTCATTTTTTAAATAAGTTTAAATTCAGCTTTAATTTTCAAAAAGTTCTTATTTACTTTTCCTCTTTCCTGTGTGCAGCCTTCTTTCTGAGTGCCATTTTCTATCATTACCTTTTGGGAGGCAGGCAGAACTTTGTTGGATGTATACATGCTTTCAAAAAGCCTCCTTGTGTGGAATTAGAAAAGTAATTAAACTGGGTACTGAGCATGCATCCCCTGAGGAAAAAGCAAAGTTTTAGCCCCTTCTTGTTTTTTTTTGTGAAACCTAAAGTTCATTTCAGCTAGGGCTTAATCATCTAGTACTTACAGAGATACAAGGAGCACCCCACAGTCTCACTCTAGCTTCCTGTCTGTACCATGCCTGGATTCCGGGACAAAGGAACGGAGAATTGGTATCCACTGTGGTAAAGGCTAATCCTGTCCGGAGGAGATTGACCTTAGCCATAGCACACAATGATTGAACCTTACTCTTCTCTGACAGCACAACATTGGGGGATCGGAAGCAAATGGGGAATTTTCTTGACAAACTAGGCATATTCTGATTGCACTATTCTCTAGAAAGTCATGTTTAAGCAGTATGACACATCCATTGTTTGAACAGAATAGGTTATCTAAGTTTAACGATGTTAAAATACAGTAGATTGTACCAGACCACCCTACTGAGAATGATCTGTGATTGCATTGTACTGTGCACAGTCAGTTTACTTCTCTTGTATTTTATATCCCAAGCAACTTTCAGTTTGTGGCTATATTTGGTGTAAATCTATTCATTCTAGTACTTAATTCGGTCAGAGCTAATATATTTTGCGTATAGTTTGTGTTAGAGCTTAATTCTTGCAATTATTTAGAGTAGTAAAACTCATTGCAGGTAGTGTGTGCAAGTCATGTAATTAATCTAGTTACAGCTCTCAGTTATCTATACAAATCACGTATCACAACAATTTAATTATATTGTCAGCCTGCATTGCATAGAATTTGTGAAAATATCAAAATTATTTAACTCTTAGTAACTGACATAAAAATCTGTGACTTCTATGCCTGGACACCAGAAACCTAATCTCACCTAATCAGCTTGGAAGCATACTGATGTCTTTTTACAAGAGAGAAAATTAAATAAGACATTATAATGAGAAAGCAATGCTCCCAAACCGTGAAGAAAAGTTTTATAGCTTCAAGGACCAAGGGTCCACATATCTAAAAATTATTTTGGAAATATATATCAGTAAGGTGATTCTTGCTGACAGAAGCTGTTTTGCTTCTCTACAGTAGATGCCAAAATCTAGAAACTGAATTTGAATGTCTTGATCTAATCCATATGGTAGTGCTGTGAAGTGCACACAGGTCTCATAAGCTTGGAAGGTTGATGGAAGATTTTGGAATTCTGTTTTGTGTGCAGAAATATGCATGGATAGCAGACACCATCATGTAAAAGGTTTTTTAGTCTCAGGGCTGTTTGCAAAATCAGAGTGTGATTCTTATTGCTCACGGGTCAATGCATCAGTAATGACAGTCTTATAGGAGTGAATTGTATTTGCCATGAACTAGGCAGGCTTGCATTGAGAGAGGCCTATGCCTCTCTCCAGCAAAACAATTACTGCAGTTTTGATCACTTTTTATTTCATTTCTAAATGAGGGAATTCTTCTAAGGGAAAGTCTTCCTCATTTCTCCTCTGTTTAATGACTACTACAACAAGAATAGCTTCTGCATTTTTTTTCCATGGTAAAGGCTCACTTCTGAGACTACTTTCTGACAATATATACAAGGACAAGGAGTCCTTGACGTGGATTTCAATGTGTGCTTTGAGATATCAAACTATGCAGCATGTGCAGAACCATCCCTGCCACCACTGTCCTAAATAATCCTGTAAGTATCAGAGGAAGCTCAGTAAACAGCCTTCACCCAGCATCTCAGTGCTTTCACATGACTAAAATTTGTTTATTTCTTAAAAGATGAATATGGGAAATTTTAGTAAAATGATGAGTTTTAAAAATTTTATTAAAAAGCACTGTAAACGTGGACTCTCATCTTTACTTAAAATTGCAATGGAAAATCTTTGAAGGATTTTTGTTTTACTATTCCTTTTTTTCTGAGGCTGCATCTGGACCTTCTCTATAAGCCAAACAAAGACATGTGGAGATTCATTCTAGAGCTTTACACTACTTACAAGGAAAAGCAAAGAGCTATTTTAATAAGTTAAGGTGATTACAGGTCTTCCCACATGTCTCTGGCTCCATGGAAAAAAATTCTGCTGTGCAGTGCAGTTGGACCTATCCCTAACAGCTCCAATTGGTGCCTGCGATGTGTCTGGAGAAGTAAGAAGGGATTATAGCTGCTGAGGTAAGTGGGAGACCCAACGGGTAGAAGAAAGTAAAGTATGCTGGTAATTATGAGACTGTAGGTGTCATAGGATTTATGATGGCACATGGAGCATCATGTAAGGATCCTTCTTCTAGTGCGATGGTGGCTTTATGAGTGCAGCACCCATCATTCTCTTTGGCAGGTTTTTATCACATGCTTTGAAAGAACGAAGATAACAGCATTCCCTCGTAAACAAAAAGAGAAAAGTAATTTCTCAAAATAAAATTTGTGCTGTCTTTTTACCTGGCTGGCATTTCACCTTTTTCTACTCTGAGTTATTTTTTTCTGTTTTAAATACTCCCACATGCAAACTGAAAAGTTATTAATAAAGAAAAAAAATAGGATATATGAAATCTCACAGACAACTTGAGCCTTTCTTTCTCATCTGCTGTATGACATGCATAATATTTTTGGATTTTTTTAAAAATAACCTAACATCTGTTACTATTCTCCATAATGCTGATTGAAAGTAGTGAGGGATTTATGCTATTTGTTTCTGACATTCATATTTCTGTGAGCAAGGACACCAGTTCCTTGATAATTTCTTGGTGCTCTATTCATGTTTGAATCCTTTGTTTGTGTGACTTTTGGAATGGTTGTATTCTTTTCTGAAGGATACTTTATTAGAGCACACAATTCCTTTATATAATGGAGCACTCCCTGAACAAACACTCATTCAATGGATGATGTTTTTTACAAAATATTGCAATGTATATTACTGTATGACTTGAACCTCAAAACATGGAGAAAAATAATGCTGTTTTGACACTGCACGAACACAACAACACCATTTTTCCCCTCACACACATAAAACTTACAAATATAACATAAAAGTAAAAAACCAGGATATCAACAAAAGGAGAGAAAGGAGGCAATGGGAATGCATTGATCAGCAGGATGATCTCAGCATATCAAAAGCTTTGTTAACTTTTTCTCATCTGTCAGAAGAAAGCAGTCTACTAAGAAGAGATATAGAAAAATGATGGTGAGTCACTCAGTGGATGTTTATAGGTACTTTCTCTTAAAAAACAAGAACATTATGACAAAGTGTTCAGGGATCTTGGATAAGTGATCAGTAAGGGCAATGTCATGGGCTGATTAAAAAAAAAAAAAAAAAAGAAAACTGCATAGAGAATGAGAGATGAGGAGGAAGTAGGGACACAGTATGTCCAAAAGTCTTTGTCCTCAAAGTGATATCACAGGTAAAGGTGTCATCAGGCAGAGCTGCAGCACCCACACCTCTCCCAGACGGGTCTGCAAATTAGGGGATGCACATCTTTGGCCCAGAGAGTGGGAGGCACACATGCAAACCTGCACTAAATGTATATGTGGATGTGTTTGTGTACATGGCAAAACTATTTTAGTGTTAGTCATGAAAATGTGCTAATAAACATCTACAGAATGAAAGATTTTAAAGACACTTTGCAAATTGTTTTCCTGTTGTGGTTTAACAATTTTATCACAGACACTGTGTCTGTGTGCATAGCTCACTGATTGCTGTTTAGTTACATATCAATAATTAAATCAATGAATTACATCAATCAATCCTGATTTGTTTTAAACCATGTACACTGAGGAGTTTTTCCTCTGTGTTGAATAGCTAGGAATAGCTTCCATGTAGGGAAAAGCAAGGATACTGAACAGAGGAGGGCCTTCACTAGTTCAAGAGGTGGTGGCTTGGAAAAGTGTGGCTAGCAAAACTTAAAAGGGAAGTTTGAGAACTAAGAGACTGGAGGAAGGGATGGTAAAAGACACAGAGAGACCCTTGCACTTTGATGACAGAAAAGGACATCAGTCTGAAAAGGAAAGGAGAGTAATAGTGAAGGTACAAAGAAATACAAGGAATGCACTGGGAATACAGAGGATTGTAGATGGTTTATAAAATAAGAGTAGATCAATAGATTATTATGTGAAATAACAGAGGGAGAAAATGTGGGATGAAGTGGAAGGGAAAAGCAAGCTACAAAAGATTTGTTTTGTTTTGGGGGTTTGGTTTGGGTTGGGTTTTTTTTTACTATTTTATTTCTGCCACTGGCCAGTAGCATTCCATTCAGGGAAAGATACAGGAACAGGTTACTTGGGAACTGTTCAGAGTTGAATTGATGGAAAGATTTAGTTATATTGGAAAAATATATTTATTTGGAAATAGAATTAAAAAAAAAAAAGATAATTCAATTGAAATCCAGAATAGCAGGAGAAGGAATATTTATTAAAATATATTATTTAAAATATTACTTAGGCTGCTGTCCAAAGTATTTGGATTTTTTTTAATATGTAACCATATGCTTTCATAATGTTAAAAAGAAAATCAGAAAGTCTGAGAAGCAATAGATTTTTCTGAATCTTGCTTCTGACAACTCAGTTCTTCAACAGGAACAGAGATTTAAGAGTTTACAAATATGCCAGTTGACATTTTATATTTGATATAATTTTTGAACATTGAAATTGTGGAAAGTTAAATTAATAACTTTAGAGTGTCTTGAAGAGCCATGTGTCAAGAACACACTGTATCCTAGGTGCCCTGACAACTGCCTTCTGCCTTGTTTGCCATATGAGGTCTTTCTTGTCAAATCTCCTGCGCCAAAATCCTTAGAACTCTTGAAATCTCTGCAGTTGTTATGAATTTAATTACAGGTACTTTTCATGACCCAGTTTAATTTTCCATTATATACATGAACACTTATTGAAAATCATGACTATATTACAAGTTTCTGCTATATAAATCATTGTTAATGAAATGAGAAATGGTTAAGTGAGTAGGAGGAGAAGAAGCAGAAAATAAACACAGCTGTTGTTCCCCAGTGAGAAATAAAAAAGTTCTGTTCATCAATTTGCATAGTTTTGATGTGAAAAAGGAGAAAAATTGTTTCATTCAAACGGTTGTTGCTCTAAGTTCTGAGGTTCAAATGAATGAATAAAGCTGTAGACTGAGGCAAATTCATATAAATCGAAACTGCAGAAAGTATCTGTGTGAAACTGAAATGAAAATATCTTGCCCAGTGTTATTAGTAATCAAGAAGAAATGCTGAAAGAATATATTGTTTACTTAGCTACTTTTCGAACAAGCAGTATGAAAAAGCACAATTGATGAGTGCTTTGACTAGTAATGAGAAGCACCATAGTGATACAGGCTACTAGATATTCTTGAAAGACTGACAAGGACTGATGTATTTTTGAAGGAAAGACATAAATATTTTGGTCCAAGGAAGATGGAGACTTCATGTATTATAACTTCAAAAATATTTTCACTCTTTTGGACATAAAATAGGAATCTATCAAATATTGAGGATTTTCTCTCTTATCATGACACCCCTCTGAAAGGAGTCCTAGGAAAACACCATCATAAATGCACTTCATATGTTCATACAAAATGTTTTTGTACAAAATTTTGTATGCTATTGGCAGAAGTATATGATATTGGAAAAAAAATACTTTAAAGCTGTTTATAGTATGCCTCCCGTTTGCATTACATTTATGAGCATGTGTTAAGAAATTCAAATGCTTTACAGTATCTAAATGGTGGATATCCAAATATGTAGACTGTTACAACTTTCTATGTTTTTGTGTTAAAATACCCTGAAGGTGCTTCTAAAATAAAAATAGAACAATGCAGACACAAAATTAGAGACCATGGTGAGGTTCCAAGATGTTAAACTAGTTCTACAATTATATGCCCAGATATTTTGAAAAAGGACAAAACTATAAGAGGTTTTATTACCACATATTGTTCTTTTCAACTTTTCCAAGAGCTATGTCCAAGAGCAGCTCAGTTTTCTGAAGAACACTGTCTTGTCTGGTGTTGGAAACTCTCCTCTTGAGGCATTACATGGAACATTGTGATGTCAGGGAATCACTATTGATAAGAACGAATTAAGTGTTTTACAATAGGGATTTAGTGACCTTAGTAACACTGGGAAGAAGGCAAGATTGAAAGCGTGCTTTTATCGATCGTTACGTGTGGTGTATCTGATGGACTGGCTGGCTTGAGGGAGTGTTATGGTGAAAGAGACACAGTCTATTTCACTCTTAGTCAGCTGGCAAGCTGTATGAACAATTACAACCACTGGTTGTTAAAGTCAGTGATCTCACCAGGAACAGGATTTCTTGAGGCTGTATGTTAGAGAAAAATAGAACTCTGCTTCAGAGCGTTTGGTCATGTTTTTGTCATGAAAATAAGAAAGATAAACCTGAGCCTGTGTTTGCCTCCTACTTGAAAACACTCTTATATCCTTCTTCACTGAATTATACAGCTTCTTGAAGTATATTAAAAAAATGTCCAAAATTCCTTGAGGTTGGCCATTGACATCACCTGCTCAAGACTACCACACAACTTCATAAATCTCCTCTGATTCATGCATTGTAAATGTTGAACTGTGAGACTGGTATATTTTATGACTCCACATTTTCAGCTCATGAATTCATAACAAGACATTTGCAACTTGCAAATCTTATTTAAGAACTGTGACCTTAATGTGTAAAGACTTCATGTGCTATGGTGACAGTAGAAAAAATTAGCTGATTATTGTGGAGTCAAGCCTATTGCATTTGTGTCTAAAAATCTTAGAGCAGAGGAGAGCATTTTACTGATGAAATTTCAGTGCAGTTATTTTTTTTGTCTGGGGGTTGTAAGAAATAAAATCTCAAGAAGATAGTATTTTTAAGGCAGAGATGCCTATTGAATGTAGGCTTAGATAAAAGTAAATAGCAAAAATCATTGTGTTAATATTTGTGATGATTACTAAATAAATATTGCTAACCCATAAGCTACAAATTCCTATGTTCAGCTATCTAAAAGTTAGTCCTTATGAGTTAATATTCTGCTATTTACATAAGGTTTATGAAGACCTTTGTGTTCAGAGAGAGGTGTCTGTGTAAGAGAATTAACTTGAATTAGGGATAATTATATTTGTTTGTATCTTGATATGTTACTGTTTTACATATTCATGCAGAATATTTAATATTTTGATTGAAGTGAGATTAGGTGTGCTACAATATCTAGAAACAGGCTACTTTGGTAGGATTTATGAGATGCTATCAAAAGTGAAGAACTGAGATAAGCATCAATTGTAAGCAAACAAGAGACAAAAATCTGAATAAATCGGCTACATAAAAAAGTGTCAAAAAATAGATCAATTTCTTGTACAGACAGATGCACTCATAAGAATGAAGTCACAAGTTCAGGGTTTTGCCAAAGGGTTTGAATTTGTTTTTGCAAAAGTTTCCCTTTGCTGCCCAGTGTGTCACAAAGACCAGGATCTTTCTGAGTTTAGCCAAGGGTGGACTTGAAGCTCTTCATTCCCTGGATCTGGGACAGCAGTCAATGCCTGTACATTTGGTTCACACTGAATATGATTTTTCCTGTCCTTTTTCCCTGTCTTTCTTGACATAAGAAAATGAACTTGTATGTACATCTTGTAGAAAACAGCTCTGGGAGATAATAGTGCCTGTTCAACTGATCCTTTTCTTAATAAAAAAATAACTAAAGGCAAAGGGAACATTGAAGTCACCATGATGGTTCTGTATTTTCCATAGCATTATTATATGTTTGAAGGACAATGCTAATTGCTTTGTCAAACCTGTTTGATAATCTGTCAGAGAGATTCTAAATTATGAGTTTTCTCAGATAAATAAGAGGTAAGCAAAAAGAGCTTGATAAGCCAAACCTGAATCAAGACTATGGGTTTAAAAAAGCCAAGATCATAATGAAATTGGTTACACCCTGAAACTTCACTAGTATCTTGCATGAAGAAGACCTTTCTGAGGTTGTCTTTCTCAGATCAATACCAAAATTGCCCTTCAAGAGAAAAGCTTTAAAATTAAAATATATGATTGCTTTTATCTGTAGAGGTAGTCTCTTTGAATTCTCACGTCTGATGTTTTAGATTGACAGGATTTCAGATTTATAAAATTAATAAGACAAATGTTGTAAGAGTAAAAGTATATATTTGTTAGGCAACAAAATAGAAATGTGCCATGATTATGAGTTATGAAAGAAAAAATTGAAGATACATAAGAAACATATTAAAATGTTCTGACTTTTATTTGTGCACTCAGTTACAGTTTTATCTGCAAGTGTTGTTGGGCAACACTTAAAATTCTTGGATATCTTTTTCTTTTCCTGGACAAAAGGGATACAAATATCAACTATATCCCAAGGTGAATTTCAATATGTTTTTACGTGGGTTGCTTACTGCTGTAGAGTTTTGTTGGCCAATACAATGTTTGGCATAAATTGAAACAATCATGCTGTATTGTACTCGCCAGCAGTGCTCCCTCAATCTTTCAGCAGGAATCGGTTTTAGACATGAAAATAATCTTTGACTGAAGTGAATTCTGCTGAGACAATTAAAAAAAATAAAGAGTTTAGGTCAAGAGTTCTGATTGTCTTTTCATATTAATACGGTATTGCCTACTTTGGAACGAGTTAGTTTAAAAAAAATCATTCCATATTTATAGATATAGTTTCTAAAACTTTGTTGCCATCTAACTCACTTAAAAGAATGTGAGAAATAAGCCTCTTAAAAGAAAACATTTTCCCTAGGCTACCCTAAAGCATACTGAATAATTCATGCAAGTCATTGAAATAAACACAATAAAGAATGAAGCAGTTAAATAAATACACTCCTCTGAGCTCTGAGTTTTTATTTTTAACTATTTGTTCCATGTGCAAGGCTTGGTCTTGAACATCGTGATACTGTGAACTAATACTAGGAGGAAAAATGTACTGAGAGGATTTGTTCTTTATATCTTATCTTAAAATACAGTAAATAATTGAGAGCAGACCCATTGACAGGTCATTGATAAGACCATCTTGACTGGAAACATTTTAAGCAAATCATAATGTGATTTTTATTTTATTCCTTCTGGTGCTAATTCTCAGGGACTTTTTCGGTTTGTATATAGCATTAGCAATGTACAATAAGTTTTTAGCCTTGTTTTAAGAAAAATATATGATTGCCAACAGCTGTTAAAATCTAATATTGCCAGTAACAATCTACATTTAATGTAAGAGGTAAAAGTTTAAATCCACCACCACCACCAAATAAACAAACAAACAAACAAAAAAACCAAACTAAAAACCCCACCCTAAACACCAGCATCTTCCCTAACATACCTCAGTCAGAATCTAGCTCTATGAATTCCCAGATTCTTCTTTCATTCTTTTTTCCCAATTTCATACCTGTGAAAATATCCCACAATAGTAAAAAACCCCAAACCACCACGAGGAAGCAGCCCCATCACCCTCCACCCTGAATGTATTATTTTGTTCCCAAAACAGAATCATAGAAACCTGTTAGTTTTTTTCAAAGTAGGAGAAAAATTAAATTTCTCTTTGAAATGTTAATAATATTATCTATTTAACCAGTTCAAAATTTAATTTTAGTTCTAGTATAGGATATCTCAGTTGCAGTAAAATCACCTCAACATTTTTTTTAAATTCACCGTTTTTTTGTTGGTTTGTTTTGATTTTGGTTTTTTAAAATATTATTTACTTGTGCAATGATTTACTAGTATAATGGTATTAGATAATTACATAGATAAATATAGAAAATATTTTCCATCTTGATTTGTGACACATGGCAGGTTTAGTAACATTTTGGAGAGGAGACATGTCAATGGTGGGAAGAAAAGCAAACCTTAACACTGAAATTAGCCTAAAATGCAAAAATAGATTTAAACTAAATTCTTTCCCAAGTGAACACATGAAAAAAATATTTAGGATGGTGACACATATATGGGATGTTTTCATGCTTTGTAAGATTTTTCTGAACACTGCAGATCGTTTCTAGATATTTTGCAAAAGGCAAAATGATTCAATTTAATTCAAAATATGTCCTGCTGAAATGCATTATAAAAGTAATAATATCTGCTCAATTAATTTTTTTTCTTCTGATGTTCAAGACTCATGACTGGAGCAAGAACAAATTAGACAAAACATTTGTGCTACTGCTGCACATCATAGCATCATTTTCAGATTTTTCTATTCAGCTGCAGACAGAACATGTGCTACATGAAAATAATTATCATAATTTTTCAGTGCAAGATCTGCAGCTAAATATATATATATATGTATGTATATAATTATATAAGCCAGAGTTTTCTGTTATTAGCACAACCACTCGGTGGAACTGCAGTTCAGCTCATAACTTCCTTGCCTCTCTATTGACTTGCTTTAAAATAAAATATTCAATGGTGAAAGTATGTGGATGGGAATGGATTCATCAGAGCACAGTCCTCAGCTCTCCACACACAGAGGCAGACTTTATTGAAATGGGTCAGTTTGGCAATATGCAAAAGTGGAAAGAAGTCCTGAAACAACATATAGGCTCAGTGATAAACTTCTCCTGCTCTTCATATCCCCAGAAATGGTTCCTCTTTTACAGGCTCTTTCTTTTGCATACATGTAGTCATTTTAAAAGTGATAAACATGCATTAAGAATTAGTCTAAAAACAATGTTGCCACAATTGGTCTTCAAAATACGAGGCTTAATACAAGATAATGGCCCTTGAAAACATGAAGACTAGGAATGGTGACCAAAGTAAAAGACAGAACAAAGTGATTAGCTTTCCAGATGATGTAGAAATAATTTCCTAAGTGTCACTATGATTTTTATTGATGATAAAAATCTTCCACTGGCTGAAAACTTTTATTTGGGGTAGTAAAGAGAGATGGCCCATAAGAATATTTTAAAGTACTCTGTATGACTTTTTTCTTTTACTTAATGGGGAACAAAATCAATTTTATCGTAAGAGTTCATAGTGTTAGTTTTATCACTTGTTGGCTGAATCATAGGCTAACTGGGAATGTTGTTGGCAAATCATAGTTTAGGCATGGTGAACATCTTCCAGAGCCCACTTAGCATAGCTTTGAGTATTACTCCTTGTGATTCATAGTCACAAGGTACACAAAGTATCCCAACTTAGCTGACTTTTGTTTTTGTTTTCCATTTCCTGGTATTTCTCTGTTGCATCCAAGATATTTGCAAACGTTCGACTGGAAGAGATCATTTCATAGTATTTTGATTTAATGTTTTATCTCTGCAAAGACAGTGCAGAGAAGCCTTTAAGTTACTTCAGCCAGAAGTCCCCAGATTTGCACTTAGATGTCTACTAAATACATGTCTATTAACCAGTATCATGACTTTTTCTCTCAACTGATTTAACATGTCATCACTACTTCCACTAAATAAAAGCACCAGAAATAGACAATACCACAGGTATCTGAGTAAGTTTCTTTGCCATTTAGACTCCTACGCTTGATGGGCTCTCTCTGGTTAAATTCCCTCGGTTATAATATTAATTCAAATCATGTGTTGGAGTTTTTTATCTAAAGATTAAAAACTTTGAAAAAAAATAGTTTAAAACAACATTAAAGAGTAAAAAACCTGCATATTTAAAATTATTGTCACTTAATTGACCTTTAGATCCCAATAGAGCCCTTGGAATGACAATAGATGACATTAGTTTAGTTTGCTTATCACATAGTAGATGTTTTTTGTTTAGAGGTGTCATATCTGGCTTGGACCTTTCTCACTGCATGAATCTCTCTCATGGTAACATCTGTTCTACAGAAAATAATTCCTTACAGCATAATCTTGAATTTTTAAATGAATTACATGTAGTATGACCTCTTCCATTTTCCTTGAAATTCATATGAAATATGGATTATGCTACAGAGATGCCATTGGGTTTATATTTTTATGGTATAAAAATCTAGTAAAGATCATCCTCATGGAAGTGGATGTTAGATAGATTTCCAAAACATTGTGCAGTAGTAAAGAAAAAAAGTTATGAGTAAAAGATTTTGATTCCAGTATCTATTGTATTCTGTACAGTAGAAAGCTGTGGTTTATTTGTGGTAATACAAGATGTCAACTGATTTCCAGCACATTTGTAGCCATCACAGAAAAGGAGATGTTACTTCCTAACTGTAAACCTACTTCTGGCCACAAAACCCATCAGAATGGGATGTACATAGGAAAATCCATATTAAAAAATCATTATTATCAATATATGGATACATTAAAACACAGTAGAGTGTATAAAACCCTTCCAACCCTTCCCAGAATCTTGCAGCAAATCAGTGATGAGAACGGGGGATTAGACAGAATAGGTGTTATGCTAAAACATTTTTTTTAATGCAGAATATCAGGAAATGCAAAAAAAGCCACAACTTTCTTTTTTTTTTTTTTTTTTTTTTTTTTTTTTTTTTTTTTTTTTTTTTTTTTTTTTTTTTATTACAATAGTGTCTACCAAGGCTTTCAAAAGCTATGCTAAAGCAAATCATTATTTTGGAGAAATTCTAATGGTCAGAGGTATAAATTAGTTTATTAAAACTGTAAAATATATGTTACAGTTACTGTATATTGTTCAAAGATGTGATAGCCTGGAAGGTACTTTTGTTTCTTTCCTTGTTGTTTTATAGACCTAGAAGCCATGCAGCTGTTCTTGTTCTATTAATAACCATTTGACCACAGCAACAGGAAATGCTGCTGGTGCAATTGCATTGGTCACACATCATTTGCATAGGGAACAGTTTCAGATGTGTTAGTGAACAGTGCACTGATGGCTCCTACACCATTCTCCTGGACCCTGGGAGTCTCTGCACTCTAGTGTTTGATCTAAATCACAAATAATTGATTATTAAATTCTTACATGCTTTATTGATGTCAGATGGAGGACTCTCAAATGTTTGGAGCTACTAGTATTTGCTTAATTCAAAACAACAAGGGGTGAGGGGCCCTTGCTACAAAGCAGACCTGAAAGGAAACCATTAGCTTTATATGCTCAAAACAAATAATTAATAGAAAATTTCTGATAGATAACCTTACTAGTTGCAGAAAAGTTAATATACAGAGTCTAGGAAATGCATTCTAAAGATACAAATATTTGACTTGTGGCTTTGAGCAGTGATAAAATGTAAATGAATTATTTGTAGTGAAAGCTCTACTAATGTCACTTAAGGTCAATTTGATTCCACTTAAACTAAGGGGGAAATTTGCTTGCAAGAAATTGAATATAGAAAGAGAGATCAGCCGCAGGAGACAAGAAAACTGGGTTTTGTCTGGGTTTGGCTCCTGTTCTAGAAGTAACTTTTTGTTTGGAATTTAATCTGTATGCTATATGGCAGTGTTAGGAAGGTTGAACTTTTGTGGAGCAGGTGTGAATATCAACCTGGTCTCTCTGACTTCAAATGACCATCTGTTTCTCCACTTAATGCAGAAAAAATTGCACAGGAATCCTTTGTTAGACTGTGGTGGAGGAAGATGAGCAAGTATATTTGCATGTATATTCTATACACTCTTTTTACTTAAAAGAAAGAAGACAAATAAGAATCAAAATAAAATGCCAATAATCTGAAATTATTCTATTTCTATCTCCAGGAATTTGTATATCTAGTTACATGTTTTCAGCATTTTTCTTTTTTAACATGAACATAGAGACAGGCTCATTCTGTTGTTTTCATCAATAAATTTGTTTCCTCCGAGATGAGAGCTGTTTATCTGCTTGCTCCTTAATTATTCTTTATTATCAAAATACTTCATTTTTAATAACTTACTTTCCTTTGTAATTAGATTATCTCTTGGATTACACTGGAGTTTTCCCTTGAGGATTTACTTTTATTTGATTCCCTTGTATAATTAAAGATGTCTATGTTGTATAACAAAACTCCTCTTTACTGGAGGTAACTGGTACCTGGCATGAGGTAGTGAGTAAGAGCTGAGGAAGCTTTGGCCACTTTTTTTTTGATTTTAACTCACACTTCCAACACATTAAACTCATTAAATTATCACATCAGAAATATATTTCAGTGTAATATTTTAATAGAATAATATTATTGATGCTCTCTGTCTTACAGACAGTGAGGCAGCAAATAGGAAGTTAGTTTTTGAAAAGCAGAGAAATAAAGGCAGTAATTTGTCCTTGTAAATCAAACAGACAACTATATTTTTCGCAAACGTATGACAATCACTGCTTATAACTGAAAAATAAAAATAATTGAAAATGCTCTGTATTGGATAAAATCAATGTAAGTGCACTATTCCCTTTTGTATGAGATTAAGAAAAACTAGGGTTTTATCAGTTAATTCAAGGAAATTTTCAGGCCAATTTCAAGTAAATGCAAGGAATGGTATACAGAGTTTGATTTTCTTAGCATTCATTAATAGCATTAATCTAAAATTATGATTATAATTCTAATAGTTCATGAATGTAGTGTGGGTTTTTTTGTGATAATATTTAAATTCCTTCATTTTAAATAGACAAGGAAGTACTTGAGTCCAGTATTTTCCTAATCAAATCCTTTTAAATTAACAAATGGCAAAATAGGGAAACACTTCTGTGAGGAAATGATCAGTTGAAATACTGAGTACCATAAGGCAATGTCCTTAAGTTGGTGGGGCTTTTGAGGTATACATGTTCTTGCCTATTTCTTCATTTATCTGCTTATTAACTATGGCATCTGTTACCAGAAATAGTGGGCTGACACAGTAACATGATGCACTCTTTATAGAGATCTGGGCAAAATGAAATGGTGGGAATTTTTTAAACATGCCTAGAGCTGATTTTAAATATATTCTCAATACAGATTAGAAACATTCCACTAGTACTAATCTGTGGTGACAATACAAAAAAAAAACCCCAAAAAACCACCAACAAAAAAACAACCCCCCCCCAAACAAACAAACAAACAAAACAACATTAACAAAAAAACCCCAACAAAAACAGAACCAAAAGCAAACAAAAAAACCTCCAACCAATCAACCAACCAAAACCACCCAAATAAAAACAAAACCAAAAAATCCCCTCACCTCAATGCAAAGAAAATCAAAGCAAAAATTATAAAGTTAAAAGAGTTGGATTGCCTGAGATTGTTGAATTTACTGTTTGTCATAAATACATAATAAAACAAGGAAAGTAACCTCCCCAACACCTGGTTGCCCCATGAAACACCAGAAAGCCAGAAGATTTTTTTTCTCTAGAAAGAATCTTCACCACAAGAGATACAATTGGAAGTATTTCAGATACACTACTGAGAATTTTTGCCATGAAATCTATGCATTAATTACCAGGATTATTATGCTTGTTTCACATGTTTACATCTTTTACAGTCATGCGAGACATGTCCAGATCAGAGCACATGCAGATTTTATTTGCATTTATATGGCAAATATAAATGGCTCTCTTCCGAGAGTATGAAACAAAATAAAGTTAAGCATTCCCTCAGTGGAGTAAAAGAATATATTTAGGAAGTCTACAAAACTTGCAAGTTTGCTTTTGATTTCTGAAATTAAACATATGCACCAAAGATATGTACCACCATCATTATCTTTGAAAACCATTGGTTATATTTATATAATTTCTTTTCCCAGACATGAAATTTTAATGTTAATGAGATGGGATGAGATGAAATAGCTGCCAAGAAAGACCTGGTTCTAAATAGTCCTGCTGGGCTGATTTATCTATGCTGAATAATAGTTTAAACGTTAAGGTTAGAGGAAAAAAAAAAGATGAAATTCTAGTTCCATCTATGAATTTGGCTGGGTGCACTGTAGGGTTTCTTGTGTTGTGTTTGGATTTTTACAAGGGCAGAAGACCTCAGCTATTTTTTATTCTTACATTAACTCTTGTATCATCTTTGTTTCCTATTCCATGATTGTACAAAAATATATGCAAAGAAAGAAGATGAAGAACTGAGTAAAAGTGATGGCTTGTTTATTTAAAGCATTTGAGCCACTTAGGCAATAATACTTCTCATGTTTACAGGCTGCTTTGGTAATGCCATATTTGATTTTTAGAGCAGTCTCGACCTGTCTCCCTATATAACTCCTTCTATATAACTGGAACATCTGTGACTAGTCATATTAATCACATCTATTCCAGAGAAAGTTTTGAAGAAAAGGAAGGCTTGAGTACCTTGAAATAGCTAGGAAACTTTTTTTTTTAATGTTGCATAGAAATGACCATTATAAATTAAAAAAAAAAAAACCAAAAACTTTTTAATTTCTGTAGTGTTATTGTCTTTATTTTAGATATAATAGATACCAAATTAATTTCATTCCCATGTCCAAATTTACAACAAGAACAACGCTAACTTCATTTTTATCCTGTGATGAAATGTGTGGATTGCTTTAAACCCGTTGCAATTAATTTTGCTCAGTGCAAAGGAGGCTTATGTGCTTGTCTTTCAGCAAAGGGTGATGAGGACAATTCTAGCACCTCTGGCTCAGAAAACGTGACACTTACAAGTCGTTGCTCACTGGAGGAAAAATATCACCATTTTCTTCTCATGGGCTTTTGCACTTTTCTCACAGGATGCCCGAGGCCTCTCTCAGAAATGGGTCAGTGAGGTGACACGCATCCTTGTCTGAGACAGCAGCACCATCCTTACTTATACACATAAGCAACACCTGAATCCTTAGTAGCATTCTCTTAGGATATCCTGTGTATTACGATGCAAAGTGTTTAAACTAATGCACTGAATGCTTGAAGTTAGTAGGAAGGGAGTGTAAGAAGTTGCTATCTGATCTTTCATCTTTAATCAACTCAGATTGATTAAAATATTCAATCAGGACTAAGGTAATCTCATTTCTGCCTGTGTGGTGAAGATTTGTGTCTGGAACACTTACAGAGATGAATTCTCAGGCTTTTGGTCGAGAAAAGAAGTGGGAGAAATTCCCACCTCAGTAACAATTGTGACTTACCTTGCTGTTTTGTCAAAAGTGAGGTTATGGTGCGAATGTCTTTGTAAAATACAGGTTGAGGATCTCAGTGGCATGACATATTTATTTATCTTTTTAAAGTTGCATCTTGTAATAATTGATTCATTTATCCATTACTCTTTGTGTCAAATACAGCATCTGCCCCAAAATCTGCACCACTGCTCTTACCTGTGTTTCACACTGGCCTATAGGTTAAGGGATGCCTGTGTTCCATGTATAAAAGCCATCTGGTTTTCAATTATGCTATTTCTTTGCAAACTATTATTTCTATCAAATAGATCTTGCAGAAATCTTTATATTTCACACTTTTACAAAAAGCTTGTACAAACTCCTCCCTTGAGCAGGGATTTTGGACCAGAAGATCTTCAGAAGCCCCTTCTTACTGCAGCTGTTCTGTGAGTTTGTGAAGGAACAAAAAAAAAACTGTGTGGCATGCCAGGATTTTTCTATTGTGCCCATGAATACGCAATCACACATATAACCTCAATCTAAACAAAATGAGTAGTCTGTGTAAATCCTAAAGGCAAATTTCAAGTCTTTTGATCTGCAGTGATATTGTTTGTTTCAGCTGCAGCTTCCTAGAAATACAGGACAAGTTGCAGCATTTCTCTAATTTTATTAATAATCAAAACCTATTAAACACAGTGGGGCTGATGAAAGAATGTTAATTAAAGTCTGCACCCTTTGATACATAGCACACATGTCCTGTACACACTGATGTCATGGACATGATGATTTGAAACAATGGACAAAGATTAATAATAATGATTTTTGAGAGAAGTAAGCACTCATTTCTGGATATTAATCACCAGAAAACTTTTTTCTTCACAAAGAAAAGATATTAGTGATAATAGAAAACTATATAGGATTTGGAACTATAATATCAATCTTTACTGATTAAATACCCTAACATGATAATGTGACAACCCTGACAAGGTGGAGAAAGGCATAGTGTGGGTGCAGCTCATGAAGGTCAAAGCCTAATGAAAATTTCTTAAATAATAGTGTGGCCTGGGTGCAACTAAAGTCCGCTTTTCTGGGCCTCTACAGATAGCCTATATACACTTCTATATGAGATGTTGTACAATATTAAATAGAGACAGAAATCTCTAGTAAAAGTAGAGAGAATTTTAATAATTCTTAACTATGTTTTTTAACTTGAGCATGTCTTTTCTTCTACTTAGTTCTGGATTCTTCTAAGCTGATACCCTTCCCATCTTTCAGGTATATCCCTAAAGTTGTCTCACTGCTTCCCAAAAATTGTTAATGGTTTTCCTTTTTCTCTCTATTCATGGTAGACTACTTTATCCTCACCTGTGCATTTCTTTTCTTACTTTCATGTGTTCCCATTATAACTTCTCTATTTCAGAAATATCTTCCATAATATATGACCATTCTATTTCTCAAGAGTTAATGTAACATTTTCTTTTCCAATCTTACTTCCAAAGCGTTTTTCTTGTTCCCGTGTGTAGCCCAAACAAGGTGGGAGAAATGGCTTGTCCATGAAAGAGTGTTAATGAAGCTGATATACAGGCAACAGTGACAACAATAAATGCTTGTTGATTAGGCGTGTTGAACAGGAGATGTAAGGGCTATTTTTCTACCTAGCAAGATTGTAATAGAAACAGGGGTTGTCATGGTTCTCAAGATAATTTCAGAGAGACATAAATTTTAAGTAAAGCACTTTACTTATTTCAATTTGATATTGTCTTGTTGCATTGCAGATACTTCTAAATACTTGTGGCTGACTAATTGCATCCTTTAGAAAGAAGCTAGTCTATATTTGAAAACCTCTGGAAATCTAATGTACACCAGTTTTTCTTGACAACTTTTTCAAGCAAATTTTATAGAACCTATTTTACTTACATCTGCTTATCAAAAGGAAGACTGAGACATCTCCCAGTGAAGTAACTGAATAATAAAAAATAGTAGTGAGTACTATTCTCTTCAGCAGATACACTGTATTTCTATCTTAACTGTAATTCCAGTTCATAATGCCTACATCTACAGAACCTACACAGTGCACAAGAGTGCCATCTGCCCAAGACATTCTTATTATCTCCACAGAACTAGCTAACCTGGGCATGTGCCCCGTACTGCAGCACACTGCTTGCTCACTATATGGCACTCTGAGAAGTACTGCATCCTCATCCCCTAAAAAAAAAGAAAAAAGAATGAGAATGACATTTTGAGGTCTCTGATGGTAAGAAGCGTTTCCACCTCTCAGAAAATTTTTTTGGCTATGCTCTATACAGTCGGTTATTGATGTTATTATTTGAAGTATGTGGAGAGCCCAATGAAATAGAGTTTTTCTGGAGTGGTCCCAGTGAAGATGCAGTGGGAGGTAACATCATGTCATCATGTGCTGGTATCAGCTGGCATGGAGTTAATTTTCTTCTCAGCGACTAATAAGACTCTGTGTTTTAGATTTGTGGTGATCATAGCTTGATAAAGTAGAGATGCTTTTTGTTGTTACTGAGCAGGGCTTACACAGACCCAAGCCCTTCTGTGCAGTTTTTATTGCCAGACTGGCAAGAAAGGTGGAAGTACGCGGTAGGTTGGGAGCAGACAGTAACTGACTGATATTCCAGACCATGTGGCAGCACGATCGGTGAACAAAGTGGGGAGAAGAAGGAGGAAGGGGGGATGTCGTGGTGTTTGCCTTCCCAAATAACAATTATGTGTTATGGGGCTGTTCTCTGCTGGAGACGGCTGAACAGCTGCCGGCTGGGAAGATGTGAATTACTTCCTTGTTTTGATTGGTTTGTGTGTGTGGCTTTTGCTTTCCCCATTGCTCTGTCTTTATCTCAACCTACAAGTTTTTTACCTTTCACCTTTCCCATTCTCTCCCTGATCCTGCTGGAGGGAAGTGAGTGAGGAGCTGAGTGGGGCTTGGCTGCTGGCTGGGGTTAAAGCATGACGCATCACTTCACCTTTCACACAAATTCCTACAATGTGTTCCATAACACACACCAAACACACACACACACACATACACACACATCTCTCACAGCTTACAGAGTTAATTCAACTGCAGCCATCAGCACTAGTTAGCATGGACACAACATGTTCTCCCATGATCCATGATAGTGCTTGCTCCCTCTGTAGCCCTGTGGACCAGTCTGACAAGGAATGGAGTAATGCTGCCTGTTGGGTTTCATTCAATCTGGAGACTTCCTACATTATTACTCATTTATAATCTTTTCCCTCCCACATCACATGCTCTGTTGACTTACATTATGCTAATTGACATTTTCTCATCTTTTGCAGTAACTGTACCTAGAAATATCAGGGCAATGCACTAATGCTCAGGAGAATTTGAAACATTAATTTAGCATTAAAAGCTGAACATTTTATTTCTATATTAATATTTGAGCAAAGTGGAAAATCTGGTTAATGAAAAGAAGAAAGACTCTGGGCTAATATGACCTCTCTGAGGTCACATGGAAAGTCAATAGTAATTTCTGTCCTGTGCTCACTGGCAAATACATGTTTATGAGAAAGAAAAAAAAAGATCTGGTTTGTATTTCAGTCAAACATTTTATTAAGTCTTGATGTCTGGCCAAAGGACAACCAGCATCTTAGAACAGATTAAATTTCCTGCCACAGCAGTAAGTCAGTTTGTTTTTCTTCTCTTTACTTACAGAAGTATTCCTGAAATTTTGTCCTGCAGATTACACCTAACTTTTGGATGTCTGTCCCTTTGAATCTTTTCCAAAACTCACTGGGAATTTACACAAAAACAGTATACGCAACTGGGGAAAAATATATCTATAGGTAGTCTGAGCATAGAGATAGGGAAAAATAATTATTTTACAATCAGTCTCTTCAGAGCTCAGATGCCTTCTTAAGCAATCTAACACTATTATTCCCCACATAGCATCCACACCTGGAATCTTCTATTGTGAAATATGTTTCAAGCCAGAAAGACAGAGTTCCTCTTTTTGCTGAAGTTTTCTTGTTACTCTGTTCTTCTCTCCAGAAAGTGCTATCAGACAGTAGTCATTGTGTCCTCTTCTGTTGAAAATAATTATTTTTAATAGAGAGAAGACATCAAGATCAGAGCCAGTGAATGAACATCATCAGATGCCTCCAGAGATAAAAGGCACAGGAGTTTTGATGATCTAATGTATAGGCACTCAGGTGCCTACATTTCATCTAAATTATGTATGTTATTTTTTGATCTGTATACCTGGCAGAGAAATTATGTGATAAAATCATTTAGTGTTATGAAATGATCAAATCTAAAGTAGTTAGGTTAAAGGAAGGAATTTTGAGTTTTCATTTTACTGCAGTCATTTTGTACTCCCTCTGGAATTTTGGGTTTGTCAATTAAATTTTTCAGGGCTTCAGCATTTCTATAGCAAATGCTATAGAGGAAATAGCAGTCATCTACTAAGTGGAGTAGTAGTCCTTTCTATATTTTGAAAATTGCATTAAAATAGTTCAGTGGATAATAATACTGATAAATGAAGTATTTATTTAACTATCTCTTCAAAGTAGGTATGTATATACTGACTGCTCCAAAGATATCAAAGCACCAGAAAAGTGTGCATTGAACACCCAGTGCTATAGATGAACCAAAGCATCTGTCATTGAAATCAGGAACCCTGCAGCTGGAGACACTTAAACCTGAAACTGCAGGTTTGGGGTACTGTTAAGGCAATATTTAATCCAAAAAAGGACTGGTTTTAAATCTCATTTAATTTGCTCAATTGCAACCCTGGATAATTCCCTGACCTTACAATCATTTTTAAATAGATTTATTTTTTGGAAGAAAAATTGCAGAACACCAGGGAAATTACAGGAAAAATATAAGTCCTCGTATTCCACAACATTTCCAAAAAAGAAGAAAATCCTTGTCATAAAGAGGCCCCTGAAACACTGTAGGTGGAAATTAAATATAAAAAAAGAGGAGTCCCACAGTCTCTTAAATATTTTATAAAGAACCATAATTTGTATTCTGGTACATAAAGCTGCATCACCAGAGCAAAAATATACACCACATAAATGTTTATCAAAAAAAAAATCATATCAGAAAACGGTATGATTATTCATAATTGAAATCAATATAACTAGTTATCTCATAATCTAGGAAAAGCTGCCACATTTTAATCAATAGAAAAATCTTTGTTAGAAAGAGACAATCAGAAGCTCTTACACTATCATCACTGTCAGATTAAATGACCTTAATTTTACGAGAAAAAAAAAATGAGACATTTGAGGGCATAATAAGCACAGCTCAGGATAACAAATTCTTCATTCTGAAAAACATTCCAGTCTTGATGTGACCCAGATCATTATTAATCGAAGGAACAAGTATTTTCCTAACACTTCTGTGGATTTCAAGTGGGCAGTGCACAGGTAGTTAAATGGCAACCCTCCTTTAAAGAGATTGAGCAGCTTGTCTGCTTGCTTTTGCCTTTACTACTAGAGATGATCTTGTGGATCTGGATGGAGTTGGCTTTTAGGTCTCAGGAGAAGAGGCAACAAATGAACCTCTAACCTCGTGGAGTTTCTCTGTAGGGAGTTCTGATTAGTGCAGGCTCTTAATATTAATGTGCCTCACTGTACCAAGGCTGCTTCACCACCAGTGGAAACCGAGGTATTTAAATCCCTGTGCCTGACATTGTCTCAGGGTGTATCTCTCAACCTTTCACCAATAGATTTATATTCAAATTTAAATTTGTCTATCACTATAATTACCTCTCTGTTTGTAAAACACCCAGCATGAGTAAAGCCCAATTCTCAGCAAGATGTAGGAGTTGGCAAAGTATAAATAATAAATGCATATCTGAAAGATCACAGCGTTAAGCTAAAACCAAAAAATAGGGCTCCTCTTTCCTATGAATAATTTTCCATTTCCTGTTTGCTTGGAGAAGATACTAAGCTTATATTTTAGTCATGCTGAAGGATTCAACCTGATTTAGAAGAGATTTGCTTTAAAGCAAGCAGAGAGTGTCTATATTATGAGTTCGGTATTTTTTTCCAGCTCCTTTCCTGTGCAGCACATACTCATCAATCATATTGGGAAGCTGACTTATATTCTCCACACTTTGCCACTAACTGGATTACAGAGCTGAAAATCTTACTCAAAGTTTAAAATGTGATAAAAGTAATCAAATTGTTCTAGTCAAATTCTAACTGTGGTGAATAGATGGCACTAATTACCTTTTCTTATTATGCTACAAATGTAGTTTACTCCATCTTTATTCATGAAGTAGTATCATATAGCCCACCAAGGGGACTTGCAGAAGTACGTAATAGCGGCAGATTTGTTTTCTTGTTCTTGTTTTTCCTCTTCATCAGTATTCTGGAGGTGTGGTTTTAGACTGAAATGTATTGCTGTGTGGGCCTTTCTCATGTCTTGATATAATTACAGCACTCTGCAGATTTTTTGAAGTTGAACTTTTAGAAAAGAATTTGAAAACTCCAATAATAAAAAAAAAGAGTGGCAGACTTAGTGGGGATAATTAGTTTTCTGCTTCCCTTTAAGTACCATAAAGATCAAATAAAATGTGTGTGTACACAAATAAAAAGTGCAAGTATACACAAGTAATATTCATAGTGTGGAAATATTTGGTCTGAATTTAGCCTTAGAGTGTGGCAGTCATTGTGTACTGATTTTGGCTGGGGTAGAGTTGATTTTCTCCATATTATCTGATATGGGGATGTATTTTGGATTTGCACTGCAAACAGTGTTGACGACCCAGGGATGTTCCTACTATTGCTGAGCAGAGTTTACACAGACCCCACCAGTGAGGAGAACTGAGAGTGCACAAGGGGTTGGGAAGGGGCTCAGCCAGGACAGCTCACCCCAAATGACCAAAGGCACATTCTATACCATAGGGCATCAAGGTCAGCAATAAAAATCACGGGAAAGATTACAGAAGAGAGGGTTGTTTGGAGTGATAGCTTTTCCCTTTCCAAATAATTTTGGGTGATGGAGCCTGACCTTTCTGGAGACGGCTGAACATCTGCCTCGCTGGGAAGTGATGAATTAATTCCTAGTTTTCCTGTGTGTGACTTTTGCTTTTCCTATTAAACTGTGTTTATCTCAACCCTTAATCTTTCTCACTTTCTTACTTTCATGGGGACTGAGTGAGTGTCTGGGGCTTGGTTGATGGCTGGGGTTAAACCATGACATATTGTGAAATGGTGCTAAACATAAAAAGGGTAAATTTACTTTATGTAGAAGTTATCAAGCTAATAACAGTGAAATCCACCAGTTCACAGCTACCAGTATCTGGCTCAGTTGCTATTCTGTGAAGAAATTCTGTGAGTGGTCTATTTTTTCTACTGACTGGGACTAAAAGGTTTGTTTTGAGGTGTTCTGGATTTTTTTTTTTGGGTTTTTCAAGTTTTTTTTAAAGCTTACAAAACAGAAAAGAAACAGCATTCTATGTGTTTTGGTCTTTCTTCTGCTTGGAGAATCTTTTCCT
The DNA here is from genome assembly GCA_013397095.1 of Sterrhoptilus dennistouni. NCBI lineage: Eukaryota > Metazoa > Chordata > Aves > Passeriformes > Zosteropidae > Sterrhoptilus > Sterrhoptilus dennistouni. The sequence continues at coordinate 123,689 of VWZU01007873.1, forward strand.
TAGGATCAAGCTTCTAGACAAAAAAGTCTTGAAAAATCACACTTGCTTCAGCTGAAGTGTTTGTTCAAGCAATCTTGCAAAGGATAAGGCTTCAGTGCAATTTCAGCACCAGCTTTGTTTCCAGACACACATTTTATTTGATCTTTTTGCAGTATTCAGAGATATCAAGTGCCTTTATTTTGAATGTATTACTGCAGTAGGTTTTTAGATTTAGGGAGAAAATGGGAGATGATGGCAGAAAGGATTGCGCCACCTCTTCTCACAGCAGAAAAATAGACATTCCTGCTTATGGCCCCTGACCATATCATACTTACTGTATGATAATCCCTCAGGTAAAAAGGTTAGGAAACACAACTTTGTGTAAAGGAGGTTTCATCTAAGCATGTTACTTCTATAACTTCACCAGCATTGAGGCACAAAGGATGAGTGATTCAGAGAATTTGCACTATGACCTTTCTCCCTTGCTCATGGAAAGCAGACAGATTTAGCGGGGAAAGGCATAAAACTTGCAAGATCAGACAATTTGATTTGTTCAGAGATGATTTTCAAGAAGACAATAAGACCCAGTGTTCCTCCTTTCTATCTTTAAAAATAAAATGCACTAAACTTCAGTATTTTATCCATAAATTCAAAAATGGTTATACTGGAGCTACTGATCAGTTACCATTAGCCATTTCAAGGTACAAATGTTATACATGACTGTCATTTATCCTTCCTCTGCCAAATGAACAAGGATTAAAAAAACCACAAACAACCTGAATTCTGCTTTCAGAGAAAGTCACACCTTTGCATTTAAGTGATGTAACCAGCAAAGTAAATAGCATGCAAAAATAATTAACCTCAACATTCAAAAAAACAAACCCAAAAACCACTCCCCCCCCCAAAAAAAAAAATTGACCAAAAACTATGTAATTTGTGACAACTTTTTGAGCAATATTACCTAAAATGCTGATTTTGTGTCTATAAATTTTCTGAGGAGACAGTACTCATGGAAGAAAACACATGGGAGAGTCAATTCCTGTCTGAGTAAGAACTATCTTCTTGTTGCATACAGGCTTTGGGTCCAGTTACTACCATAATAGGGACAAGGTAGTGATCTTAACAATTTCTCTGGAAATTTATTTTAAGACTTGGTTGCTTCCATATGGAAAAGTCCAATCGTTAACAGACTTTTATGTGGTACCTGTGAATTTTCATGGTCCCAGAGCCTTGTGACAATACTGAAAAGAGAAAAAAAAATAGGTTCCTTGAAGCATGGAGAAGATGTGGATTAGAATTTTAGGTTAAAACTCTGATGGAAAACACTTTCATTTACTCTGAGATCTCAGTTCCCTCTGATACTGCCTAAAGACAAGAACATGGTCAGCTGGACTGGAAAATACTTTTTCATTCCCCCAAAACTATCTGAGCTACCTTTACAATAAATGCTCCATCAGGAGGAAGATTATTTTAAAGAAAAGCCTCCTAAATTTCTTACATTTATACTGAGCGTAGAAGCTGGTTTAGCTACTGCTTAAGTGTATAATAACACATTTTTATTTTTTTCCAGAATAGGTGAAAATTACCTCGAATAATCCTATGCAGCCATTGCTTTGCTTTCTAATGAGAATTATCTTGTGTTTTTCAGGTGTTATATACTATCTGCATGAGACACAATATTTAGGCTTTATTGGTCTAATGTAATACATCACAGAACAAGTCGAACAATCACCAATCTAACAAAAAAATGATGTATTATTAGTGCTAAAGTAGTGTTGGAAAAGGATGGAAAGTGGATCGCTGACAGTGATAGAAACCTTTCATCAAGGAAGAGTGGCAACACAGTACAAGAAAAAAGTCTTTACAATTGACAAGATGAATGGAAATGCAATTTGAGCTGCTTGGTTGAAATCAAACACTATTGAAATCAAACTGCATATAGAAAGTTGTACATGCAGAAATATTTTTTTAATTATTTGAAAATTGTTTGCAATTGTAGGTCTGCATGATACAGTATTATTGGAAATGATCCAGCCTCAGATTCTCAGCATGAAGCACTTCTTTATGCTGATGTTCTTGCTAATATCCTGGAAAATGTAAAAAATGGCAGAGAAAGAGCCATTGAAACAACAAAAGCTCTGTAGAGTGTTGACCACACTAATTAAAATATATCCTCTGACTTTTTTTCCAGACTGGGCAATCATTACATATAAAACCCTATAACATTTGATTGCAAATGTTTATGTTTCTCTTCAGGAAAAAAAGATTTGGTTAAAATGGCATATTCTTTCTGTGACTTGCTGCCTCCAGGGGAATGTCAACATATCTAATAATTGTTGACTGCTACACAGTTGTAGTAGTCAAGTGAATGCTTGATTACATTTAAGAAAGGAATCAATCTTCTTTTAGATTATATATGTAAATATATATGAAAAAATATAATTATACTAATGTAATATTTTTTTGGTTTTACTTTGGTTATGTATCTCTCTTTGTACCTGGCACTATAAACTCACACAAAGTTACATAAGGAATTTTTGTGTGAAAGATATTTTGTCCTCAGAGATTCCAAACAGAATGTCTACAAGCCTCATAGCCTTATCTTACATTGTGCATTAATGTCCATTTAAAGTCATGCTTCTATTAATGTCTTAAAACATTTAATGGTCCTTCTGTTTATGATTTTGTAAGTGCCACAGGAAAATTAATATTTTTTTTCTTAAGGTAAATTGAATTGCAGAAATTTTAAATATTTTGCTACTGTAATGACAACTCACAATGAAAAACATTTTTACTGTAAGCGACTCTAGAAATGACTATATTACATGCAATGCAATACTATTAAAATGTGTTATTCTTATATATAATAATTATTTTTAATATTTATAAAGTAAGCACTACTGGATGATACAAAGGCAACTTATGATTTTATAATTGATGCATGTTAGAGAAAATTGTATTTTCCAAAAGGAATCTCACAAATTAAACTGTTTGTGTGACTGTCACATCATTTGGTTCAGGGAATGTGGTCTCTTTGCCAGTGCCACACACTTAAAATGGAAAATTTAAACCTCTGTAACGTTTTGAATTCTGAACAGCAAGAAGCAAGAACTGAAACTTATAACAAAAATCTGGGTAACATAATGAGAAGAAAGGGTTCTGCATCTCTCTCTCTCAGACAGGTTGCTCACCAGCTGAAAGCTCTCCTCTGTCACAGTGTTCTGCTGGATGCTCCATTTGAACCCCATACTTCTAAAGGGTCAGTAACATGTAAGATCAGCCATGCTGTCTACTAAAGTAAGTACCAAATCTGTGACTCTCTGTAGTCTGAAATGTTACGAATATGCCTGTGATAATAAATCTTCTGGCTGAGAATGTCACTTTTTCACAAGAATGCATCAAAATTGACAAATCCCGTAAGACATTTTCCCTCAGACTTAATTTTTCTGCAAAAAATTATTGATAAAAATTTGCAATAGGTATGGTTGTTATGTGAATAGATTTTATGTTAAAACTTAAAACAACATTTACCAGCTTGGGTCTATTTTTGTCATTGTTTTCAGGTTTATATATATATATTTTCCATATACTTCACTATCAGCAGGGAAAGCTTTGTTTAAAAAACATCTTCCTTGTGTATGCTTGTCTGTTTTCTGCCTTTTTTACATGGAAGATGCTTTCTATATTTTTTCTTCCTTGGTGATAGGAGGAGATATATTGTACATATCCAAATTAGAATTTCACAGCTGACTTGAGGTTTTAGGAAATCTGCATTCACACTTTGATTCATTTTTCCTCTTCTATCATAAGAGATACTGGGTTTTTTCTCTCCAGCTGTGTCTGTCTTCCATTTTCTCATATTTCCACACTCCTCTGTGAAGTATTTTTGGTCCTGCTTGACCTGCTGGCCTAAAAGGCTGATACCCCTTTGACTTTGCCCTGTATAATATATTTGTATGCAGACTTTTTCAGACCAGAAACAAAATAAAATGATCCAGAGGGACATTCCTCTCCTAAAAAATAGCTCTAAAGAGTAAATAAATCTTTTATATGATCCCTGTAGGCAGTGCAAACTGTGGTAAGGAGGTTCAGTTTATCTGACCATTTGGGATACTGAGCCTCTTTAAAAGATGTTGTGACTACACCATTGGCAGCTTTTTTTTTTTTTTAAAGATAAATCAGAGAACGAAGAGAAAAAAAAATCTCCAGTGCTGGGAAAAGCCTGCAGGAAAACTTAACATGTATTTCTATAAGTGACAATACTTGACAGACCTTGTTACTTACAAGGTGCCTTTTCCTTTGTGTCTTTTAGTTCTGTTGCACAGCTGAGATAATATGAAGCAAAAATGTCTAACTGTTACAATAGAAATGAGAACTCTGCTTTTTGGATGATTGCAGGCACCCTTTGTTTTGCCCTTCTGCTCAACCTGCACAGACATCTCAACAATTTTCTTTGCCTCGACTGGCAAATCTAAAGCATTTGTTACCCACTGCTGTTTCCATTGCCCTCAATGAAGCTAAAGATCACCATTTGATCTTTAGGTGCTGCATGCAACATAATTTTTTGTCATCGTTTTATAACATTCACTAGTCATTAAGTAGATGGCCTACAGGCTGAAATATGTAAATTAGCTAATTATCTGAGTGCTGACATAAAATTTAGTATTAACTCATCTTCTCTGTAGAAACTGTCTGGCATTGTTATCTCTGGACCTTCAACACCTTCAATTCAGCTCTATTTCTGTGAATATACACTGTATAAAACCCATATGTTTTCTGTACCGTTCTTGTCATCCTTCCTGGCTTTTCTCATCTGGGTCTTTTCAAGCCTTTTTGTTGGTGTTAGACAAAAGTTATTTGTGGTGTTTTCAATGCCCTCTAGTGGTACTTCTAGCTTTGATTGTGATGGTCCTGAGCTAACTGTGTTATGCTGAGACCTCCACATCAGCAGGGGTGTGCCTGGGGGCTTTCAGAGGGCACAGAGCAGCCACTGTCATCACAACCACCTTCTACACTGCCACAGCTGCCTAATCAGTTTGTATCGAAGTATGTGCCTGCAAACTTCCCAATCTGAAACCAGCCCTCCTTGCCCATGTTTCCCTGCAGGTTCCTCTCACATGAGCTCTCCAGCCTGGAATCCCCCACCTCCCAGCCAGTCCTGTCCACTTGCCTATTGGGGTGCAGGGTGTGCAGCAGACCCTTGCAGCTGCTGCCCACCTCACCCCAATGAGCAGAAGAGCAGCCACATCTGGGACATGTGTGTTGTCTCTGGTCCCAAATCTACTTTGTATGCAGGCTCTTAGAGAAACCAGACATCAACTGAGTCATCAGCTGGAGCATTTCACTCATCTTCCGGTGTTTTTCTGATAGAACCTGGGTACATGCCATGAGTTGTATGAATGCTACTGTCTAATGCACTGTATGTCTTTGGGTACATCTCAGGAGCTCAGTGCCTGCATTTCTTGTGATGGCTGCTGCTTTAGTTACAGGTATACTTGCTTGAGTGAAATGCAAAACTGCAACTCTAGAGTTTAATTCCTACATAGGAACACATGTACTTGCAGAAGTGTTATACAAAATTATGTATAGAGGAGTGAAAGAAATAGACTGGAGAACAAAAAGGTTATGGACTCAAAGTCTGCATCTTTAGTCCTGGCTTTTCTGATGTGCCTGTGTCAAAGGAAAAAAAAATCTGTTTGTTATCCTGTGGCTTCTGGGCTTCCATGATTTGTGGATTAGGAAAGTTTATTCCTAGAGATAGGGTTTATGTATACATATTTACTTTATATTTTGACTTAATCAATGCCCTGAAATATTTTTAAATAAAGGGTGAGTTGGTTTTTATTTTCGATTTTTAAATAAAATTACAATCTAGCTGGGAAGAAAAAATTTTAAAAATGTAACTTTTTTTTCATTAAAAAGAGAAGTAAAACTTCAATTTTTAAAATTTTGCTGTGATTTGTCAAAGGTATAATGGTGAGTGAAATAATCAATTCTTGTTTAACTTCAAAATTCTTGTGTAATATCAAGGTCTGTGAGATGATGACCTATGAGGTTAGGAAAAAAGGGACAGAAAGAGAATGGACACAAAAAAGTATTAATGTGTAGGGTGGAAAAATACATAAAATGAACATTTAGATGGCTTTGGATTAAATATAGAGGCATTAAGTGCTGCATAAAAGAGAGATCAAAGGAAAATTCTGCCACTATAAATACATAGGCAGATGATGAAATTTCTTTTTTTATAAGATGTGAGTTGAAACTTAAGTAGGTCCAAGAGGGGAGATCTAGGATTGAAAGGAGGTCATTTGCAATTTAAATAATCTATCAATGAATCAAAACATGAAAGGGATACCAGCGTATGGAACACAACAGCTGAAGTTGAGAAAAGGATTAAATTACTGTTGTGATACATTTTTGGATGTAATGAAATATATTTGTAAACTTTGGCTGATGACTAGTTGTTAGAGCAAATTATATGTTAAACTGCTAAAATATCAGTTTATGGAGTAATGAAATCCATCTGTGACAATATAGAGTTTTTTGTTATTCTAGAAGTTTTTCCAGACCAAAAGGTAAAGTATTAATGAACTATAACTTCTTCAAACAGTAAAATAAATTTTCTAATTCATCTATGCAAAAAGTATCCTTTTGACTAAAAGTACTAAAGTACTCATCACATTTTTTATAACCATAATAATAATTGTAGGTTTTGAACAATTGCTGTAACAGTACATTGTAATTTGAAAACACTTGTCTAGTTTTCATTGCTTTCTTTAATGTCTGCACTATATTTTGCAAGATTCTTAGAGTCTCTCTTACAGCTTCTTTATATAGAAATCTAATCATAGACTGACAGCATAATTGCCAAGTATATGGGGGATCTACATTTTACAACTTTATTAGCTTTTTAATCTCACTAGTAAATTTTGACAGGTTTTTAAGGTAAATTTCACCTAGACAATATCATCTTTCCAGAGCATTACTACAAAAATGCTAAATGAAAGACTGTATATAGATAGCAAACAGCTATGTACAGGTGGGTAAGTATAGTTCAGCTAAAAAAACACAAGGCCTTCACATAGAAAAAAAATACATAAGATAATAGATGCAGGGAATAAAGACTATTGCCTTTATTCAAGCATCAAGACTTTCAGAGCAACATGACAAACTAATTCTTCATCTTCATGCATTCTTTAAGTTTGAAGTTTTAATAGAAAGAACAAGCCTGAAACATGAACAGAATTTAATTGGCAATGTTTGATTTCTTTACATGTGTAAAATAAGGAAAAGAGCAATCTTCCGCTTGAAAAAACAATCCCATGCACTGTTACAGATGTTCAATCTACTCCTGTAAGAGTTATGTCAATAGTAACTCGGCAGACGTTTGTGTGTTTGAAGAAAAAGTAAGGTTCTCACAAAATGAAAACAGACTTCATTTCTAGAACACCTGAGTTCTAAAATGCACTTCAGCATCCACTAAGACTAGAAACTGAGCAAAAGCTAAGGAGGAATTGTCAAAATACTGGTCTAACATCTGGGCTCCAAAGTAATTGTACAGCTCAGTGGTAAATTGGACTCATCCTTCAGTTTCAGGTTGTAGCAACAGTAGAAAAGATTACAGACGTGTAGCAATAAATCACCAAGATCAAAATGTTTTCAACCAGGAGTTTCAGGAGAGAAAAATGAGACATTGCTGAACTTACAGTTAATTGTGATTGATAATTGTTAATTCTGTACAAAGTAGTGATTTGCAAGTAATCCTTTTAATTAATTTTGGTATCTGGCTAATAAAGAGTTCAAATATTTAAAACTACAGGCAACTTTCATGTTGAGTAAACCTTTTGCAATGCTAAAAAATGGTTGCATTAATAAATGTATTGATGAACATGATGCAATAGAGAACAGTTTATCTGGCCTTTGTAAAGGGAAGTCACATTTCACATTCATTTTGTGTAAGAAGAAATCCCTTGAGCACACAGCCAAATTTGATATGGTTGGTACAATATGCATGCATTTGCCAGAATCTGTTGCAAAATTGTCTCAACAAGGTTCTTAGGGAGATAAAGCTGCCACGAGATTACAAGAAATACACTTTCATAGAATCACCAGTGTCCAAAAGAGGAAAAAAAGGATTTTTGTTAACAAAAAATACGGAGTGTAGTGAAGCCTCTGGTGTTGTACATATTATTTATTGCATGTTGTTCCACTATAGAACTGCAGAAGAGTAAAATTCATTGTTCTACTAAGCTGGGATCACCAGAATTAAAAATGGTACTGGCAAGGGTAATTTTGATAATGAACCATAGACAATGACTTCTATACAAGGAGAAGTATTATAAGCAAGGTTACTCGAATTTGGAAAAGGGGATGAGTAAGGATGATAGAATTGAAATATATGAAGTCATGAATAGCAGGTCAAAAGTGATTTAAGATATGTTATTCACCATTCAGGACACAAAAACCAGCAAGCACTCAAGTAAATTATCAGGTTGAAGTGCAAATTATTTTTCATATAATACATAATTAAATTGTGTAACTCATTGCTGCAGGATGTTTTTGATGCCAAAATATAAATCACTTCAAAAAGCAATTAGCTGAATGGATGGAAGTAAGCCCCATTAAGGGCTATTAAATACAACAATGTGGGTACAACGCTAAAACCTCATAGTTGCAAAAGGAGTCTTCATTGAGAGAAGTGCCTAATTTCTTTTTCTTTACTTGTGCACTCCTGCAAAGTTACTTTTGTTACTCCTGCAAAAATCCAGTCTCAAGCAATATGGGTGATGACATTCTGGGCATTATGGGTTTTTGTTCTGACAGAATGTGAATAGTATTGTATAATACTGTCTGATTAGCCCTGAGAAGGATTCAGGGCTCTGAATGGAAAAACAGGCATATACAAAGCAGTCCCATGGGAAGACAAGACGACCGCCTGCAACTGTTGCATGAAAAAATAAAGAGCAAATAAGTGACGCAGTAAAAATTATGGTTGAGGAAAGGACCAACATTCTCATAGCTTTATTTAAAGGAGAGACTAAGAGAGCTGAGAGAAGAGTAGGCAGGGGTGTATTTTTTCAAGATCTAATTATGTCTCTACCCTGTGAGGTACATATATATATATATATGTGTGTGTGTGTGTATACATATATATGTGTGTGTAAAATTAGTTTGAATATTAGATTCGATTTCAAATTCTCTAACATTCAGTCAAAGTTTTCAACAAGTTTTAAGCTCATGAAATAAATTAGTTATCATAGCTCTTATGGCACACCCGTAAACACTTCGTTCCAACTGAGTAATGAAATATATAACATAAATACTCTAAGGAGGTTATTCTATTCTTCATATAATTCTACATCTCATGGCTGAAATTCATATAAATGTCATGACTGTTATGCCCAAGATGGCCTCCAAACATCACAGCACCTACAAGTCCTTCTCTGTACACTAAAATCCCCAGGTCCCATAGTAATCTTCCCTAGTTGGCTCCCTTGCCAACTGTGTCAGGCATTCTTCTTCCACACACACTACAGAAACTCCTAGATGATTTTCTCTCTATTGCATTGTATTTCCAGCTGATATCTGGCAAGTCAAAGTGGGGCTATATATATATATAAATTTTTTTTTTTTTTTTTTGTCAGATAGGGAGAATGGGGGAAAGCACTTTCTTTTAAAATGTCGTTTTATTTCAGGTTAAAGAAGGGTCTTTGAATAGATTTCTTGTAATCAGGCATTTTTAAGGGCTAGAGGTAGCACTGAGAAAGTGCAGATTCAGAATAGTGTTCTCATTACACTTTCTTTTCCTTTTCAAGACTGTGTAGAAAGAAACCCTTCTCTTTCTGTCATTTTGTTAATGACCTTTGTCACCAGTCTTTGAACTGATCTGATGACTTAGTGTGAGGGTTTCTGCCATTCTTACACAGAAGTCTCTGATGTAAACACTAAGAAGAAGGTTTAATTGATATGCTTAAAATAATTAGAGAGCAACAGTGCTCAGCAGGGCCATTTAGGACTAAAGGCTAACAAGGAACCGAATCCCCAGACGACTATGTGATCATTAGAAAAACTCAGAGATGAAAACATGACATTTTGGAGAGTTTAGATTCAAAGTATTCAAAAGAAAATAAAAATAAAGGCAAAACAAAGTAAAACAAAATCCCCCAATACTTGCACAAAAAGTGCTGTGGAAAAGAAGCAGAATTTTTACATCTGTGAATGCATATGCCTTCCATTTAAAGTAAAATATTTTAATTTTGCTTGTGGCTGTGAGTCTTCAGAATTGCCACATTCTTGTGAGACTTTTGCACGCAGCACTTAGAAAACAATACTCTTTCTAACACATGCTATTTAATCTTATTTTTTTATTCATTGTACTATATTTTATTATATGTTAATTTTATCTTTTAATGCTGAGATATATTTCCATCTATCCAATACCAATTTATTCAGCTGAGTAGTAGAGTTGAATTTTCTAAATCTTTGAAACAGCTGAAAGTTCATTTAGGGTAAAGAGTCTGTGTGTGTTGCCCATGAGTCACCTTCTTAGAATGTGAATAGTACTACATCACATCCAACTTATGTCACTCATATTATGAAAGAGGATGAGGACTTCTCTATTTCGACCTTCCAAATTATAGCTAAAATATTCTTGCTTCAGAGTTTAGAATAGGTAGACTACAATTTGCAAACAAATTAACGTATGTTTTGGGAAGGGAATGTGTGTATTAAACTGTGAGATGACTATCTGCAGCTATAACTGATTTGTACTGCTTGAATCTAGTAGTTTTTATTATTTCCCAAACCCAGGTAGCAACAGAATTATTTTGAAAACAATTTGTCTTTTCTGCCATTTTACTGCATGTCCTATGGAACAGTTAGCAAATCACTATATCAAGTATTCCACAGTGCATTTCCAGTGTAGTAAATTCCTAGTGAGTCTCATTAAAGTCTTAAGATAACGATGATTACATGTCCATGACTGGAGGATGAGCTTCACTGGCTTTGGTGTTTTCCTTACAGATACGAGGGCTGTACCAAACCATGCACACACCCTCATTAATGGCATTATCTGGGCTGTGCACCATGATCCTACCTGCACACAAGCCTACCTGATCGAACACTGAGCATGTGAAGGAGAGCATGTTTCCATGGCACAGCTGTGGCGGGTGAGAAACATCCAGCGCTCGAATCCTCGAACATCCGCTGCGGAGTCAAGGCAGAGGCAAAGCAGAACTTTTGGGTAGGTGTGTGAGGGGTAAAACTGGGACATGGTAAAAGGAACTGGCTGTTTGATTTCCACATAACAATACTTCCTTAAGTGATGCTGGCACTCATATTCCTATAATGAATAATGGTGTATATCCTTAGTAACCTCTTTTGTTTAGTGAAGGATAGTGCAGGCATTTTCTTCTCTCATCTGCTTTTTGCAGCAGTAGAAGTGGTAGCCTTGAGTAACCCACAGTTTTAAGGATGTGCTTTCTGACTTTCTAAAACTCTCTGAAAAGTTATAATTCAATAGCCTGCTATTGTAAAAATGGGAGAAATAAGACTTAATGTGATTTTCACCAGTATTAACTGATATTATTGTGCTCCTCTGCAGAATAGGGAACTAAAGAAAACTTATTTTATAAGTTTGGGTTATCACCCCAAGAACTCCACATTAAGAAAAATCCCCAAACTTTTATTATTATTTTTAATAGAAAGACCTAATTAGTATTTCTACTAACATTTTTATTTGCAAATAAATGGGATAAATATGGATCAGCTATTTATAAGATGAAAGAGATGACAGGGACACATAAAGTTTTGGAGGTGAAAAGAGCAAAATTAAAGACTTTGAAATATATAAAAAAGCAGACATTTAGTGAACTGCATAGATGGGAATGTGGGGAACTGTAGTAATATGTAGACATTAAATCTAGACGGTATGATGTGGAAATATAAAATAAAAAGTGAAAAAATTAAAACCATCAAAAGGTCCCCTCAAACAAATCCCAAAGCCTTGGGTAGATGAAAGATGCTTCTAGAATTTATTTGAAAAGAGCAAATACAAGTGTTCTTGTAAGATATGAGAATTCTCATTTGATTGAAAAGTCTTTTCTATGTTTTTAGGAGGGCAAAGAGAAAATAATAACAGAACAAAATCTCAGCAAATAAGAAACAAGCCACTCAGAAGACAACACATAGTTGAGTAGTATCTGACATAACAACAAATGATGTCGAACAGTGGAAATTTCTTTCTGAAAAGAATTAACAGGCTTTGTAGATGAGGGGCACATTAAGTACCATATTACCTCGATATTAAGTCTAAGAATATTGTCTTCCATGATATTCTTCTAAATAAGAAGGAGCTATTTTGTACCTGTTTGAGGAGAATAACTCTGATAGAATTTTAACGTTTATTGACTGCTCACAAGTGAAAAGGAAGGAGGCACTGGACAGTATATCAGAGCAATCTGAAGGCAGCTCAGTTCTGTTCAGTGTTTTATCAGACAGGATGGTGCAGTAGAAAATCTGTTTGTTAAATTGGCAGGATGAATCATAAGAGTACTAGGAAGACAGGAGGTATTCAAAATGGTCTTCATATAGAGGAATTAGTCTGAGATATCTGGAGGCAATCCAAAACCAGTCAACATTTATTCAGTAATAATGAAGCACACAAATGCAAACTTATGAGAAACTGTTCAGTTTTGTAGAAAGGATTAAAAGATCACAATGAATGAAATCAATCATATAGTCACAAATGACAGAGGCAACTGATAATAATGTTCTCCTGCATTCCCACATAATTTCATAGCAGTATTCTATCCACCTTTTGTCACTGAGCAGAGGTGTGGTTGACCTAGAGCTCATCCACAGTAGGACACTGAAAAAAAGAAATTGTTTAAAAATCAAATCCTGCTAAGTAGCACTGAGCATCTTAGGTCAAAAAAGTGAAGCCTATGGGGAACGGATGAAGGAGGGGTAAGTCTTCAGGTACCTAAGGATACATGAAGGTAAGGGGTTGCTGCATACCTATTCTACCTATAGTCACTTTCTGTGGTATGGTGTGTGTATGTTTTGAGGGAGTACATGGAAGGAGGGGGTTATTTGTATAAAAATGGGATTAGAAGAGGTAGGTTTTACAGAGTGGTGAGAATACCAGCAGGAGGACAGACATCAATGACAAACACTTTGTGCACCTTGAAGCCTGTGGTCTCATTGCAGTGTTTCAGAAAGTCTTTGAACTATGCTGAATGGAAAAAAAAATAAAAGAAAAATAATCAAAATCACTGTGTTAGCTCACAGTATATATTCACAAAGACATCAGTTGTATTTTGCTATCTTGCAGTGTCTGTGAATCTTTGTGCATTGCTCTATTCGTCTCAGCTGTCTGGTAAGAGGAACGGGTTGTAATGAATAGAAGGTGATAAGAATGGCTTTTTTATAAATGACTTAGGAAATAAAGGTGTTTTCTATGGTATAATTGTTTCTTTCTTGTTGTTGTAGATGTTTATCTACCTATTTTCATTATCTTTAACTATTTATTCAATAACTCATAAATATTTTTAAGTGTTCTTTCTTTTTATTAGGAGTTGATAGCATCCTTCTATGTAGAAGCTCTTCTCATAAATATGTATGCTATTTTCTGAGCACCCTAATTTAGTTGAATAGCAGCAGGAATCTGTTGGCATTGTTAATGACTCATTTTCTTTTAAGAGAGGAGATGTTTGAAGTTGACTTAGGTATAGTAATTTCAAAACTAAATGGTATGAGCAGCACTGAGTATAGTGTTTTGGAGTGTCCTGAAGAGGGTCCTGCTGTAATATCAATCCTTTTTTTTTTCTGAATTGTTCTCTGAAGTACTTTTCATTTCCTTCTGTTCTTTCCTCCTTTTCAGTGTTTTGGGCTACAAAGGCATTTCTTTAAAATATTCTTTTATTTCTCTATGATGTAAAAACATATTTTACCATAACTTTTACTTGATGAAGATGCCTTATTATCACAAATAAGTGCCAAATATAAATATTGATATGTATTACAATAGTTTTGATTAGTCATCTGGAATTCTTAAAGTTAGAGAAATTTTGAAGAAACATCACATATAGCGTTAACGAATGTGGCTAAAAAGTTGAAAATGATGTATTAGAGTACAGAGATATACACCTTTCACATGCTCTGACCCACCATAGTACCTCGCTGTAAATATGTGAAACCTCTTTGAATACTTTTTATTTCTCTTAGATATAACCTGGAATGGCTGATCCAATGAGGAATTGTGCAACAATAGCTCATGCAAAGTCAGCAGATATAATGCACATACTAAAAATAAAAAAGAACTAAAAACCGGTTCCCAATATTTTTTTTCCTTTTTTCCTCTCTTTTTTTTCTTCTATTATTGCTTTGTTTTGTTAAAGCCCAAAACTTACTGAAAATCGAGGCAAAAGGAAAGAAAAGTCTGAAGGTTGGACATAGTTTTTGTTTAACTGCTGCTGGTGGCACTTCTTTTCTCTTTGGATGCTGTAACAAGATACTACAGCAGGTGAAATGGATCCAGTGAAGAATGGATCTGGCTGAGTGGGTGTGCTGGATCTAAACTAATTTCTTTTCTTCTAGTCTGTCCTTTATTCTTTCTTCTATTCTCCTTTTCTGTCTATCCTTTGCACTATAGGCTTACACATGCATCAGCTATTCCTGGTATCTGAAGAGAATCATTCAAAGGAAAGGAATTATTGCTCTGATTGAAAACCCTTAGAACACTGACCATACACACAAGCAGTACAACAGATGAGTCTTAGATTCCACTCTGAAGTCTCATTGCCTAATTTAGTGATATGCAGTAGTTTTACTGGATCTTGCAGAAATATTCTTTCATTGTTTCATAGATGTAATCAATATGTTAAGACTGTTATGTTAAGACCTTAACTTGGCATAATCTTTAATGGAAAACAGATGGAAGCAAGCAGTGTTTTGAATCTTTAAAATGGGCTTTGTTTTTCAGTGTCAGTGCACAGTGCATTGGCAATAAATTCCCACAAGAATTTTAAAGAATGTGATGGCACACTGCTGTGGTCAGACACAGAGGAAAGAAGAGGTATACAAATAAGAATCAAGATCTGAGGATGATGTGTTTTACTGACAATTGTATGGGTTTCTTTGAAGAGAGTTAACTGTTTGACTCCTGATTTACCTCACGATAATTTAAACAGGTACAGTGTCAGTATCCTAGACCCTCCCTAGCATGCCAGTGTTGAGGAAAAGTGTTGTTGATGGTTATGTTTTTTTGTCTTCTAGGTCCAAGATACACTAAACTGAGTTTGCAATTGAATATGCAGTTTATTATACTAATTATAAATTTCTTAAAGCACTTAAATAACTGAAATATATAAACAATCATTGCATAGAATGTCACTGAATGATGATGACTATCAGTTATTATAAC
Organism: Sterrhoptilus dennistouni; assembly: GCA_013397095.1. Taxonomy (NCBI): domain Eukaryota; kingdom Metazoa; phylum Chordata; class Aves; order Passeriformes; family Zosteropidae; genus Sterrhoptilus; species Sterrhoptilus dennistouni. Next base: position 139,092 of record VWZU01007873.1, read on the forward strand.
TGAAAGTTCATGAGATAATATTCATAACAGCAATATTGCTATAGTCGGGTGCAATAGGCACAGGTGAACAAAAGACAAAAAGAATACAGAATATTCTTGAGATTAAAATTTGAGAGTAAAATGCTTGTTTATTAAATATTTTGGTTACACATTACAGAAAATGAGCAATTGCTGTGGTTTGTGCCTCAAGCTTTTAAGGGTAGAAAAGAATAACAATCACAGTTCAACTGCAGAAGTTAAAATCAAGTCATATTACTGTGGAAAATATCATATTTTTAATCATATGTGGGTCACAGCCATACATAATGGTCCCAGTCCTATGATGAGCCAGACGGCATTTCCAATTCCATATGTGATGACTTGGTAGTCAAAGAAAGCGAAAATCACACCTAAAAGAAAAACCTAACTAGCAATGAAAAGTTATAGGCTTAAATAAGGAATAAGCAGTTACTGTTATCTGTCTTTGTACTCAGTGACAGGTGATAATCCCACTTTACCCGGCTACATAGAATTTTGTAGGTATAATGTGCATTATTAATGTGATATGAAATAGATATATCCTGCCTATGAGGAGTGTTTTTATGTGTCACATTCTGGAAGCAAGTGCTAGTAATACATCAACAGCTGATGTTATTAGGGCAAGACCAGGACACTGTCCAGCTGCATGTCCCTTCCTGTAGAAAGTGGTATCTCTGCTTCTAATAGTTTTCTTTCCTGATCTGAATTTGCTTTGTAGAAATACTCTTGTCCAATTTCCACATTTAAGCCTAGTAACTCAGGAGATAACACACTTTCTGTCTTGTTTCTAGTGAGATTTTTTATTTTTTTTAATATTTGAGAAACTCAGACCTGATAGTACCCATAATATTTACACATTGATTGGCATAGAAAGTGCATTCTATGAGATCTATGTAAACAGTGTAATTGATTAATGTGAGTAGAATTAACATAATTCTGCTGAAGTATGCCTTGCTCTCCTCATTGAAGAAATGCTATGACCACCAGTATGGATACTGACAGATAAAAGCAGTAGACAATATATCCTGGAGAAAAGTGGACTAGTGCATCTGAGGACTGGTAACAAAATTCAGCTCCTCAGTGGAAATAACGTGGTCACTATCAGTGAAGCATAGTGGGCAGCAAATGAAATGTTTGCATCCAGGTTTGTTTCCAGCCATGCTGGCTTAGACTTGACATTCATCACAAATGCTGGGAAATATCTTCTTCTCAAATGGAAAGAATGAAAAAGAATATTGCATTGAATAATGAATGTTGAATATCCTAATTTATGAGCCGATTTACTACCCTTATTTACTAAACTGCTAGATACTATCAAAATCAAATTAGGAGAATATTCCAGTTAACAGATAGGAGCCTATGTCTTCCTGTTTTAGTACTGAAACTAAAACTAACTTCGAGGACATGAGCTAAGAATGTTCTGAACTGAGATACGCATTATATTATGGACATGGTTTCTTCTGTCTGGTGGCTGATATGAGAGAGCTGCAGGGTACAAACCCTTCCAGTCCCTTCGAAACGGTTGGAAGGAAGTTCTCAGAAAATTAGTTTCTTTCTTGCTTATCTAATTAATGTGAAATAAAATTAAACCAAGTAAACAAATCTTTAAGTACCTACAAAGTAACTGCTAGATATGTTTCAATGGCATTATTCCTCACACCAGTTGTACTTCAGGAAAACCAATCTTTCTTTTCTTTACTCAAAGTAATGTGCCTGCACAGCAAAAAAAAGACCAAGAGGAACTTCTGCATCGGCAGAAAGCTGTACCTTCAGGTATTCAAAAATGTATTCTGGACTACATGTATACAAACATCTTAGACACACTTCAGAACATTTATCCACTCATATTATGTGCTGGCATGTTCTTCACAATATTTTTTTTCTGCTGGACTGTTTCTTTCAGATATTCTCTCCTCTCTCCCAACTGCCACTGAGTAGTTTTCCTTCTTCTTAAACATCCTAAACCCCAAGTTTTCCAATGAGCTTAGCTGCGGCCAGAGACAGGACTGTCTTGGAGCTGGATGAAAATGACTCTGTCAAGGCATGGGGGGAGTTTCTGATATCTTCTCACAGAGGCCACCCATTGCAGTACCTCCACCACCAAAATTTTGTCATGTAAACCCAATGAAGTGGATAAGGCAAAAAGGACTTCTATTTAGGCTATGAACTGTAATGAACTTTGTTATGGTGAGATTATCATATATTATGTTTTCAGACCATATAGAAATGTATGTTCCAAGCTTGGTAAATAAAATTAATAAAGAATGTGAAGATTCGTGCCAGCAACTCAATAGTTTAAGACTTCAAAAAGTACCAAATGACCAAAAGACGAGCACGTTACTCTGACCATATATAAAACAGTGAAAAATTGAAGGATTTCTGAGGAAAAGAAAAAAATGAAAAAATGTCTTACCATGTGATGTGATTAAGTTTTAATAATTCCAGTTGTATCAAAAAGCTATTTTATTAGGGAAGAAAATGTAAAAAAAGGAAAGTCTCCAGCACAATCTTCTAGTCATAATCCTCCTGATTCATTGTACAGGTTGAATAATACAGAATGAAATGTACTGATTATTTGAGATTATGTAATAGTATAAGGTGAACTTGTAAACTATTAACCTAAATAATGTGGTTACCCATCTAGCTATAGCTATGGTTAGAACATTAAGGTGAATATGATATTAAAAATGATACATGGGAAAAATAGAAAGACACTTCGCAATTTTTAAATTGAATTAATAGGTTTTACCATCCTAGAATGGCTACTGACTCCTGAATATCTGTGTGTGCTTTCAAATTTCAATTTTACCAAATAGCAAGTAAAAATTATGTTTGCTACATTATTCTCTAAAAATATCTCATTATTGCAATAACTATCCTATGCAAAAATTTATCTCTGAATAGAGATGTTTCTCTTTCTATTTTTAAGCAAGTCTGTGGAAAGAAATACATGTTTTAAACCATTTGGGTTCTTAATTGCTGATATGTAATAGAACTTAGTACATGATTTAGAGGAAAACATGGTGTGGATTAAAAGCATATATTTCCCTATGACAAGAAAAAGAAGAATATTTTGGAAAAAAACAATACTTAGAAAATTTGCAACTGCCAAATTATGAGGTCTTTCCAACTCTCATTGAACTAAGTGGCCACGGATTGGCCCCAGAATGAAGCTAGTCGATAGGAAAGCAAAGTTAATTACAGTGGACTATAATGATATTTTGGTATTAATTTGGGGGGACATAGTAGACTATTAAACAATAACACTCTGAGTAAAATTAAAAATTTTAGATATTTTTCATATATGATTTTGCATATATGATTTTGAGACAAAGTTACCAAAACCTTCTTTACTTTCCTTGCAGACTAGATTGCACTGAAATACAGTCTTCTTCATTTTCGCTTTAACCACTCGTATATTTGCTGCAGGAGAATATGCCCTTCTCATAAAAATCAAATGGAAAAGTTTTCTGTTATTATTGTAGGGTTTTGTGGATTTGTTTTCTTTGTTTTGCTTTTGGGGGGATTTTATTTTAAACCACATAAAAGGCCCAAGTCAGTGATACTTGATGTGTCCAACCAAGATTAAATTACATTTAATAGAGCAGTTTTTTTCTCTTGGAAAAACCCTGGATTTGTTGGCATGATGTGCATATCTGGCATTAATCTAGCATATCAATTTCTCTGTCCCTCTGGTTCCCATGTGCATACCAGTCCTCCTCTTACAGCACCTGGAATTTCCCATATAGCTGATGTCTCCAGTCACACACTTGAAGGCCAGCCTTACAGCTAGAACTTCTGCTTATGCCTCTTTTTTGTCTGCTCCTTTTATAAAAGCTGAAAGAAGTTTTTTGAGACACTTTAAAGCCAGTTGCATCTTCTCTGTTCCTTTTTCTCTTAGTTTGACTGGTGAATTGCATTGCCTATGATTGGTTTATCAAGGTATAAACCCCACCTCTCATTGCCTGCAGCTGCATTAAATAGAAGATTAAATGTATAGTTAATATGAACCTGGTGCACAAAATAGCTATTTTCAGAAGGATTTTCAGAAAATGTGAATTTTTATGTGCTAAGGCACTGGAAAGAAGATTTTGAATTTGTTTTTAGTTCTTCCTGTAAAAAAGCACATTTTCCTTTACCTCATTTCTTTAGCCCATCCAGGCATGAATGAAGTTGGACCTTGATCCAGCATAAAAGAAATGTAATCTGAATAATTAAAAGATAGAAAATATGAATTGGAAAAGTTTTATTCTCTCATGAAAGTAAGAAACAGCAACCTGAACTTCTGCTGACTGCTACTTCTGACAAGAAGTTGCACCTCTTTAAAGGATCTGCTTTTTACAAGTTGTCTATTTTAGCCCTTTGGTTTTCTTACAAGACAGAAAAGACTTAATGATTTTTGAAGGCATCAGGACAGGCTGTGACATAAACAATCAGTCTTCTTGACAGGATACACAAAGTCCAGGCTGCATGATGAAAAGAAGTTGAAACTATTGTTATTTCTATCAGTCACAGATGGTTTTGAGTAAGACTAATTAAAAGAGAATCATTTGAAATGGTGACTGTGAGGGAATATATTTTGTCACTAACAGCCAATCATGAAATAGGAGAGTGACAGAGTAAATGTGTTCTCAGAATTTTTCAAATCCTTGACAGTTGCTATTAAACTAATTGGGAGCAGGGTAAGACACCTTCCTAGGGTAACTGTTTTCAACTTGCCTCAGCAAAACAACAAAGCACATATTTAAAGAAAAAGAAATATGTAATTCTAATTTCATTTAATAAAACAGGAAACTCTTTCTTCTTCATGTGTTTTCTCCATTCTGAATGTATATTTAAAATCATATCTGGGCAAAAAAAATATCTAACAGAGGAAAACTCCCTGAATTTTTTAATTTGATTCTTTTCAGAAATTTTATTTTATAACTTAAACAAATTAAAATCCTGTTAGAAAAAAAAAATCTAAAGACTGTGGAAGACCTGCCATTCAATGAGTTTCCAGTAGTTTTCAGAGTTCAGTGAGAAAAGGGAAATTATTTTCATTATTCTTTCAAAAAGGAATATCTTTAATTTTGATGAGAACATTTGATCCTATAAAGCTTCTACTAATTAGTCCAATAAAGCACATAATCTACTTTTTTCATTATTTACTGAACCAGCATATTTATTACCATTTTTATTACAAAAGTTTATTGATTTTTTCATAAAAGCAGCTCACTGCAAATTCCTTGCATGTTAATTTGTTATATCAAATTCACCTAGAAATTACAGTAGTCTAATTTTGAACCTCCAATTTCATGCAGCCACTCATGCTTCCAATATTCATGAACACGTGAGCATAAGTAGTCATCATTAAAGTGGTTCCTACAAATAAATCACTTCAGATATGTGAATTGAGAACATGATCATATTTAAAGCAAGTAAATTCTGAACAGTACATAGCAAGATTTAATGTGGTCTAGCCACAGAGTAAAACTATCTCCTACAGCTTTCCAGTGTTATGTAGTTTCACATAGATGCAATGTAATTTTGAAGCAGCAGTCTACACATATTTTATACAGCATGTACATGTGTGAAGACATACTGCATAGACCACAGTGTCTATTGCATCACTACATAAGAAAAATTGTCAATGCTTCTAAAATACATTAAAAGGATTGTGGGGAGGATTGTAGGAAGAATTGTAAAAGGATGTATCAAAAGGAGTGTGGCCAGCAGGTCAAGGGGTGTGGTTCTTCCTCTCAGCTCTACTTGTATAAGACCTCACCTGGAGTATTGCATGAAGTTGCAGCTCCCACAACATAAGAAGGACATGGAACTATTGGAACAAGTCCAGAGGAGAGCCACAGAGTTGATAAGAGGACTAGGGCACTTCTTCTATGAAAACAGGCTAAGAGATTTGGGGCTACTCAGCCCATAGAAGAGAAAGTTGCATGGAGAGCTCACAGCAACCTTCCAGTATCTGAAGATGCTGGAGGACACTTCCCTGCAGGGAAGCCAGAGTGGGACACTTCATCATGAACTGCAGTGATAGGACAAAGAGTAAAGGGTTCAAACTGAAAGCAGGGAAATTTTTGCCAGATAATAGGAAGAAATTTTTACTGTGAGGGTAGTGAGGCACTGGAAGAGGCTCTCCGGAGAAGTGGTGGATGGCCCAACCCTGTCAGGCCTCAATGGTTGGTTGGATGGGGCATTGAGCAACTGGTCTAATGGGAGGTGTCTCTTCCCCTGGCAGGGATATTGGAACTAGGTGATTATTAAGGTCCCTTCCAGCCAAACTATTCTATGGTTCTACGATTTGAAATCAAAATAGGGGATTGTGGAAACCAACTTGGTTTACTGAACAAACACTAATTGACATTGAAGTATCTCAAGACCACCCTTCAATTAATTCATTGAAAGTGAGTAAATGCATGCAGTAGAATAACATTCACCTCCTTCTCCCTTATGAAGGAGTTTTTTCTCAGTCATGACTACAGACAGATTGCTTCTGCAAACAGTATGGAAAAGACAAATCATCCTCTTCATTTGGAAATAGTAATAATAATAAGAGAAATGTTTGGAAACGGGGAAGCATTCTAATTAGATATGGAAATAAAGTTAGAAGCAATATTTGAACACTGAAAGTTATAATTCAACTCCTGAGTTACAGTACTCTGTTTTCTTGAAATTATGGTTTAAATATTTCACAGGGCAACTAATCCAAAAAGTTAGCTCTCCCTGTTTGACTATTTATAACTGGAATATCCTGTGAGAGAAAAATACAAGTGTATACAAGATAAATTTGTGTGAAAATCAAAATCCTTTTTGTAAACCCAAGTTTTGAAAGGTTGCAAAAGGTCTCTGATTTGCAGTGAACATCAGGTCAATAACTCAAAATGAAAAAATTCTCACATGAAATCCTGAGACTTACAAAGACCAGGGGATGGAAGAATGTAAATGTTTTCTATAAATTTTTAAGGATTTAGGTGTGGCTAGTATTTATATTTAGGATGGAAATGAGATTATTTTTAATTTTTCATGAATTAAAATAAGTTTTCCTTGCCTAGATCTTCTGTCTATTGTCATCCAATAAGTTGTTCTTTTGCTGGGCACCTGTGAGTACAGGCATCAACATTTCATTGCAGTGTGTCCTAAAAGCATTGGAGGTCATGGAAGACCAGGAGGAACATACATGGGAATAAATTTTTGCTTTTAAATTTTAAGGATTTGGAAGAATAGTTTTAGCCTTCTCTTCCAAAGCTCATAAGCAGCAGTGCCTAGAAGTTCACGATTGCAGACAGCTCAAATTGAACATTCAGATTTCAGATGCTTACAACTCTATTCTCTGGTAAATAATTGATTAACAAGTAATTTTGAAAATTAAGACTTCGTTTCTTCCTTTATACTAAATTGACAGAAAGAAAATTGTGTACTTATTGATAAATGTCCTTGAATCATGGGCTGATGATTTCCCAAATGTTAATTTCTCTGCTGACATTGCTGATGCATGAAGAAAGCCTGCCTTAATATAATGACATAGGAAGATCTCTTAATTAAACATATTTTTGGTGTGTTCTCACTAGTATTCCTGAGAGTGAGACAGGCATTAGACATTTTCGTGATGTCCAGATCTTTTAGCCTAAGGGAACTAGAGTAAACCTCTTCTTACTTCTTCTATTTTCTGTCTTCTGGTAATTCAACACTGAGGAAGATGGACTGCTTTGCCATATACTTTAGAGGTAAATGTAGTGTCTATTCATTATTTCAGATGGTGTATTTGCAGTGTGCTCCATATTTCTGTTTCGCCTAACCATTGCTACTGCACAAACATGTGGTTTTGCTACAGAAATACTTTTTTCACTTTTAACCACTGCTGCATTTGACCTATGCAAGGAAAGTTGTCTCTCTGTTCCAGGTAATTTTTGTTAACATTTTCTTAAAAGGTGCCAAACATGTAATGATCATAGACAAATTTTTACGCTTGAATTTAGACCAATATCTTCTGTTTCTAAAGCTTTTCTCCATTGTGACCTTTAGTAAGCCAGTAAAGGTTCTCTTTAAAAAGTTCTGCCCAAAACTAAACTTACGTCTTTGAGGTTGGTCCTGGGCAGCAAGGGACAGGAGTCGGACTCCACAATCCTTGTGGGTCCCTTGCAACTCAGCATATCCTGTGATTCTGTGAAAGGCCATTGGTTGACCTTGACCAAGGTCCTATTTGCATCAAAAATTAGGAAGATGATATCTTTGGAATAAGTAATTTGAGGATTAAATGCTGCATAAAAAATCTTGTGATTATTAGGCGTCATGTAAGTACAAAATATTATGTATTTATTTGCATGTGTATATGCTATTTTCTAGTCTCACTGCAGGAAAAAAACACTTGCTGATATAAATGGAGACTTGGACTCCAGCTGGGCTGTTTCTGGATTTTAGCTGTTCAGACAGAGCTTCCCTCCACAATCATTCTCTGTGAGCTTGTGACAGTGAGGTGAGGGACTGTAGAGCAAGCAGAATTTTAATGGCATTCAGAATTAAAGCTAAGTAACATCAAGCAGTCAGGAGCTGCCAGGTCAGCCACATTTCTAAAACAGAACTTGAAAAAGATAAATTCAAAGCAGTGGAATTTAAGCATAGATGTATGTGCTGCAATTTGGAAATAACTCAGGAACTGCCATATAGCCCAGGAACTAAGATGTCCAATTAACTACTGCTGCAGAAATGATTCAGGATTCAGCATAAGCATTCAAAAATGGTTTTCTGTGTGCTTATATGAAACATTGCTGAAGTGTCTAGCTCTTTGCACTTTGCTAAGGTAGTATTGAATTTCTCTGCAAATTTTGAGAGTTTTTATTATTTCTCTTCATGTATAGACAATTTTTAATGAAAGTATGATTAGACATAGTAAACAATAACATTTTGATTGTCAGCTTTATGTCCAGGTCAGAACTGTGCCATATATATTCAAACTACTCTCTATGGAAGATATGCATCTTTTGCTGTCTGATTCCTTGCCCTTTTGTAACTTTCTCTTTCACCTATATGGTATTTTCAAGAACTTTTAGTTATCATATTTATTTTTAACTTACTGAGAACTATCTCTTGGTCCTTACATTCAGGAAGCCTAAAGATACACCTAACACTTGCAAGGATTTCAGAAAATTGTAGGGTAGAACAATTGTAGGTTTAAAAGCGCCCTTAGTAGATAACAGAAGTATCAGACATAATTCTTCAAGTATATATGATGAAAGATGCTACAATTAAAAAGGCACTGAAAATGTCCAACACCACCCCTATCCTCTGGTTTGTGGTTTGTTCACGGTCCTCTAGGGCAAACTTGCTGGTTATTTTATTCTCTTTTTAGTGGCAGCTCCTCTAGTCATCTCTTTCTAATCAAAGTCTAATTGAAATTTAATTCATCCAGGTAGGTGTCATTAAAATAGATTAATTAATCTCTTTGAATGCCAGGAAATTAAAATATATTACAATATTTTTCTTTTCTATTTTAAAAAAAATCTGTTTCATCCAGAGTGAGACTGCAACTGCAGCCACAATCCATTGTTTACATGCTGGCATATGTATTCACACACACAATATATGTGAACATGCACACATGCACACCTAGAACTGGAAGCAATAATTAATTTTCCTGCAAATGGAAATGTCTGCCTGATGTATGGATAGGTAAAGGCGAACAACTGAGAAACATTATTTGTTTGCTTGCTTGCTTCTATATATTTTCTTTCTGACTTACATTCATCTTAAAAATGTGGGTTTACTAGATGATGGAAAAGGTCCATTCAGCTCAGTATTCCATATCTGACATTGGCAGAAAACAGATTTTTGAGAGTAAGCCTATGCTGGAGTCACCTAACCAGAGCTGCTCCAAGTATCTCCCAGCAATAACTTCTGATAGACACAAACAGTGGGTATTAAAGCTAGAATTGTTGAAACAAGATTTTGGGGTATTTTGAGCCAAGAGAAAGGTAAATCATGTTTCATATTTTCCCACTATAGTATTAAAGTTATTTAGCTGCAGCAAAAAATGCTACCATTAGCAATAATTTCAGAATATTTTATATTGAAAACTGACGTAAGACTGGTGAATCTGAGAGATATGGATTGCAATAACAAATTTTGCTATTTTTTCTAGCTGTGAAATTAGTCTTCATGTACTGTTAAAGGCTAGAAAACTCTGCTCTGAATTTCTATGGGAATATATCCTTTTGCTAAATCTAAGAAAGTAAATCCTACTCTACTGGAATCAAGCTAAATGAACTTTATTGATTTTGAGAGGGCTAACTTATTTAGAACATTGAAATATAGTTGGGAATTTTGCTCTGTATTTTATGAGAAATTTTTTAGCAGAAAGTTAGCAAATATTCATGCCTATAAATATAATTCAAGGATGTATTTCTATTCAGAGAAGCATCTCTTGTCTTGAATCAGTACTGGAGGTAAAATTTTTTACTTTTTGTTTTTCAGAATTCATTATTAATTATAGGAATTTCAAATTGAAATCAATAATAAAGTGTCAGTGGGGCAATAGCAGAGTCATGCAAGTTTTGCTTTCTTGATTATATGTAAAAGTTTGATGAACTTACATTTTGCAATGTATCAGTGTAAAAGAAAAGCATAATTTTAAATTCTGGAAAGTGTGGATAATTGTAAAATCTGTAAAACATGGAAAAAATAATTAATGGAATTTGTGGTAAAAACAGATTTGAATTTTTTGCAGCACAATCAAATCTAATACTTCATAAATATGAGTTCATATTTTACACATAATTCAGCCTTATTGTTTCCTGGCAAAGTTTTTTCTTGATGTATAAATATATAACCATGTTTATAACCATGTTTTGGATCATCTGAATTTTAGTCTTTGTTGAAAAAACACCAGGAAGGAAAATATCTTTGGCCATATGAGATACCAACCTTGCCTGCCAAAATATAGAAATATCTTCTGGTTTTACTTAGTTTTATAAAACATTTTTATGTTTTCATTTACAACAAATGGTGCTGAAAGTGAGCTTAGGAATAGAATTTTAAGTGGACGATTGTAGAGCTTGATGATGATATAGGCAGAGTTATTGCTTGATTTCTTTTAAAATCTTTTTTATTTTTTTTAATTTGAAGCTTTTATTTTTTTTTTAATTGAAGCTTTGTGTTAATGGGTAAGCATAGCATAGGATATGAAAGATTCTTACTAATCCATGGTATGAAAGGATATGAAAGATTCTTACTAATCTACTACTGTATTAGTTACCCATGTTAGAAATCAAATGTCCTTTTACTAGATTATATGTTTCAATCTATTTAACAATTAAAAATTATTTTCTTATTATCTTTAAATTCAGTCCTAACTTTCCTTCAAAAATCAGTCAAAATACACAGGAATATTAAACAGTGCATATACAGATGGGCCCTGGAACATTAAAGAGAAACACACAGAGAAATTACTTAGCTTTACTTCAACCTGTTCCTAATGAATTAAAAAAAAAAAAAAAAAAAAAAAAAAAAAAAAAAAAAAAAAAAAAGGGAAAAAAAAAAAAAAAAAAAAAAGNAAAAAAAAAAAAAAAAAAAAAAAAAATGCGAAAAAAAAAAAAAAGAAAAAATAAGCTAATCTTCAAATAACATTTAAATACTGAAACACAATTATTGTTAGGAAGATAAGAATATGAAAAAGGTAAAATAAAACACTCTTTTATTAAAAAATCAGCATTGATGATGTCATGGTTTTTTCCTCAGAACTCATGTTAGATTTCTGACCTGGAATGATTTTGACAGGAATTTATTAGAGAAGAAATCTGTCATCAGTTAACAACCAGGTTACAGCGATTGGAAGAACTTAGTTTAAGTTCTAGATGAAACAGACATGATTTTGCATGTTTCTAAATAGAAATGGTCTGATTATATATTAGAGGTCAATCTGATTAAAACATATAAGTGAGTGAAGGGGATAAGCACAAATTTTTAAGAAGCTATATGCTTTCAAATTTATATCTGCAAATGCACTATGTTTATATCCATGTATTCTAATATTAAATATAGAATAGCCAAGTATGTGTAATCACAAGGTTTTCATTCATTACAAAGAAAGATGTTTTAGTTCAAATTACATTACATTTGCCCCAAGTTCCACTGTGGGTTGTGAAAGAGGCAAGCAAAAAATTATTTTTGTGTACTACTTCCTTTTGGCTACAAGATGTTTTTTTTTGTTTGATTAGCTTTTTATAATCCTTTGTCCCATTGTACAGAACTGTTTCTGGGCCTCATTATTTAATGTCTTTGTTCAGATGTAAATTCACAAAGGAAGAAAAAAGATGGAACCTAATAAAGAAATTATGAATAGCATTAATTTTACATGTAAATACCCACTGAGAAACTTCTTAATCAGAAATTTTTTTCTGTATTTGCCACAATGTAAATGTGACCAGTAAAGCCTTGGAAAAAATGTGAGCCATAATATTTCTGTTTAAAATGTATCATGTGTTATTCTCTGCCCTGAAATGTTCTTTATGCTTCCATGCAGCTGTGTTCTTTAATACATCATACTGTTTGGTCATGTTGCACAAAGTATTTCCCTGTGCAGAAGAAATTTTTCAGACTGTTCCATTCAAGCCTGCTTCATGTTCTTTAAATCCTTTAGCAGCTGTTGGTTCTCCATCCAATAAATACAAGAAAGCCTTTTGCCATCTTTTTTTTTTTTT
>VWZU01007873.1:156313-193048 GCA_013397095.1 Sterrhoptilus dennistouni
TTTTAATTCAGGTAGCTTCTTGGCTTTTTGGAAATAGGAATATTGTCTTCAGAAAAAATCTCTAATCACTGAGTGCCATGTACTCCAATATCTTTTTCTGAATAGCCTTGATTTTCATTACAACTAAAAACTCCATGAAACAACCTGGCGGCATATTGCTCATAGGTGAACTTCTCATTGTTGAATGCAATTGGTTTAACCAGATTCTATCTTCTCATGATAACCATTATATAATTTATATCACAGCCCATAAACAATTTTTTCATGGTCCTAATAGTACATCACCTAATTTCCCATGTCAGAACTGACCGTGATTGAATCTGACCATCTGTAAGTCTTCCTTTTGTCTTCTGTGGCTCTTTGAGGAAGTGGAAAAGTACATGGCACTTTGCCAGTGAGTCCTAGAGCAATAGTTTCAAAACTGAGTAGCTGAACAGTGTGGGACAAAGCAGAAGCAGTTATTGTGAGAACCAAATAGTGAAAAGAAAGGGTCAGTTCTCTATCTAGGCATCCCTAAGAGGAGTGGTGGTGTAACCAAGATTTTTACTGCACTTCTTGAGAATACCCATCAGATACTCTCTGCCTTATCTCATCCTCAGCAGTTCTCAAATCTGGCTAAACACATCTCTGACTGTGTGCTCTTCACTGTCCTACTATTTATATAGAAAATAATACTTTTTACCAAAACAAAAGCAATCTTCCTTGGAGACGTTGGTATTTGCTGTTTATCATTGTAAGCAACTGTCTTAGTCTGTCATCACAGCAAATTTTTGAATTAAAATCTCAGATATAGGTATTACTCAAATGTTAATATGTTAATGTCATTCAACATCTAAGTTTGGCTGTAACTGAAATTACCTTAACTTAGATTTTAATTCCTTTTTCTTCAGGAAGCAATGTATTTTTCAAGATATAAAACAGACAACTGGTCCAAAATAGCCAGCTGACCTCTTTTCTGTCAATCCGAGTATGTATTTTCAGCATTCGGAGAATGATACATGAGTAGGTACTATCCAATTTAAGACTGCAGCAGAAATAAAAAAAAATGCCTTGAAATAATTTGTTCTTGTGGACGTTCACAGGCTAGGGCAATACTGATGTAGGTATATCATATGGTTGAAGAAAAAGACACAAAAATATATATAAAATTCCATGATAGTTCGATAGAACCACAATCTAGCAAAGAGAATGGAAACTATAACTCTTCAGCAGTACAACAGTGCTATAGGTTAATAATTTTCCCTATTTATTTAAGAGGACAGATGAGGGATTAAAAATACACACACAATGTGTACATAAGTCTTGTATAAATTCCATCTTTTATTTCCAATCAGCCAATCTTGTAAATTAGAAATGTCAGTATTTGGGAAATGATAAGTTTCATACGGCAGAGGATATTATTTTTCTTGCACTTCTTGGAGGAATACCAAATAAACTCTATTTCTTCTGTAGGTGCTTTTTGATTATCTCTCCTTGAAGCTCAAGAACACAAACTCTGCTTCAGAATTCAGGATGAGATGCAAAAACTGCCTGATGAATTCAGGAAGCTATGAGGGGTTGGAGAAGGACATGAACAGAGAAGAATGGATGGCAAGAGGATATGGAAAGCAAGAAAAAAGCCAGAAGAGATACTGGCCATGCATTCTGTCCCCATCAAGGCATTGGTCTCCTCTGTCCATCTGGAGCTCCAAACTCTCAGCAGGCACCATTGATGACCCTACACCAGTGGCTGCCTCTCTTCAAGGATAGGTCTTGTAACATCAACTGTTTTATGTCTTTCCTACAAAGCTCCTGAGTGCTTTTCTAAATTGTCTGACCCATAGCAAGAATGATAGACAAAACAACATTTAAAGGTGTTTCCCAACACACATCAATCTGGTTTTAGGTTTCTGTGAATTAACCACTTTTCCACCAGCACTTTACTGGCATATTCTCAAGTATCTTGAGTTTTCCAGAGGTCTGGCAACTGTGGTAACAAAACATCCTCTCTCAGTTGCTATGCAATAGACACCAGGCAAAACACAGACAGATCAATAATGTTTCCGCTGGTTTTATTTTAAACTTTGATTTCATAGTTCTTTTTTTTTCATATTAAATCTAGGATATTGGTAAACCTAACATGAAAAATTTGTTTACTTCCTTTTGGTTGTTGGAAGGTCTTGTTTTCCTCTTCTCAGTTTTCTCCTTATTTATATTTATGATCTTACTAAAACTTTGGGGTTTTAAGCCTTTTCTGCTGTCTACTCTATTTTGAGGAAATGGGAAATCATAGATATACCAAAAATATCTTACAAGCACAAGGAAACAGCAAGAAATTTCCACAGTACAATAGTGGTATGCCATGATGTTGGATGAGCAATCAGAGACTGTTACATTTGATTATATAATTGCCTGAGCAAACAAATCATCTCTCACATAATGCAATCCGTAAAACTGACAAGGCAAAATTATACACCTTGCCATAACAAGAAATCCTCTAAGTAAATAAAATGAAAATGAGAAATTCTAAGTAAGGCATCTATTTTGGATGTCCAGAACAATCAATATTTTATAAAAGACATGATGTGCCACATCTGAAGTCATATGCAGTGTTGCTTAGTGATCTTGCCTTTTTGGACTCTGCAGCATTTCAATGCTCCTGTGCATAGACACTTGAAACACTCAAGAGGACTCAGATCCAACTTTGCTCTGATTGGCTAAACAGATCCTTAGTAAAAAGGCTACCTGAGAAATTTGGAAGTGATAAGAAGTCTTAACATCACACAATTTATGAAAGTAAAGAATGGATTTAAATAACCTGAGTTAGAGAGTTAAAACATAATTCATGATGGCAGTAGGAGTGGTAGGTGCACATGAAGTGGAAACGAGCACATAGCAGTGCTGACACCTGCTTGGTCTGTACCTCCTACTAAAGAGCTTTAAGTTAAACTCTGTGTCTAGAGCATTAAGTCTGTGTGTAGAAAACAGCATAAATCAGAAAAGCTTTTTTTTTTTTTTTAAACAAGACAATATTTATTAACCTAGTTAGAAAGTAAACAGAAAAGTTTAAATTATTCATTTTTTAAATCTTAGTCTTCTATGAACCTTGTTGTTTTCTAGAATACAGTGTTAAATTTGGCTTTTCTAAGCAAACTGCATTGTGGTCTGGAGGAGATAAGATGCTTTTCTTTAGTGTCTGTTTGTCATGGATGGAATGACACACTTCACTTATAAGACAGAAGTAGCAATACATTTATGTATATAAAACAGCAGTATAAAGAATTTTAATAGTAAATGTGACAGTGGTTTAGCAACATTCAAGGCCACAGTCAGAGCAGTGCCTTTGCAAGCGCAGCTTTTGAAGAAACTGCTTCTTCCTCTGTGGCAGTCACGTATCAGGCAGTGCCCATGAGCAGTCACACCCCTTGGTCCCAGATTGCCCTTCCTCTCTCCCCTCACTCTGAAAAAATACCTGACACTTCTGTGAGCTTGGTGATTACCAAACAAGCCAATCCACTGCTCTTCTATGGGCACAGGGTGTTTTGCTAGTCAGTATGTTATTGGTAACCACAATTTACTCATGCTAGAGGACCTTCTGATTTAACTCCAGAAAGTCAAATGAAAGAATAGCCAGCAGGTAATATGAACATTAATTAAAAAACTAATATAAGTTGCTCTCATTCTCCACATCAACAACATAATTTAAAAACATCATAAATGACTATAGACCCTCTGAGCATAGTAAGAGATCATGCATGGTTCTCTCATTTATTCCCCTGATCAGGAAAGAGAGCCATATGGCAATAATTTATTATAATATTACTACTACTACCACTCTTATTATTTATTTAAAAGTCTTGAGGGGGAAATGCATTTTATTTTGAAATTATTAAACTTCAGTATTATAATGAGATGTGAGGAAACCAAGCTTGTGGGTGTTTTTATGGGTTTGGTTTGTTGCTTTGTTGGTTTTTCTCTGCTGTTTTCATTCTTTGGGACTGGCAGTATAAATTATTCTTGGGGAAAAAAAGAAAAGAACAACAGAAATAACAGAGTAAACCATAGCCTACGGGTGCTTGGGGCCCAAATATCCTGGTCTTTGATGATAAAGTCCCAGTCCTTGACTATAATCTACTATTTATATAGAGGTATGATATTGTCCAGAAAACCAAGATAATTTTCCCTGGGATTTCTCTTTTCTATAATTTATGTGCAATTTAGGTTTTAGGACATTTTTTTGTTGTGTTTTGAATTATTTTTTTTTATTTATTTATTTTAATAGGCATCTCAACTTTATTTACTAGTTCAATTCACCCTTCAAATCATAGTTATTTGGTTTGGGGTTGGATTTGTTTTGTTGTTTGTTTTTCATTTTGTGAGGGAGTTTGGTTTGGTTGGGTTTTATTTGGTTTGGTTTGGTTGTTTGTTTTGGTTTATTCTGGCCATTTCAGCACCCAACAAAGCTATATTTGATATCCATATTTGATATCCAAGACTACTGTTGATGGAATATTTTTCTCACCTATTAATGATCTGATAAGCCAAAGGATATGAATAAATTTAAAAGTCGTTGAGGCTTAAAAAAAAAGCTGATTTTTTGGAAGTTTTCCTCTGTGACTTTGTGTGTGTATACTTTGTTCCATTTCAATTATGTCATTGAGTTTTAACTAGGTTTTACATTAAATCTGTTTTTCATCTGAATATAAGAGATAATATTTAAATCCAAGGAGAACTGGCAGATAGCAACAATGACCTTTGCCGAAGTTAAAAGGCGTATACCAATACTTAAAATTTACCCTCTTGTTGCTTCATCATTTGTCTTTTACTCATTTACCTATAAATTCATTACTATACCAAGCTAAGAAACAGATCCAAATCATTGCCAATCTTCTGACTTTTGGGCACCTTCCTGAGGACGTTAATATTTAACCTGTAGCTGGCATTATAATAAGTTCACAGCTGAACTGGACATGGTTGAATATTTTTAAATTTAAAAGGTCTAATTGATCTGAAGAAGAAAGAAAAGCAAATTAATTTTCTTTCTGTTTTTTACATTTCCTCATTCACATAAGTTAGAAATGATGGTCAAAGACAGAGATAAAGATGCACATCTGTAAAGCTTTTTATTAACAGTATTTGTGTGAATCCCTTCCATGTGGTGCTTTGAAAATGTTGCCAATGAAGTTGGTCAATTTTATTTGAAATATCCCCACTGTTAAATTTCATGTCCATTTACTGCAGAATATTATTCTCTCCAACAGAGATGAAGAGAAGAATGTTAATCTTTATTCATAAGGCCAATAATTTTTTTCAAAGCACACATCTGCTATAGGCTGAAATGGCCATGAATGAGATGAATTGTGACTTTGTTTAGATATGCAATGGTATTTATTTGGGAAAAGAGGTATAAGCTTTTTGTTCTTTTATTCATTCTTTTGATCTCTGATGAAGTTTCTGATATAGAAGGTGAAACATGAAACAAATTAAACACACACAGATGATTTTTTAAATAATATATGCTCAAAAAAGAAATAAAATAATAAAAATATCCATTACACATTTTGATATTTTCATTTAATTTTTACTTAGGCCATGTTTCAAAGCTTATGTGAATTCCTCTGCACATTGCAGAAAAACAAAATTAGGAATTTAGACTAGATATTAAGTCTCCTAGAAGGCTGATTCTTTCAATAGCCTTTACTCTCGTTTAATATAATTTAATACTTTTGCGGTACCTTAAAATACTTTTGTGATACCTTCTATTTTACTTGAAACTGGTTGAAGTGCCTGAATTTGGAGTTACATCTTTTGATGGCCGTTCCATGGTGTTTGAGCAATACTGGACTCTTTATGACTCTATTTATTGGCAGTGCCATAAATTTACAACGTGGTTGCCAATCTGCTTAGCATAAAGGCAAAGCAAAAAAAGTATCTTGCAATTGTTTTAATTGCTAACTCTGTAAAAAGTCCATGCACAACAGAGATAAAGGGGGCTAAACATACTTGGTACAATCAAGGAACACAAGATCTTGGTTATATAATCAAGTGTTACAGTAGACCTGTAAAAACCATGATTCGATTTTTCACAACAACAATATTGCTTAGAAAGCATACAGCAAAATAATTGAGTGTGTGATATCTGTGAGCACCCTTTGTGTTTTGCTCTTAGTTTGCAACTAAACAAATGCAGATAAAAAGCTTGTAGAAGGATTTATATAAATCATATAATCATATAATAATCATATTTCCTGTTAAAACTCCGAGTAATATTTACTTCTGTTGCAATGAGTGGTTATTTCTGTCTCCCTCCTTATATAATCATTTTAATTTGCATTTTAAATAATCTCTTGTGATGCAGAATAGCAATTAACAACAGACTAACAGTATCAAGCTTTTTGAAGAAAAACCCTTCATCTTGCATTGACAGGCTTAATTTCAAGGTGTGCTTCTTAATTTTAGTTAATAAGGACTAATGGCACTACCCAAGAAAGGATGCATTCTATCAATGTGCTTTTTAGAAATATTTATTGTATTTCTTCAGGACTACAGAAACAGTGTTCAGTGTTCAGTGTTCAAGTTTCCACAGTCACAATAAGATTTATGGCAAGGACAGGATTCTTATGAACGCACGAGCAGACACAGGGATAAAGCTATACCTTATTCTGTATTATCCCTCTATATTCTCTTTTCTAGCTGATCCTTTTGCTTTTTCTTTCTGTGCATGATCACAGCCAAGTTTTCTTTGCAGGGCCACCGATATTGTGAAGAAGATAGTATGAATAAGAAGACTGTAGAGAAAAAAATAAGAAAAAGGCAACCATTTATAACTCAGGCTTTAAGCTGAAACCAAGGAAAACTAGATTTTTTTAATCCTTCCTGGCGCTGCTACAGACTTCCTATGTTTTGCTGAAAAAAAACTGTCACAATGCCTATGCACAACAGGCCTAATTTAGTCTGTCATTCCCTAACTTCTAAATGTTTGATTTCTCAACCTTAATGTTCTTTTAATGTTCTTTTGTATGCAGTGCACATATATACAGTTACCATTTATTATTAAAAATTGATAAAGCACTAGGTTCTAATGATATGCAAGCTTAACTATGCATCCCTAATGTTCTCAATATAATTTTTAAATGGGATTCTGCATTCAGTAGTGTCATTCTTTAATCACCAAATATAAACAAGGGTCCTCCCTTGTTTAACAATTGCAAGTGTGGGTCATTAGGCTCTTGAAAGTGTCTGACTATAATTGCATGATTTTTGTCCTAGGTATCGGGAGCCATAATCCTGACTGAATATTTCATGTTATGTATCAGTTTCAGCTTTTTGGCCTGACAGAGTTGTGACTGCCTTGGTCCAACAAGTAGCCACATATCTTGCTGCTGATTGCAGGAGTAGACCTATTACTGAGATAACATTTATGCATTGCCCTTGTGAAAGGAGATTTTAATTTTCCATGAATACAATCCGTAAGGTGCAGATGGTACCAAATAAAACATAATGAATTAGACTGATACCTTGATACTTGCAGGGTTAAAATATGGACAGACAAGCAATGAATAAGAATGAACACAACATAAGATTTTATGTGCTGTTTGAGGAGTATAAAATCTCCAGAGGCGCTCTGTTGCACAGCCATATGTTGTTTTCTCACTTAAAGCTTGTGAAAGTTTAAAAAATTAATAAGATTACTAATATTGAAGTCTAAGCCCAGAAATCTCCCTAGAATCTTAAGAGAAAGAACTGACAGACAAACATGGGGAAAATATAAGCTGGGAACAGGGAGGGGGGGAGGCAGGGAGAGGGGGAGAAGGAGAACATCAGGCTTTGTGTTAGCTTTAAAAGGAATTTAATTTTTTGCCAATCAAATGCACTTTTATCTGCACTAGATTTTTTCAACTTTATATGCTTCTACTACTCCAAGATAGGTCATATTGAGGCTACTAAGTAGTGAAATGAATTTTAAAAAGAGCTGCATTTTTTTCCCTTCTCTGCGAAATTTGAAACAGTTAAAGGCACCATGAAGAATTTTTACAATAAACAAATATTTTTAGGATGAATTAGTATCTGAGTTAAACACTTTTTGTCTTTGAGGCCTGTATCATAGAACTAGGCTATATGTCAACATTCCTGACCACCACGTTTAGAAGCACATTTTAGCAAAATCTGTAAAACTGGTAAACTTAATCTCCCTTAAAAATGATGTAAAACACATGAAGGCCTGTAGAAATCAATATATCAACACAAATACTCCTATAAGTGCTCTTACATTCAGTACTACAATGCTGAGACTTTCAAGGATTATATAATCATTGTCGAGATTCTACTATTCACTGCCAGAGACACGGAGGTTCCAGGCTCCTTTACCCTTGTTAAGATTTTTTGGGGGTTTTTCTTCAGTGAAGGCATCTGGGTTTTTTGGCCATATCCCCAGAGTACCACAGAAGCAAATTGCCTCTGTTTCTGTCAAATGACAAAGCTATAGATGGGCTGGTTTGTCCTTCTTGGGCATCACTTTAAGAGTAAAAATCTGAGTCCTCCTTTGCTTTATTGTCATCTGATTTCCCTACTCCTCTACTTTTTTATATGATTAATGAGAAGCATGGTGAGGTTTTTTTTGTCTTTTAATCAGCCTCTAAAGCTGTTGTATACACAGAGTCTAAAAGTATTTGATTTACAATGCCAGTTTTTCTTCCAAAATAGTCTGAAAAATAGAGTCTATGCTTAAATGCTAGATCTCTCCATATATGCTATATATTTTCTTCCCAAGTGACACTTCTGGTAGGAAACTTTCATCCAGTGGTAGGAAGAAAGATTTTGTATTTTCAATAATTGTGCAGTAAGTATATGTGCACACTACATATAGTATCTATTATTAGTGTTACTTACAAATGTATCTCAGATAACTGAAATTCTAGGTAAGCAACCAAAAAATATATTAATAGGAAAATCTGATAGGAATGGCCCCAATTTTGAAGTCTGTTCCACATTGGCAGGCTGCAGTGCTAACACAGTGGACTTTCACAGTGTCTTTCCCAAAGAAGGAGAATGTCACCTGCATGGAAAAAAAGCACAAGGCTGGAGACCAAGACTGGGTTCTGTGTGAAAGCCATGGCCTTCAAAGTGAAGCTGCAAACACATCTCAGCATAATGGAACATTTCACATCCTGCCTGAAAGGTCAGCCCCTTTATATAAACTCTTCCATCTTTGTAAGTAGATACATTTGTTAAAATATAATTTGCTTGTGTAACTTCTGAATGTTTGGGGCTATTCTTTTTATACAGACAAACTGATCTCTGTCGACTTCTGATTTTTTACTAGTTAAGCTTTATCAAGTCTCTAATGGGGAAAGAGCTTCTAGAATAAAGGCTAAAGCTTTCCTGTTTCAGTAGTTTTCTTTCAAATAATATATTAGATTATATACATGCAATCTATAGAGTAAAACAATTTATTAGGAAAAAATCAAACAGGAGAAGAGCTGAAAAAAATGGATTGCATATTTGGTAGGATTTCATAAGAAAAAGAAGTTTGAGCAGTTTTAATCAACACCACATGAGTGACAGCGGCAGTTTTCTTACTTTTGTATATATTGTACTTTTATTTTTGTAGTGATAAAAAGTGTGTACATATGTGCAGGAAGATTTACATAAGTGTTTTTACTTAAATCAATGTGAAAACTTAGTTTTGGTCAGGACAACAAAATTCTTGTTTCCACATAATTTAAATTTCAGTGACTTTTTAAGTCAACATAAATATATAAAATTTCTTGAGATATGTGAGTAGTCTATCTCACAAATCTGCTTTATCACTTTTAGCAGAAATACTGGAAAATTAATATTGTGTATTCAGAATACAGTATTTATACAAAATACAGTATTAAAACACAGAATATCTTCTCAGCTGCTTTAGACTACTGTTTAGTTAATAAAATTGGATTCCTGACACTTAAATCCATATTTTTATTTAGTAATCTATTAAGTTTCGTTTGCTTTGATAATTCTCATTAAATAAGTCGTGTAGAGCTAAATATTAAAAGCAATACATTGTTGATTGCATTCAGTGTTGCTGATGTTAAATTCATGGAGGAAAGCTTCATATTGAAAAGTAGAGTTTTCATCCCTCAAGGAACCCGAGAATTCCATTGACAGAAAACCTCATGGATATTATCAAGGAGAAGTGCAAAGTGGAAACAAGCAACCTCCACATGGTCTGGGAGGCTTCCCTGCTGAAGAGGCATGAGGGTCATGGTGAATTACAAGATTGCATCACTGGAGATCTTCTCTATGACTCAAAAACACAAATGGATAAATCAATCCATTGTTTGTGATACTGCTTTGGTCTAGATCTTGGATGAAATAAACTTTGGAAGTCCTGTGAATACTAAGATTTCATGGGGCAGAAGAAACAAAGGGGAAGTAGTCTCTAATTTAAATATCATAAACAGATGTTCTCATAGCAGTGGACAGCTGAGTAGTTTACCATTCATCCTGAACACGAGGGCCAATTTGAAGGTCTGTTAGAGTGCAATATTAGGAAACCTGGGCAATTTCCATTAGTTATTCTGAATATGTTCAAGTCCCATAAAACTCTGAAATTCCTTTAATTAACATGGTTACAATATATTCTTAAAAGACTACATTACCTATGACACTGTTGAGCACATGCAGGTTAATAAAATACTTTGATAAATCCCTTTTCACACTTTTGTAGTATGTAGACTTTGCATTACCACACTTTATTAACCCGTCATAAAAACCTAAGAAATAAAATTTCCCAACTATGTTACAAAGGCCACATATGGTACAACAGTTTCTGAGTCAAGAGCTTTCATAGTATCTGTGATTTATGCAACAGGAAAGAAAATTAAAAATCAGATGTTTAAAGGACATGGTCTTTTACTTAACACCCAATACATTCATTTCACATTTTAATAACCTGTTAAATATGGTGCTGCAGTCCAAACATTGTCCAGGGAAGAGTACTTTGTGTTATATCAGTTTATTCTGGGATATTAAAGACTCTTATTTGAATTCATGGACTCACAGAATTGTTTAGGTTGGGAAAAACCCTGTAAGATCTTTGAGGCCAACCTCCTAAACCATATCCTTAAGAGCTGCAATAACACATCTTTAAATACAGACAGGGATAGTGGCTCCACTACTTCCCTGGGCACCCTGTTCCAAAGCTTAACAGCATTTCATGTGAAGAAATCTTTCCTAATATCCATTCTAAACAACTCCAGCTTCCTCAATTGCTCCTCATAAGACTTATGCTCCTAAACTTTCACCATATTTGTTGCCTTTTCCTGGACATGTTTCTAGCGCCTCCATGTCCTTTCTTGTATTGTGGGACCCGAAATTTAACACAGGATTTGACCTCCCATCTGAGGCCATAACCTTGTGTGTGTCTAAGAGGTGTAACAGGTCACTGGCCATCTCCCTTTGGATTATCAGGACTTCATTCTGTTTCCTATCCCTGTCTTCCAGATCCTGTTTTGCTCCTTCAAGGTGTCTGTAAAAAACCAAATATATAGCTGTTTCATTGTTTGCTTGGTTTTTAAAAGATGCAAAGCTGAGAAAGAGATAATAAAAAGTGCAATAAACTGAATCTTAAATTTCCATCTGTTTTGTGGCAAGGTGAACTAATTTTAGGCTATTATCTTTCAATCATTATATCATTCAATTGAATCACAGATATACTAGCAGTGTTGAAATGTCTTCTGGGATATTAACTTTATACAGTATGAACACTACTGCTAATTCTGTCTTAATACCAAGTAACTAAAAATATATGGCTTCTGACATTGTGTGTGCATCTAACTGTTCTGTTGTAAAAAAGATCCAAAAATCACTTTCATAAAGGGATTTACTGAGTGGTCAAATCCAAAGAATATTGCTGGGATTTCTATTTGTTGCAGATTTAAATTAACATTTTATTTTGTACTTTCTTTCTTGGAGATGTATCTGCCTCCTTATTCTACCTCTTTAAATAACTGGAATAATGTAGGGATCTTGTCCTTTTAACCAGAGCTTATTAGAAACTTTATTGTAAAAAAGTGTCCAATCTGCTAGAAATAAGCCAAATAGGCCTAAGGCTGTACAAAGGATTATTTCTCTTTCCAGCTTTTGAATGGAATTGTTACTGCTATCAACACCTTTGTTTTGTTGACAGCAAAGACTCAGTCTATAGTGATTTATCCCCAGTTGGAAACCACGTACCATGCAGCCAATTCCTCCCCAGCCGTCTTCCCTTCTTCCTTACCTTACGGTCAGAAGGAGAATTGGAAAGAAAAGATAAGCCTCAGAGTTTGAGAGAAGCATGGGTTAAATAGTTTAAACAAATGAAAATATCCTACTACTGCTGCTAATACTACTGCTACTACTGCTACTACTACTACTACTACTACTACTACTATTACTACTTATTATTAATTATTATTATTATGGTTATGGTTATCGTTATGGTTATGGTTATGAAAAGGGAGAGAAGGAGAGAGGAATAACACCCAAGAAAATCAAGTGGCGCACAGTAGAATTGTTCTCACTGCCTGCTGACCAATGCCCAGCCCATCCCCAAATAGTCATCAATGCCTTCCAGCCAGCTCCTCAAGTTTATATACTAGGCATGGTGTTCTGTGGTGTGGAATATCCCTCTGGCCAGTTTGGCCCTCGTTATGCTTCCCCAGAGCTTCTTGTGCATCTGCTCAATGGCAGAGTATACGAAGGAAAAGCCCTTGGAGTAAGGACTGCTTAACAACTAAAATATCAGTGTGTTATCAACATTATTCTCATATTAAATCCAAAATACAGCATTGTACCAGTTACTTGGGAAAATTAACTATATGCCATCCAAAACCAAGACAGTCTCTTATGATGTCAAGTTGTCCAACTCTGAAAAGGCTCTTTCCAGTGTTGCAGAACTAATGGAGAATATGAAGGGAATTTTTTCTTAAGTAATCTTACTTACGAGTCTAAACTCTGGATTAAATTGATGCTGTTATTGAAAATTGGAGGTGTTATTTAAAAATCCTGAGGGTGTTCAGCAATCTCCTTTAATCTTTCTTTGACTATAAACTGACATTTTGGATCTAACCTGGCTTCTCAGTTAAGTATAAAGATGTCTTGATCATATTACCTATGCACTTCAAATGAAATGTATTCTGGTAATGCAAACACTGGCATGTGAAAACATTGTTTCCGAACACTGTCATGGAGTCATGTAGCCTTGAGACTGTAATTATAATGTCACAAAGCTATGCACACAAAATAACAGCTGTTAACATTTTCATTACTGAGATGCTATTATTCAGGTGAAAACTCTATAGAAAAAACTCTTTTTCCTTCTCCTAGCGTCTACTCTGGTGGGTATTCAGGGGTTGTTGGACCCTTACTTCCAACTTGGGGAATGATCTCTAACCATAAAAAGCAATTAACTGCAAAATACGACTAAAGTATAAGTCTAACTTACACACTGGATAGGACTAGAGCAGCTCAAAAAAAAGGCCATAATGGGAGATATAATTGATAGTATAGGGTTAAAATGATTTCTGAGGTAGCAGGGCCCGAGAATGGGACATTTGCTTCACTGCAACCAGGATGTTATTCCATGCTATTGTTTCAACCAAATCAAGTATAACTTTGCTTAGGTAATGGGGAAATAGGGGGGATGATGGGGATTCTTAATAAAGTACATAGGCCTTGAGAATAAAGTTAGGTCAGGAGGATCTGTACCTGTATAATCATCAGTACGATAAATGACATAATTGTCAATTGTAATGTTAGTTTGATAACTAAATATGATTATTCTCTTAAACGAGAATCTTAAGCAAGAATCATGAGAATCATTGCTGCAGGTTTAGGCTTGGGTAGAATCAATGGAACAATGGGGTTTAATGATTAACATGTATCCTTATGTAACAAGAAAAGTATAAAAACTGTGTTATTTTTCGATCCACGATGTTGGATTTGGGTCCTCCCCCGACTTCTAGAGCTCTCAATAAAGCATCGAACACAATTCCGAGATTGTGTGTTCTTTCCTATGCTAACATTATGACTGAAAATATAAAACAGTGTTTAGCTCTCCTGTATATCATATAGTCATACTTGTTTCTGAAGTTGTGTCTAAACCTAAATGTTATTCAAACAACCAGTGTCTAGATTCCTATCCTTTTCTGTTAATGAAATTGTTTTACTTGACTGGTGATTAGACATTGCATATGTGTAACATTTCTCTCTTTTCTCTGATCCACACAATCCTACAGTAGGTTTTTTTTAATGAAAAGCTGCTAATGCAAGAGAAATGTGACTGAGCCAGATGGATTCTGGCCATCTCTCTTTGCTGGCTGCTACACAAAGACTTATTTGTAGCTGTACTTTCTCCTGCTGCCTTGTCCTTGAATGCTGATGGTTGGAGATAGCCAATGGATGACTTGAATCATTTCATCTCCCCTATTTCCTAGCGAGAGATTGAGCTAGGTACTTCACAGGACCTTCAGAAGTAGGCTGGAATGAAGAGACGTTTGTGGTACTTTTCCTTCTTTCTGGCTTATTCCTTTCAAACTGAGAGTCTTCCCCGTGAATTATTTAAACAGACACAATGTTTGGGTTTTTTTTAAGGAGAATAAAAATACTTCTGCTTATATATATGCCCCTTTTGCTTTTTTCTTCAAGATTTTTTTGGCCACTTTTCAGAGATGATGTACTTGGATAAATGGCCCTCTAGTCTCACCCACAGCAGTTTTTCTACTGTTCTTACTGAAATACCAGTAGCAGAATCAGCCCTTAAAAACAGTCAGAAAAAAAAATTTTAGACACGTTTTACTTTTACTGTTACTGCACAGACACAACAAAACATTTCGTAAACTTCCTGGGTAGAAGGCTTATTTTAGATCTATTTTGGGGAAAATAGCATGAATTTTGATGCATGGCAGAGGTTCTGACTAAGATTTGGCTTCCCCTTAATGATCTTACAATCTTTGTGCAATCCTAGGTTATGCAGTACAGCTTGTAATTGATTTGAAATTTATTCATTTAATATTTATTTAGAAAAGAAGCACCAAGTTGAAGAGTACTTTCTCCTCCCGGATGTACAGTAAAACTAAATACAAAGTTGAATTTCCCCATTTCATACAGTTCCATTTCTTGTCTTTATACCTCTGAAAATGTCTTGATAAAAACAACCTCAAAAAGCAAGTAGGGCTTCATATTGAATTTTTTGGCAAGTATTTGTGAACGAGAGGTGTGTATGCAAAACAGTGATATGGCTCCCATGACAGGAGCATGTTTCTCTTTTAGAGAATTAATGTAAGTAAGGAAAATCAGTTTCTATTTCAATGCTTACTATTTTAATACAGTGAAAGTACTTAGCTCTCATTTTAAGTGTAGGAGTTTGTATAATGGCTGAACATTAAAAAAAATTAAGTTTTAGGAATGTTGCTAATGGATATTCATTACTCACAGTGCACTTATTCAGAAAATGAATTCCATACAAGCTGAGATCATAATGAACCTAATAAACTGTCTTGATATAGTAGTTGAACATCTGAGCTACATCGATAGGCAGTGGAAACATTAAAACTATACACTTCCTATTTCATATAGCAAAGAATTAACCTACAGAGTCCTGAGAAAAAGTCACAGAGCATATTTAACAGAGAATGGTGTTTAGGTGCTGGGCCTTGTCTTGTTGGATTACTTACAGTTTAAGCTGATCTGTCAAGACAAGTAGGAAAAGCCCATAAAACCCCAGAAATCTTCAAGTTAAAACATATTTATTTTCCTTTCGATATTTTTCCAAGGAAAATGAAGAGCAACAAAACTGATGAAAGGACTTGGAGAAACATTCTATGAGGAATCACTGAGGGCTTTGGGTTTTTCTGCTTTAGAGAAAAGGAGGTAGCCTCATCCATCTTTACAGATACACTTTTCTCCTTGTCTTTTTACAGGACACATGGGAATGAGTCAAAGCTGTGCCAGGGAATGTTCAGGCTTTACATGAGGAAGAATTTCTTTACTAAGAGACTGGTGGAATGCTGGAACAGGTTTCCCAGAGAGGTGGTCAGTGTCCCAAGTCTGTCAGTATTTAAGCGGCATTTGGACACTGATCTTAAGAACATGCTTTAGCTCTTGGTCAGGTCTGAAGTGGTTACGCAATCAAAACAGATATTTGTTGCAGGTCCTTTCCACTGAACTGTTCCATTCTGTTCTCTCCTCTTCTGAATCAATCATTACAATTTGAATGCAGCTTTCACATTGATGTGTTTTTCTTTGCTAGCAAGAATTTCCCTAACTCCAATTAATTATTTGTGCCAAAAATTTTAACTGAGAAGTGAACTAAGAACATTTTACCCCTAAATTGTCAATTGAAAAAAAAAATAAATTCTGTAAGCAAAATAATCTTTTATCTGTTGGGATGATCCAGAATGCTTTGCAATAATTCAATATTAGAGTTATCTATTCTCCCAAACAATGATTCACATGTGTATATACACATATATATACAATATATGTCTGTGTATAAGAAGAATTTCCAAGTAGTAAGTCATCTAGGGCCTCAAATTTTTTTTTTTTCCCCAAGGAGTTGTGTTTGAGTTTGATCTTGAACAGGCTTAAAGATCTAAAGTTCCTAAGATTTTAGTACACTTTGGTTGTTCAAAAGAACATTGTATGTGGCAGTTTTTACAGAAAGAGCACTACATTATAATTTGATTTTATTTGTGACTTGGTTCTTTATCTTCAGGAATGTCTTTGGAAGAGTCTTAGTGCTGGAAATCAGTAGGAATATTGGTCATCCTGAAATTATGCATCAAGAAGACGTAACCTGTTCCATGGACCAGGCTAGGAAGCTTACAGGTTTCATTTAAATATTCATGTAAAATATTTACATATAAAACAAGATAATATTTTGGGTTTGTCAAAGCACATCTGCATTATTTGATCAGCATACATTCAGATCCCTTTTACTGGATTCAGTGTGCAGCACAAGCTCCTGCCTCGGTGACAGAGAGGCTTAAACAAAAGCAGTGTTTGCGTACTTTCACATTTCATTGATGGTGCCATTTCTGGTCATTTCTAAGTCAACGAACCAGGTAGGACTCACTGGTGTACAATTGTCTGGTTTGTGATTAATTTGAATCCTTTTTTCAGTCTCAGTTACTCCACAGTTTTAATATTATGGATTTGGTAAATCCGCTGAAGCATTGATTGTTTTATTCCAAGTGGGCCTCCAGTGCCATTCATGCAAAGGTACAAACGAAGGTACCACCAAGGTCAGGGCAAGAGTGCTATAAATAATATGAGACTCAATAACACACAGAAGAAATTCAGCAGTTATGGGAAATGATTGAGACAGAATGGCATTTTTCCTATCCTTTGCCTTCACAGTAGAACATACAGAGTTTGTGATCATTATAGAATCATGTAACTGTCCAGCTTCGTAGGACAGTTTCTCCTTTCAGATGTTCGTTTGGTCACTTTGTGTACTTCTCTGATGGGCAAAGAATAGAGGTTATATTTAATTCCTTAGAAATACGCAAAAGTAAACTTTGTGTAATTTGCTGAATAAACTAAGTACTATATCAGTAACTTTTCTAAAAATATATATTAGTACACAAGCAATATCTAATTTTGATAACTCAAGAATATTTTTCTGATAGTTGTTCTACTTTAACATATCTCTGGACCTTTTTGTTACAAATAATTGTAGGAAAACACTATTTAGTTTGTTCCACTTGATGCTACCTGTAACAGAGGCTAGACTGAGTTAAAGGAATAAAATAAGTATTTTTTTATTCTTATTTTACTTTGGAAATATTTCACCCTCTTCTTCATTTTAGGAAAAGATGCTGTGGTGTTTGTCCTGACTTCTGGAGTGAATACTTTCATGCTCACATCCTGCCTGTATAAAGCTTTTCTTACTTTTTCTGAGTTATAGTTCGATGTGTGTTCCTCTGCCATCCTAGCAGTCTTTGAGAATCATGAGTAGTTGTTGAAGTATTTTTCTATGAAACATACTAGAGTCTCATCAAAAAATAAAAACAAATAGCTACAAAAAAGTAGCAGAAACCAGTGTCCATTAAGAAAAAAATAAAGGAGGCAAAGAATATGCTGCACTAATCTTCCTTCAAATTAAATTATATGTATTTAATTACATACATAAATATAGGTATGAAGATAACATATTAATGTACCAAAAATATTTTTATTTATCTTAACCACTCACATGCCATTCAGTCTGATTCCTCTATGTCCTTTACAGGGTACCTGTCAAAGTGTGACTCCTGGTGTAGACTTCACTGCTTGACTGTAAACAAATTAATCAAGTATGTTTCTGCTATCCTTTTAAGACATTCTCTTAGCTACAGAAAGGAAATGAAAACTTACAAGAATGAGATGCTTTGTAATTAACAACCATACCTTTGTTTGGTTTCAATATCTTATTCATGTTAAACACACAAAAAATTATAAAATATTTAAGAGTTTCTGAATTAGTTGACTTTGCAAGGCAAGGAAACCTTGCCAAATACTGCAACAATACTTACCCAATCCAAGCATTGCACCACCTTCAATATCATGTTATTTCAAAACCTCCCATAAGATAAGAACATATGGAATTATCTTTATAAGGCGTCAATTAAGGCTAAGTAATCTATATATTTAAGAGCTTTAAAAGCAAAGTAATTTAGAAAAGCCCTTGTACTGAGATTGTAGAAGATTAGTTTTACATATCAATTTACATGTTCCTTTGATAGTGCTCTCTTTATTTTTATTTCAAAGAACAGAAAAGATGAAATCCTTTTTCATTGAAGACAGTGTCAAAACCCCACATGCTTCCACTTAGCTAGAATTTCATTGGAGATTATTTTTTCCCTTTTTCTAAAATTATTTAACATCTAAAAAAAAGTGTGCCACTACTCTCTATTTTGCCTCTTAAACATTCTCAGTCAGTGTGTTTGTCATATTTGTCATACTATTGTCATAGTAATGTATAAATAAAGATGGAATTTGTATAAAAAAACCCTTTATTTTGTCAGTGCCTCTGCTAGTTTGTACCTTTGTTTTCTTCCTATTTTGCTCATACTTGTATATAAATTGCACGCAAAGTCCAAATGATACTGCAGTGTGAACACACTCATATTTTGCAATATATAATTAACCACTGCATAAAACATTGATTCCATGAAAACATTAGATACAAAACTTTGCTCTCTTTATTCATTGGGCAGAACAAAATCTTCCAAAAGAGAGTGCCAAGATAAATATTTAAAAAAAAAACCCCTCTAAACCAAATCAGAAAACTTCTTAAATTAAGCTTTAAAAAATATTTTAAATTTTATAAATTCCCAAGAAAAGAAAGAAAGTCTCATTTAAAAAACCCTGTGGGACCTAGATTTACTTAGCTAATTTGTTCCTACATAACATTATCAAATGTTTCTGGACAATCATCAAACATATTCTTTTTAACAAAGCCAAAAATTATCAGGCACATATCCTGGGATATAACATAGGATTCCCTATGTTTTTCTGTGTCCTTCTCTAGTTAAAAAAATTCTGTGGATGGTCTTTTCACAGCATCTGCTTTCCAGAATTCTTAGTTCAGCTCTAGCAGGCTCCAGACTGTCCTCTTTATTTCATGTATTTGTGAACTTTTCGCTTTGAAATGTCATCGTTCATATGAACCTCTTTTGGTGATGGCCCAAAACTGAGAGTGGTGGCCAACACATCAGAGGGCTGTGCTGCTGTCTGGAGGGACCTCACCAGGATGGAGAAAAAGAGTGACAGGAACAAATAAATGCTGGGGCCACTGAGCTGGAAAGCAGCAAGGAAAAGGACCTGGGACAGGTCAACAGCAGCTGAGCATGAGCCACCAATATATTCTTTCTTGTGTTAAAGAGCTGTAATTGTATCTTGAGCTGCACCAAAAGAAGCATTGTCAGCAGGCTGCTGAAGATTATTCTTACCCTCAGCACTGGTGAGGCCACACCTGACATACTCTGTCCAGTTCTGGGCTCCTCAGTAAAAGAGACACACAGATACACCATACAGAGTTCAACCAACTATCACAAAGAAGGGGCTGCAGCAATTCTCTTATAAGGAGAGATTGAGAAGCCTGTGACTTTTTAGGTTGGGGAAGAGAGAGCACTCAGTATCTGAAAGGAGAGTGTGAAGAAGACAGAACCAAACTGTTGCCACTAGTGCCCAGTGACAGTAATACCAGCAATAGGCAATACATGGAAACACAGGACCTCCAATGGAACATCAAGAAACACATTTTTACTGTGAAACACATTTTTTCAGGGTTCTCCACCTTGTACGTAACCTAAAGCTGGATGTGGTCTTGAGCAAGTGGCACTAGGTGACCTTGAGCACTGGGGGTGGTTTTGACTCAAGACAGCTTATTACTATGTGTTTGTTTTGGGTTTTGTTCCTATTCTAATCTACTCTAACCTCTCTATGCCATGTTAACTTCTACTTTACATTTTCAGTCAGGCTGATAAACGACTGCTCCAAATCACATACATGAATAGCCCTGCGGTGTGGTGAGCCCAGCATTTCCCTCTGTATCCAGTTTGCATGTTCATCCTTAGGAAAATCTTTCAAGTAGCTTTGTGAAGATCCAAACTTTCTTCAAAAAGTTATTTATCTTTTGCCTAGTCCTTAGCAATGTTTCAAGTATAACTTCTCTTGTAGCAATTAGAAAGTTTTAGCTGTCATATTTAACAACTTTATCTTAAGAGTTTACAGGAGAGGACTACATTTCAAATCAAGAAAGTATAAGATTTATATAAGTTTTACTTTTTTCAGAATATAAAATGTCCCTCTTTTAATCTTTTTCTTGATATACATTAGAGGACAACAGTTAGCTTAACAGAATTCTTATTTCGAAACTCTTCTGAAACATGTGTGTTGAAATACTCATTAATATTCAAGCAACGTTTTCAACACTGACAGGAGGTATACACAATATTTAGTTTCTTTGCAGTAGCTGTGTAAAATACTAAAGTACCTGTCATGAGTGTATACTAAATAATTAATTTCTCTGTAAAATTCCAGCAAGAGAGAATTTCTGTCTGCCTTTAGAACTTTTTCTATGTAGACAGGTTTATACCACACTGATATTGAGACAAATTACTGTCTGTGTCATTTCACATACACCAAAAAAAAAAAATAAAAAAAAAAGGAAAAAAAAAAAAAAAAAGAAAAAAAGAAGAATGTTTACTAGTTGTGTTATTGTCATCTATCCCCCCATCTGAGTATGAGGGTTGTCATTCTCATAACTCTCCTCCTGGTTTTTATCCAGTTTTCTGAGGTGACAAGTTCCTACAATAAGAATTTTTTAAAGTTATTCAAGTAAAATGTCTTCAAAAGAATGTAGAAAAGGAATCATTCATCCTCTACAACATTTTTAACATATATATGTACATATACATGTTGCTTATGCATGAAGTTATATTCAATAGTAGTCGTACCCATCCCTGTTGTATTTTTGAAGGAAAAAGAAAAGTGAAAAACTATGTTTGCTCTCTGCTTTTCACTCTTCCTCTGTTCCAAGTTTTGAGTTGTTCTTTATTTGTCATAAGGATCAAAGAACTGGAATGTCAGAAAAGAAAATCAGTCGACATTTCTCGAAGGGCTCTGAGTGCATCAGGGGAGTAAGAGAATGAATATCATGAGCAGAGAAGAAAGTTCTGAAAATGGACAGGTTTTCTTATGACAGAAAAAATAAGAAGGACAATATTCTGTGGATGAAAGATGGAAAGAGAGGAAGAACAGAGGTATTACAAATTTCTTTTTCCTGATCCCTGTTCTCTCTGGTTGGTTCGCTTTAAATGTGGTGTGAATAATCAAATGTGTGTTAAACATTTTGCATCTAAACTACAAGCCTGAAGTGAAATTTGGGATAAGAAATCAAGTAAACTAGGATGCAAAACATGTTTTCCAGAGCCCATAAGACACAAAATCACCACTTTTTAAAGAATGTTCAATTCACATATACATACCCTCTGAACAGACCAATATATACACACACACCTTCATTTTGTGGTACTAAATGGAAGAAATGGTCTAATGGAAGAGGCCAAAGCACTTATCAGGAAAGAATATGTTGTTTCATACAACCTCATCAGAAAAAGTCAGTCTTGGGTTTTAAAATGAAAACAAGAAAATCCTGCTTTCACTGCAGAGAGCAGAAGGATGGTGAGAAAGAAAAGGTTGTAAGAGAGCAGTGACTGTGATTGACCATTGTGCTGGTGCAAATACAACATTTTTGGGAGAGAGGCGTGTTACAGTAATTTTGATTTTGCACAAAAATGAAGCAAAATACTTTTGCTACTGAATGTTGCTGGCTGAATCATGGTTACAATCAACCTTTATTTTCTCAGGGTGCTCATAGTTACATTCATGAGCTCAGTAATATTTCTGAGTGTTTTATGGGCATCTTACATTGATGTATAAAAATAACTGGGGAAATAATTTGTCTCGCCACTTATATTTCCCTATATACCTTCTCATATAGCACAACACTGAATTCAAATCTTGAGTGCCTGGATAAATCAAATACCTTAAACAGGAAAATTTCAATCAGAAAAAAATCCACCTTTTTATTGACTTCTAGCCCCTTCTTTGACCATTGACCCATTTTATATATGTGTATATATACACACACACACACATATATATGTATACTTATATAGCACAGTCTGCAGTCTAGATTTTATCTGAACAGCAGAAGAAAAGGCATTGCAATTTGCAATCTATGATAAAGAATGAAAAATAAGGAGGATCCTGCCTTCTTGCTGAGACAATCTCTATCACAAGCTTGAATATTCACATTGCTTTGCCAAGCAAGAAAATTGAGTAAGAAACAAGAAGAAAGAGAATGACAGTTTAGACCTACATTTCCTAACTAAATAAAAGAGTGAAAAAACAGCCATAAACTAGTCCTATATAATATCTCTTCATACTACCATTGAACAGAATATTGTTAATTAAAATGTGAAGAGAACTTCTCTAAATCTATTGTGTATTTTTGAATTTCAACAATGACAAATGCCATGGTAAAACTGGACTAGGTTAGAGATAGTTTAGCTGTTGAACAAACTTATACCAGGAAAGAACCATATAATATAAATCACGAATGGCCCAGTCTTGCATTTTTATTGTTTTGCATGCTGCTTTTCTTTGTTTCTATTTTTTTTCTCTTTTTTTAAATTTTTTTTTTAATTTTTAATAATAATTTTAATCTCTTTAGTTCCAGGACATCATTATCATATGTGGTATTTTCTGTAATTTTCTCCCATGCCATCAAAATTTTAAGGGCACCATTATCAGTCTTGGAGAAGCTCACTGGCCATTAAAGCAAGTGTTGGATGTCCTGTTGGGAAAACAGACATTTTGGCAGGTCTAGCTCCTTCCACCAGTGAATGGGAAAGGAAGACTCACCTGCAAACGTGCAAAGAGATCAGAGATCATAGATTGAAAGTCTTTGCTCTGCTTTCAGCAGAAATCTGCTGCTTTTGTGTTTCCAGAATGCAGTATGAGGAACATCACCAGGAGAGATCTTGCATCCCGATGGCTTTGGCTCTAGGCAAATGCATGAAAAGATTCATCAACTTTACTGAGAAAGAAAAGCTTTTTAGACCTAGAATATATTCACTAACAAAGTTTCAAGACACCCTCAAAGGCATATGGAGACAGCTATTTCCATTGTAGCATGGATTCCATTTGTCTTTGTGAAAATATTTTCAGGATTTATTTGGGTAGTACTGGCTGTGCATCTGAATACCTAAAGTGCATTCTTGTATCTTAGACAGAATGTCCAACTCAGTTGTCAAAATCTCCAGCATTCCTTGACAATGAGTACATGAATTTTGAAGTTAAAAAACTGCAGGAATTTTTAATTTGATAATTTTAGGTTGCAGTGCAAGCATAAAAAGTAATGAGATTTTCTACTGCTAATACTGGTAGTAACTACAATAATACAAGGTCTATTGAGGATTTTTTTAAATTTGTAATATTGGACTATTTAATTTCTCTTGTTCAATCTATTTTTTTTCCTTTTAGTTGCCTACATTAAATACAGCACTGATTCTTGAGCAACATAATTTAGCCCATCTTTCTTGTCTCAAAACATTTTTTACTTAAGATCATGGTCATTGTTTTCTAGTTTCAATGAAATTTTCAAGGCAAATTTAAAAGGTGTTTCTGAAAGAAAAACTGAGAGCTGTTTAGCTGTCTGATACACTGGCCAGGGGAGAAGACCATAAAATATGTGATTATATGCAGAACTTCAGGTACATTACTGATGCACTGGAGGTGGAAACAATTTAGATGTTGGCCTAATAGGCACAAGTGTATGTTCTATGTAGTACTGAAATAATGAGACCTGATTTAAAAAAAAACTAAAATAAATTAAGCCAAGGTGGCATTAAAGAATGCTGGAAGATCAGATTTACACGTTGATTAAATAACAGTACTTCACCCTTCTTGCCCTTGCTTTTCATTCTTTGCTATCTATCATTTGGAAGCTCTTTCCATTCAGTGACAGCTGAATCTTCTTCATATAATAAAACAGATTATGTGGGACAGAAATCAAGTTTTCATAACTAGCATGGAGCTAGCACCATTTTTTTGTGGAAAGTTCAAGACATGGGGCCTCCCAGCCCCTGTGAGTGCATCTCCACTGCCTGCAGGGGGCAGCCTCAGGCAGCTCCATGGCCAGATTTGTCTGCTGCGTAAAATTTAAGCCTCCAAGCAATATTTCATGTGAGGCCAGTCTGGACCCCCTGAAGCCTCAGAGACCCTTGGTATTTGAGGATGGCATTGGGCATAGCTTTCTGGGTTAATTTTTGTACCCATATTTTATTTGTAAGTTCTGGATTACCCAACTTATTTATTGGGTGTTTTTGTTTGTTTTTTTTTTTTTCTTTCCTAAATGATATAGTTGCACCAATAGTTTCTGTTTTTATATAATGAATACATGTGATTAATATAGGTAGTTATATATTAATTAAAACAAATAATTATATAAAATCTAAATTAAATATATTAGTTGCTTTTATTTGCAGATATTGTTAGCTTATTAGCTTCTATGTTGGTTAGTGCTTATCCAGTGAGTGTCTATGAGAAATGTAAAGACTGGGTTATTGTGGTTTGACTAAGTTTTTATTAGCAGGATCCCTTTGGCATCCCTTTTTGGCTTTTGGCTGTTTTCACTGTTAAAGTAGTGCTCTGCTTCATTACCTAATTTGGAGCTCAACAAGTGCTTCTTCTCCTTTGGGTCTATCTAGATAGGCTTATATTGGTGACAACTTCTCATCTTTGATATGATATACTGTTTTTTTAAATCGAGACTTCCTGTTAGATCTCCTTACTGCCAGCCTCCTTCTCAGTCTGCCAAGTGGGACACTCCTGCCTCATAAGTTTGAAAAACTGGCTGGAGCTGCTGCAGCAGTGTCTTCATGAGGGTTCCCAGAAATGTGCCTAAACTGGCAACTTGTCCAATATGGGTACAGCTTCTGTACTGTATATTTTTTAAAGTCCAGTGTAACACTAGATAGATCTCAGATAAGTGAACTGCTTTGCTTCCTGCTTGCCAATTTCAATGTTGTTACTTCATGGTAATAAATGCTGAGATAACACTAGGGCTGTCTGTGATAGTGTCTGTGTGGGTGAATGAGTGATGTACAGAAATCAGGCATGGCTGAAAAATACACTGCTTTTTGCATATATTTATTGGTTGTCCCTTTCTCTCTGTCTTGCCTATCTTTTCCTTTCTTTGTCCTTCATCAGTAGCTGCTGATGGTTATATGCCCCTAGTCTGAGTGCTAACTGCTATGAAATGAGCAAGTGTGAGGCAGCTGAAGTGGTAGGAAAAGAGGGCAAACTGATACATCTTGTGTAAAACTGACTAAGCATTTGGCAGGGAAGAGTCCATACTGTTAAATTACTGAGTCATCAGCACACTTGTGCTCTTTCTAGGGCTTCAGGTTTCAATGGTGACTGATGGATCAGGAGTTTGACTGAGACAACCTTGAACTTCTCGGGTCCTACGTCATCACAACATCCTCATCTCTCTCCAGTCCTTCCCACTGGCAGTGCTATGCAACTAATCAGGCAGCTCACAGAACACACAGTAAATCTAAACTGTAATTAGGGCACAAGTGGAAAACTTGGTTTGGACAACAATGAACATTTGGCCATGTCCATAAAACATTTGCACAACTTGGAGCTGCCAGGCTAATTCTGATGAAGAGACTGGGGCTGGGGTTACGAGGCCACAGCCAAAGACAGTGCACTTGCAGTTATGCAGATATGCCTGCACTTCATCTTCCCAAATGATGCCCAGAGGCTGCCAGAACAGTAATTCTTTCACTTTTATGAGCAGTGAATTTACATTAAAAGGCATTTAAATAAAAGCTGTAGAGTACGCTTAAAAGATGTTGTTCTGATTTGAGACTTTATTATGGTGCTGTGGCATGGTGAAGTGACCCCACATATGATTGAGCTGAGGTGCCAACCTGCCCTAGAGTTCTGTTAATAAGGATTGGTGAGCCTGGAGGCAGCAATGTTGGCAGGAATGCTGATGAGCCTCGTTAGCAGTATGCAGCTCATTTCCTTTGGAGAAAGGTACACGCCTGTGGGGAAGAGGTGGTAGTGAAGCCAGTCAAAGAGCTCTGCACAGAATAATTTATTTGGCTTGCTTGGTCTACCATTGTAAACAAGTCTTGCTTTCTGTGAATAAACTCATTAGTCCCTTGTTTTTAAATAATTACATTACGTATACACATTGGAGCCAATATTTTGTCCACAGTTTTCTCTGTAACATCATGCATGGAAATCTGTTCCTTAACTGACATTATTTGCTCCACTAAAAAGACATAAGTCATACTTACATTTTTGAAGATTCCTGCCATGAATGAGGTACAATATCCACACTTCTTGTTACAGGAGTCATATAAGACAGAAGTAGTCCTGCTGCAACTTCCCAGTGGTGTGAGCCGACAGGTTCTCCTGTACTTGCAGCAGTGAAATGACTGCATAGTGCATTCGGGAAGAACATATTCACATACTTAAATTTCTGTCTTTATCTAAGAATCTACAAGGGCAGAAGACAGCTGTTAGAATTAAGAAAATACAGACAGGTTGCTCTGCTTGCCCAGGGCTCCTCAGATGCAGGATGGAAATGGGAGTGAGGTGGATCAGTTGCTGAACTGTGTTTTACCCAACAGCCCCACTTTCTTCTTGTCATTCTACTGCAGCACTTCAGTCCTGAGGAGGGGAGCACTGCTTCAGTATATTTTCCTGAGGGTTTTTAAGTCTGGGTGCTGCTGATCTAGGCTACACAGAGTGGGCAAACATTTGAGCAAATTCATAATAATAGAGGCTTACATGAAAA
Organism: Sterrhoptilus dennistouni; assembly: GCA_013397095.1. NCBI lineage: Eukaryota > Metazoa > Chordata > Aves > Passeriformes > Zosteropidae > Sterrhoptilus > Sterrhoptilus dennistouni. Next base: position 183,687 of record VWZU01007873.1, read on the forward strand.
AGTCTGTTTCTATGGATTGATTTATTTAGGAGTTCTAGACAAAGTCTGAAGTGACCCAAATATTTCTGTGGAAATAGTTGGTTTCTTGATATGGTAGATGAACTGAAAGAAATGGAATAAAAATATTTGGGTATAGAATAAAAAATTTCATTTCTGAGTTCTCTTCTTCACTTTCTTGAGTACAGTTGGAATGTATTTAATTTTAAAATATTCCAAAGAGAAATCTCTGAAAGCTTTTTATTTAACCAAGAAAGAGGTTGGCATGAATTTTTTTATGTAATATGTTAATCATTACTGATGATCTGTGCCAACATGTTTCATCAACATTTCCCTTTTTATTTGACTATATTTGAGACAAAATTTGGAGGGGAATCATTTACATGATTCTATTTCCACCTGCACTTCATTAATAGCTAAGTTATTTGCAAAAGCAATTTCCTAGTCTGTGGTCAACCACAATAAAATGTTCCATGTCTTAAATATTTCCGGTGAAATAAATAAGTCTGTAGTCACGGAAGAGATTGACACTGCAGAAAATTAGTTACATTATTATTGCATTTTCTGTGTGATCTTATTCCTGTATTATTTCCATTTATTTTCTTTACAAAGATTTCCCATATCAGAAATCTCTTGTATTCACATTTCACCATTCCACAGTATTAACTTCAATGTATTTGGGACTAAACTTAGCTGGCAGGTAACTGTCCTGAGTGTTCCTCAGCTCTCAGCTATATAAACCATGTCCAGGTCTCCAAAACCTTGTGTTGTTCAAGGCATGGTGCATAGCAGGGTGCACCTCTTGAACACTGGCCTTTGCATCCCCACTACTTTTTGCAGGCGAGAAACAAATTCTTCCCATCAGGACAAGCTGTTCTTTTATTCTCCAAAATTGTAACCTGTGTTCCTGGCTTGGGAAAATTGCAAAATATATCTTCTTCTAAGAAGAGTTTCATGTTTCTCGAATTTTCTTCTGTAGGCAGAAAAACAAGTCATGGGAACCATCTTTTCTGCTGTTTTGGACAAGCAGAGTAATAGGACAGAATGAAAATGGATAGTTTGGTTCTACTGTGTTGCAGACAATGAACTCTACAGTAAATTGACCATGAAGAAAACACCAAAATAACAGGAGGGAGTAAAACATTACTTGGAAATATTTGCTATAATTTAACCCCCAAAAAATGCCCAAAAATATCAGTTTAACAAAGCTGCCTTCAAATCAAAATATGAATGTCAAAGTCTTTATTAAAATAGATGTCAACTAAATTATTTTTTTAAATAACCTATTAATTAATAGAAGTGGAAATAGGAAATAAAACTGTATATCAGTAGGCTAAATGCTAATTGTTTAATTTAAAGAATGATTAAAAAAAAGAAAGAAGTAAAAACTTTTTCACTTTCCTTCTATGTAGCAAAGTTAATGTTACTGTACTATTCTTTCAAACCTCCAGTGTGGTTTTTTATTCATCCAAGTTTGCTCTGAAGTCTTAGTGATAGAGTTGCTTTTTTCTTAACGGAGTATAAGGGGAAAAAACCTGCTACGTGCATTCACCTTACAGAAGAATCATTACTTAAATGTTAGAGCATTAGGCAAAGCTCTTCTGTTTCCTCATCATGTCTTGCCACTGTCATACCATCACTGGTGTGATTTTTGGGGTTGTCCAGTGCTGGGTCAGTAGATGGACTTGATGATCCTTGCAGGTCACTTCCAAGTCAAGGTGTTCTATGATTCTTTGCCATAAAAGCATTCACATCAACAGTGAACCGTATTCCAGCTTGTCTTGTCTTCTAAACATCAAACCAGTAAGGCAGTTCATATATGCAGCTATATAAACCAAAATTTTCTGCCTACAATAACGGATTATTTCATTACAAGACCAAGAAAATTTTCTTGAATAAAGAAAATTAAATGTCTTTACATAATAGTGATACTATATTTTAAACATTTCCCTTATTGATCTTATTTTGTGACACTCTTGCAGATGCTAATCATTATTTACTCTTCAAGTGATGCTATTACTAAAAATCTCACTGGGACAAGTAGTGGTTTAGGTATTGTCATGAGTGAGAAGGTCAGATTCAGACTGCTAGGTTGGAATATGCAATAGAAATTCTAATAACATAATTTAAAAATGCTTCAAGTACAGATACTATGCAGGTGAGATGAAATAAATACAACAATAGTAATACTAATAGCAGCAATAATAATAGTAATAATATTTGGAATGGGATTTTTTGGTTGTGGTATTTTTTTCAAGTAAGCCAAAGCCAGATAAGTTTCTACTCTTTATTTTAGAGAATTCAGCCTTTGGGTCTTGAAACAGTTAAGACCTAGGAGATATAACTTAGGGTGCTATAGTTAAGGGCTATATTTAGATTTTACCAAGATTTGGTATTTTTATTCCTTTTTATACTTTAACGAAAATCTTAAAGTTCTACTGTAGCTCTGTTGATGATTCTTATGCAAAACAGCTGATATTTTTTAAGTTGTTCAGATAGTGCTACTGTGTAAAATCAAAATAGAAATTGTTTTTTCTTCCTTTAATGACCACTATCAGCTGAATATTAAAAGACCAAGTAGATAGACTTTTAATACAAATTGTTAAAATATGAAAAACTGCCATTCACAGAGGAAAATATACACAAGTTTCCTAATATATCATAATGGGGAACCCTCATATTTTCTATTGTTTTAAAACAAAATTTCTAATAAGTTTTACCTTCTTTGTAACACACGGTTTTTAAGTACCTCTTTGCCTAAAAAATATGCTAGTATGGCTACATTTGCTGTTTTAGCAGAATTTTTATATATTTATTCAGTGATGTAAAATGAAACCCAGTGTGGGGGCTGACAGGCTGGGCTCTACTTCTTTTTTAATTACTACCATTTCTTTATCTAACTCTAAAGAAATCTTGTTCAGAATTAACACAATCAGACTTGAAAACAGTGTAGACACCTATTTAATTTCAAAGCACACAACACATTTCTTATGCCTTTTGCATAAATTTCAGAACAGTTGAATGGTTTATTTTATTTGTTTACTGGATCCTGTATTTTGAATTAATAGATCTGTAAAATCTTCTGTACCTTGTCAGCATACCTGTTGAACAGTGTTGTCAGGCCAGGATTTCCTAATCAAATTTTATGGCATCTGTCAAAATATGTTATTATGGATAGAGAATTGCACTGGCTAGCTGAATCCAGGTATCCTAGAAAAGTTTAGTAATTTCAGAACCTGACTGAAACTGAACTTTTGAAATTGAGGACACTCAGCAGCTTTCAAAACTAGACCCTCTCTTTGTGAGAAGATAATGAGAATTTGCTGGAATATTTCAGGCAGAAATAAACTGACATCAAGACACGGGCAGACAGAAGTCATGACATAGGGCAGTGCTAACATCTGCCTCCTCTAACATACTGTAAACAGCATCAGGAAGCTCCTCAAAGCTCCTGACGTTGTAATATTTGTCAAATCCCCCAGAATGTGGAGTTAGCCATACAGTGTATGAAATGCCAAGGTGACTGACATCAACTACTGTCACACTGGTCCTGTAAGCCAACCTTCTCAGAGCGGATGACAGCAGAGAGGCTGCATGGAGCTCCTGCTCTCATGCTGGAGCTGGAATCCCAGCCTAAGCAGCCAGCAGGAGCTGAGAATATGGCTAAATGCCCAAATGATCAGATTGCTTTAGGCTGATGTGAAAGGAACTTGTTTGTTGTAATTTGAATTTCTATTATAGCTGTTTATTCAACACTAATTGAGGTCTTGTGCAGAGTTTTGTAAAATGGAGTTATGCCCACGAGCCTCATCTTTTACAGACAAGCTTAGCTTCAACCAGCATTATCCTTGATATATCAAACTATATAAAAACTGACAAGCCTGGAAGCCTAATACAGGGTTTCCACATGTTTATGTGGACAGATGGCTAAATGCACCATGGTTTGGGAGAGTGTTTAGTGCAAAAACCTCACAAAAGCAGTAGTACACTTTTATTATACTTTTTGCCTTAGATTATCTAAGCACACTAGTTTGTTTTATTCCTTACAAACAGCTTGTGGCAATAGAAATTTTTTCTAGTTACCAAGGTAAAGAACGGAAACAAATTAATTAAAAAGTACCATTGACAATAATGCTATACTATCAATGTAGCTAGACTTAAGAACATGCTTGAATAATCCTGGATGATAAAAGCTTATTTGTTTCCCTTAATAATATGTTACTCCATAAAAAGAAAAAAAATATTATATTGTGAATTTAGTTAATTTGCTAAAGATTTGGTATAGCCCCAAAGTGTTAATAAGTGCTTCTCAGGCATGCATTATCATTTATGCTCATCAATATGTTGACATATTGATGATCAAGAGATGCTTGAGGTTTTGATAAAGACCTATTTTTAGAATATGAGTACAGAAAAATACTTCCAAGTGAACACTGGGGAATAAATAAAAGAAAATCCTTTAAAATGAAATAATTTTTAAGGCTTCAGGCATAAAAAGACAACAAAACCTAAAGAAAATAATCAGAACTATTTGTGTGCCTTATCTTCATGTCTTCTTGTACTCGGAGGACTCAGGCTTGACTTCACTGTTTATCACAGGAGACAAGTCATTTAGAATTTTTCAGGCACATTGTAAAAGGATTATGATTCAAGTAATATATGGTTATTTTCTAGTTCTTCCCTATGGTTTCCTCTATTTTAAGAATTGAATTATGTTACTAATACATAGAGTTTAAAAAAGCATAGAGGTTGGAAACAGTAATTTTCACGGTGATGGCAAAAATAGCCTGAGAATTAGTGTGTATTTTATGGTTTGACCTTTCAGATTGTTTCCACACTTAAATCTAACAGAAGGTCATTATCTTCATGTAAGGTGCCATAGCTCCTAATTTTTAAGCTCCTGGTCTCTTGCAGGAATGCAAACCCCAGCACTAGATGCCTTTAAGTTCTCCACAGTATCTAGAGAGGATTAGGCACCTTACAAAAGTCGCTTAATTCTGTTTTTATGGCAATAGGAAATACTGTGATTTCTCGTTCTACTTAAGAACATGCTTATGCAAGTCTGAGCTATGGGCAGGTGTCTTCAATGCAGTACCTGGATGCAGATTCTGAGGTTCTCTTTTGAATCTAGAAGTTCATGGTAATTGACCAGGAATCCCTTTTTTTTTCTTTCCAAATACAGGCAAGGAAGAAATCATCCAACTGTACAGTTGGTTCTGATTTTTACTTGCATATTGTTTATAATGTTTATCTGAAGACTTTCTCACATGTTATGTTGAGTTACTGATTGTAATATTGAACGTGCTTTGTGATTGATCTTTTATATGTGTAGAGAGGAAGGCAAAATTAACATAGGAAAGAAGGAAGGAAGGAAGGAAGGAAGGAAGGAAGGAAGGAAGGAAGGAAGGAAGGAAGGAAAAGAAAGAAAGAAAGAAAGAAAGAAAGAAAGAAAGAAAGAAAGAAAGAAAGAAAGAAAGAAAGAAAGAAAGAAAGAAAGAAAGAAAGAAAGAAAGAAAGAAAGAAAGAAAAGAGACACCAGATAGTTTTAGTTCTCCATTTTTTTCTCTCTTATGTATTAATTTGCTCTCAATTAGGATTTTTTTGTTATTGTTGTTGTTACTGTTTTCTTTGATTTCAATAACAAATATAAAATCCATGAAAAATTAAAAACCAGAGCACATACCTCATATACTTGAAGATAAATTTTCTGAGTTGAATAATTATAATTTTGTGTGTGTGCTTTATTTTGACCTCCCAAACGCCTCATGCCTCTTAAGCATCTTGAATAACTAGAAAGCCTTGAGAGAAATTTTTCTGATAGATATACATTATAATGGCTTGATGTTTTTGTGTAAAGGGAACTTGGTCGAATATCTATTGCATGATGGAAAAAAAAAAAAAAACAACCCACAAAATCTTGGAACCATAGAATGGTTTGGGTTGGAAGGGACCTTTAGAGGTCATCTGGTTCCAACCCTCCAGCCATGGGCATAGTTACCTTTCACTAGATCAGATTGGTAAAAGCACAGTTCAGTCCGGCCTTGACCACTTCCAGTTGTGGAGGATCCACAACAGACATATTTATTAAGGGTCTTAATTTAATTTATTAAGAGCAGAGTAAGGAAGAAAATCCCAAGGTCCTCCTTATTACCCTGCTTTCTGGAAGGAGGATGTGTAAATATTAGACTGATATAATCAATTACAGATAAGAAGTTGACACCAGGAGAGAGAGCAAGAGGTGATATGAAAAGAGTTTTGCCATCCTGTGCTGTAAGTTAGTCTGGGTTAAATATAGGAGCAGTTCTTGTTAAATGCTGTAATCTTACTTTGCACTATTAGGAGAATACTATTCATAAAATTGTTCCCTAATACATCAAAGATAAATGTTCTAAGGAAAGTATGTTGGAATATCTGAAAGAAAAGGATTTAAAAAAAGGCATGAAATTCACAACACAAATTTCCAGGATGTTGAGGACTAAAGCACTTTTGCTATACCCTGAAATGTTATGATGTGGAAGCCCCAGTCAGCTTTCAGGAGCTTTTAAATTAACCATGAATTAACACATGGCTGGTGAGAGCACATAGCACTGACTGAGCTCTTTAGGATTACAAAGTATGAAGGACCTAATAAATAGATGCTTAAATGTTTACATCTGGAAAAACACCCCCACCAGACACAGATGTATAGCTTTTTCTGTGGGACATAGATCCTCTGTATTAAAGATGGAAAATGAATAAATATCTCCTTCTTCAGATAATATGTTCCCTCCACACTCTATTCAGTGATAAGCATTAAGCAATACACGTAGCAATAACATCTTAATGCATATAAAACTAATGATTGAATATGAGCTATTTTTTGCTATAAAACCCCTCTGTCCTAGGTTTGTGACATGGGACATGGAAATTAGAACACCTTGTTGAAATCTGATATCATAACTTTGGAGTTTTGACATAAAACAACTCCAAATCTGGACCAATATTTTGCAGATTGGCCCGTATTATGGGATAAAGTCTATCTCAGTTTGGAGCCTGAGATAACCACACTGGTGTATTTTCAATAGATTTACAGTTTGAGATTCCCATAAAGGAAAACAAAACATTAAGTTGACACTGGTAATACTGAATAAAGTAAGATGGGGAAATTCCCTTAAGAGCTTTTAAAAGTTCTTCCCTTTCAAGATTTTAGTAAATGTGGGATCAGAGCTTGCCTGCATATGAAATTGTTGTTGCCACACAATTCTGAATTAGAAACATTTCCTCCAAGTTTTAATTACATATTCTGTTGTTTTCTTATCCTCCAATAGATTTGATATTTACAAAATTACAGAATAAAAGCCATAAAGATAAATTTCATCAAAGACTAGGAAGGTCTAAACATGAATATTGTATGAATGATGAGTTTTATTTACTTAAAAGTAACTTAATCTTTTCCACTTTCAGATAATAACAAAAATTCTACTTGAGAAGTGGAAAAAATTAGAATTCAAAACACGTCTATTTCTGCAGCTTAAGCACAGTCATTTTGTCTAATCATGTCTTATGTTTGTTTCTTGGACCTTATGAATTTTGCACTGAGAAGAAAAAAAGCTGAAAGCTGTCATTCGTAGTTTTCCTTTTCAAAGCTTTTCCATTAAAAAGCTCCAGTGGTTTCAACTCCACAACTGTGGTGTTGAAATTTTCATAATTAAATTTTAATGATAATATCCAGCAGTTTTGGTATACCTTTACTTTGACAGGGATGGCAAAATATATATTCATTTAAATGAACTTAGAAAGTAGCATATCAGTTTTGATGCACATTTTCTTATCCCTCATTTTTACTTTTGTTGCAGAAGATTGCTATTTGGAATGATTTACATTTGTTTCCTTCCGTAGTATATTTTGAATGAAGTTGGATTTCCATCAATTAAAAATGTGATTAGAATAATGTACATGTTATTAGCAGTCTCAAATTAAGGGCTGGTGTGCTTACCTGTAAGAGAAGGCAACCATCCTGGATGCTGTCATTCCTTATTTATTTATGTATTCATTAATTTATTACGATGTTTATGTAACAGGTGCTGGTGATATAAAGAACTTATGATTTACTTTTCATTATGGGACTAAAGATAGGAACAAACACCTCAGTTAAGGGTAGCCATATAGACATTAAAAAATTTCTTCTGAAAATATTGTTTTGCGAGCCAGTGCCATGCCTACCTAGCATCTAAGCAGTTAATGCACTCTCTTCTATATACAGATATATCATTTTGCAGTCTTTGCAGAGACTTCAGACAGCGAGAGTCACCTGCAATTTTTGTTTGCAATCAGATGACTGGTTTAATTGGGCAATGGCTGACCCTTGCAGGATATCCTAATGAGCCTAATTGGTAGCAGAAATCTGACTCCTGGGAGATCAGAGAGAGAAACCAGACAGACAAAGAGACAGGTAAAGGCTATGTAGTAAGAGAAATAAGATGGAAGGGCTCTGTCATGGCTCAGTACTGGTATATGCACTTCCTTGGCTCTTTCTTCTCTTAGTCTCGCTTGCTACTTTGTTTACCAGCTGTGTGCTCATGGCATTATTGTCTGTCTTTTCTGTTATTGAGTAGTCCTGTGGATCTTTTTGTATTTATCATGGCTTTTGTTCCAGAGTGATCTGAATATGCAGGGAGTCCTAGCTTGAAAGGCTGTCCAGCCTAATCACAAATCTGCTTTTGCAACACTCGATGCAATGGGGAGTGGGAAGAAGAAAAAAGTCTGATCAAACTGTGCTTCTGAGAGGAAGAATCTTCAGTGTAGCTTTGACCACCTCACTAACAGTATCCCCATCGTCAGCTGTCACAGCTCTGTCACTGAAATACCTGGCAACAACTGAATTTTAATGAATGTCTGCTGTGCTCCAGAATTTGAATGAGATATTTGATAAAAGAGAGAAAATCTTCTGCATATCTACCTTATGCTCTTAATGCATTTATCCTGGTAAAAATAAATAAATAAATTCGGGATTATTTCACTACTACTTTTCTACAGAGATTTCCCTGCAAAGCTGTACTGAATCGTTTTCATGCAGATTTCCCCCTGCTCTGATAGAACCCAGTTGATGTATATGCACCTCCTGTTGCTTTCCAGCTTCCTTAGCTTCCCAGACTGGTAGTGGAATTCATCTCTGATAGTCTGAATCAGTGTCAAAGTGTGTGAAGCCAGCAGCAAATAATTTACTGGGGACATATTCATCTGAGCAGAGTTGTGGCAGTGCTTATTACCAGGATCTTCACAGGTGAGCTACTTGTTAGTCCCTAATAAGTGATGCTTTACTGGGTACTGAAGACCTTAATGACACGTTTGCTGTCTTTTATCTGCCTGAAACTATATATATATAT
>VWZU01007873.1:193079-221274 GCA_013397095.1 Sterrhoptilus dennistouni
TTTGTAGAGCAGACTCTATTTTGTTCAGTGATACTGGTATGCATATCAAAAGAGTGCTGATTGCAAAATCCTCAGTTTGCTGAACATCTCTGGTTGCAAAAGTAAGATTTCAAGCTAAAATGGAGCCATAAATTGATTGTGGGGGAAAAGTAAAAGTTAACTATTTTTAGCATGTATTGTGTTTTTCTCCTATGCAGTATGTGACACTACCTAGGTGTAAACACTGCCTCACACAGATGTGTTAGTTGAATTCCTGCTTGTATGTAATTGCTTTTTGGGAAATGAGAGGAGACTTTGGGAAATGAAAGGAGACTTTGTTTTAATTAAACTTTTTCTGTTGCAAACAGTGGGGCTATGCATATGTTGAGCATATGTGTGTGGAACAAAGACCCATCTTGCAAATAATGTTTCTCATCAATGGTAATAAAATGAAAATATAATGAACCGCAATCTTGTTGCAGAAATCCGGGATATGTACTCTTTTTTTTTTTTACATAGTGAAGATAATCTATATAGTTTTATACTCCAAATAAACTCAGGATGCAGAAGACTATTTTGCCACGCTCACTGCTCTAAAACAGATCCTAGATTAAAAAAATTCATACTGAAAGCAGTATACAAAAGGTCTCTATAAGTGCAGCAGTGGGAACAGAAGTTGTATCTAAAACACCAAGAAAGGAGCAGCTGGTACGTCTGACTACAGGCTGAAGTTGCTAGATCACCTGCTCTAATGATTACTGAAATTCATTGTAGTCTGCATGAAGTATACCCCAGTTAGAAACTTGAATTCCACTATGCTGTCCTGATATTTCATAATTTGTCTCTTGCAACCTGTGTAAGCACAGTTACTAGTACAGGCTACCTTTGAAAGCTATTTGTGCTTTTTTTGGGGGGAGGGGGTTTTTTGTTTTTCCCCGAATGAAGAAATGAATTGTAGGTTTAAGGAAGATTTCACAGAGATATTTTGGTTCATGAAAAGAGATTAACCTCCACCCCATTTTAGTACCTGTGTACTATCATGGGATACGTTCAATTTCCTATGCAAAGAGCCTGAAGTGTGAAATGAAAGTTGGGAAGAGTCTAGAGGAAAGCCAGGGATGCCTAGCTGACAACAATACAAACTGGCAGTGAAACACAGAGTAGGGTGCACACCAGGGAAAAATTTGCCACAGTAATCAGTGACTGAATTTAGTACAGTATTATAGCATAGAATGGGAATGAGATATCTTCATTCACTTATCAGTGCTGACATTGATGATGAACAGTTACAGCTACCAGCCCTTTACCTTATGCCGATGAAATTGAACCAAGAATAATTGTATGTGGGCTGAAAAAGTACAGAGTCATTTATTGTGCTGATCACAATTAGTTATCACTCTGGATCTATAAGTAAAATCACAGAAGAGATAGGCTTCACATATTTTATAATAGTACTGAGGGAAACAATGCTGGTTTTGTGCTGCTAAACAAATTATAATATACATTTTAATGTAGCATTATAATTCTTTTAGCATCTACCTCCATGCCAAAAACTAACTACCCTGTGTATTTCCTGAGATCAGACAGTCTGTTTTTCCTTCTTCACCTTTCATCATACTGACATAGATGATTATTAAGACACTTGCAGTCTAAACTTTTCCACAAGCTTCATATGTAGACCCAGGCTGAGAACCTGGAGGTTTTATAAAAACAGCTGCTTGCCTTCTTGGAGGAGCTCAGTACAGTTCAGGTATTTCTGATAACCAACACTGGCCTCCTGGTTTGAACTGCACACGTCTGTGTGCAGGCACTAGAATATCAAATTCTGTTAAGCCTTGTGTTGGCTTGGATTGTTGGGTAATCTTCTTGGTCTATGAGTAGTTTATGTAGGGAAAACCACTGTCTTCTACTGTGATCCTAATTAGTCTGTCCCTGTCCTTGCATCCCTCTGACTTGCAGAAAGTGCTGTGCAGGCTGCTGGAGTAGCAGGATTTCAGTAGTGATATGCTCATCTGCACAGCACAGGACAGTGCTCAAGTGAACGTGAGAGCCTTTTCCTGCACTGCTGAGAGAGGAACTTGACTGAAGCAGAGGGGAGTGAATCTATGTTGTCTGTAGGGTATAAAGTCTGAAGCAGACTCCTCTGGTTTCCAAATTCAATTTAATTTTTCATAAGGAGCAAGCTGGCTTGCATTTATTGCAGATTCCAGAAGCCAACTATAGTGTTTGTTGTGGGATAACTGGAGATCAGCAGGCACGCAAGATGTCAGGGAATGAACCAGCTTGATATTGTTACCAAAATGTCCGGGCATAAGAAAATACACCTTATTTGATAAAAAAGATCATCATTCCATTGGTAGCTAATTGGATCAAGAGAACCCTTTTCAGAATGTTTTTAAAATGGCTGAAGGTAACTGGTAGGTATCCAAAGGGGTTTGCACCAGGGCGCAGTTGGTCTGGTCTGGAAAGGGAAGCGGAGAGTGAGGTGACAAGGTTTGATGATAATGTTAAATTTACGCAAAATATTAGGGAAGGAATCTGAATGAAGAACACTGAGTACATTTTGTGAAGCTGATTGACTGCTGATAAAAAGGTAAGTGAGATTCACTTTTGACAAATGCAATGTAGTGCTGGTTGGAAAAAGAATCCATCTCTACACATACAGTGAAGAACTTTAAATTAGTTATTACTATTCAGGAAAGACATTTTGGAGTCATTATATAATCACACCCTGAAAACATCAGCTCAATGCTTAGTGGTGGTCAGAAAAATAAATATAGTTTTGAGAACTGGGAAAAGAATTGAGAGGAAAGCAGAAAGTATAATTATGCTGCTGCATAAATCCATGCTGTCCTCCCATCTTGAATGTTATTTGCAGTTCTGTTTATAATAATAAAATATTAGATATGGAAAAAGTACAGAAAAGGGCAAAAAGTATGACAAATAGGGTGAAATGGTTTCTGCAAGAGAAAAAGTGAAACATATTTGGGTATTTTTGTCTGGAGAAGAAATGGATAATGAGCACCATGGCAGTGAGTGAATAGAAGAATATTTTTTCGTTCGTTTTCTGAATACAGAAACAAGGCAGAGACAAATTACATTTTAAGGAGATTTAAGTGAAAGAATAAAAAATAGGTACTTTTTTTTCCCTACAGAAGGTCTTATTAAATGGTATGAGTTTCTGATGTGGAATAATATGTAGAGTAAAGGTTTAGATGAGTTAAAAATAAATTACTGAAATCTGTGGAGAAATATTCATTTAGTGCTGATAAACACAAGGATAAAACCTGTGACTCAAAAGTCCTCAAGGCGCATATTATTGTTATCTCAGAGGAAATGTAGGGGTTCAATGTCACAGAATCTCTGCCCTTTTCCCTTTTTTTCCCCTGAGATATGTGCTCTCAGAGACAGGATGTGTTGGTAGGTGGACCTGTTTCTGACCCAGTGCTGCTGTACTCAATGTCAAGGCTTAATCACCCAAATCTGTATCTCAAAACACACAAAACTGTAACCACTTATTAAACCTGTTTTCAGAGCAGAATTCAGACTGAAGTAACCCAGTCTTTCAACAGAGACTAACCACTGGGCATAAAAAAGGCAAAATAGTTTTATGATGTCCTAAGACTACAATGGATTGTGAATCTGCAGTAAAAATCACAGCTGTGCTTTAATGTGTAAAACCTTTCCTGTTGAGCTCTACTCCAGCCTCTCTCTTTTTTCTTTTGGTTTTTATTATTTCTTTTTTTTTTCTCTTACTTATTTTTCCTTTAGCTTCTGACCAGGGCAAAGAAATGGTATATAAACATATAGGATTACTTGATAGTAGTTACGTAAATACCAAATATAAAGAAGAAAGTCTTGTCACAAGGAGAAATTAATATTTTTTTTGCAGCAGTTTCATGAATGTTATATATAGAGTAGCACTAAAAAGTACATATATTCAGGTGGCAAAGGTCTAACCAGGAATATTCAGACATTTCTCTCTAAGCTCAGGAACCCACAGTGGAACAACCACACAGGTGATTTTTCTGTGCTAATTTATTCTTTGTAGCTGCAATATCATGTACTAGAACTAGGAAGAGGAATTAATTTCTTTTCAGTTTGGTCCTAGATAATATAGTTTCAAAGAAGAAAGAAGATGAGAATTTCCCACTGTGAGTCCAGAGATGAAGAAACTGGCCTCCAAGAATAAAGCAAGTAGCTGGATCAACTGAAAGAAGCGAGGAGTACATGGTCTTCAGAAGGATTTAAGAGATACTGAATCTCTACAATCTTTGCTAAAGGACATTTCACATTCAGTTTCACTTTAACAAAGGTTTTATTTAGATATAGTCTTTAAAAACTAAAGGGTCCTAAGTTTCTTTCCAAACTTTCCCAGTCAAGGAGAGCAACTTTTTAAATGGTCAGATAGAGATAGGAAACAGGGAAACAGTTTTAAACAAAAAAGCCTAGGGATTTAGATTAGATCCGAGGAAGAAATCCTTTATGCAGAGGGTGGTGAGGCACTGGAACTGGCTACCCAGGGAAGTTTTGGATGACCTATCTCTGGCAATCTTGAAGGGCAGGATGTCCTGAACAAGCTGACCTATTAGGTAGAATTGCTGCCCAAGCAACAAGGATTTGACCTAGATGATATTAAAGTTTCTTCCAATCCAAACAATTCTATGACAGCAGAGAAGGTATTTAAGCATATAACAGTAGAGTTGCCTTAGACATCCTCTTGAGCTCCAGATGGCCTCCAGCTCTGGACTCAGGTTTATGGTGACACATCATGTGTTGTGTCTGCTGCCTCTGGTTCCCTGAAGTTTCAGGTGCCTTAATCCCACCCTTCATATTATTTCTGTGTGGTACAGGAAGGGCTTTTGGGACTACGAAGGAGTTTTGTCTGAATGCATTTACCTCACAGTTTTTAACTATGAAGTCAGTTTTAATACGGGCTAAACTTCAGCCTGAAGTGTGGAGTTTTCACCCAAGTCTGCCTGCATCAATAGTGGAATAGTTTTAGCATGATCCTTTAGAATTTGAAACAGCATGCCTTGGAAATCTTCACACTGAGGTACTTTTATACCTACAGAGCTCCTAATGGCCTTGGAAGGTCTTAAGCAATGCTAAGAAGATAAAGTATATCAAGATATTTTTCTGGAGTCAAAATGAGTTAAGCCGTCTCACTGCTAGACTCAGAAAGAGGCAATCAGCAGAGAATAAGGCAATGGTACTTGGAACGTTCTATTAAGGTACATTGGGTATTAAATTTAGTTGAATTTTGGTCTCCAATTGTATTTTTTTTCAATTTCAGCTATTGTAACACTTGAAAGTTCAGCAATTTCAACTTAAATTTTTTAAATGAAACAAAAATTACCAAAAATATAGTATTAAATTTGCTAAGAAATACTTGTAAAAATGTTAAAATGATGCATTTTAAATACACTAGGCAGATGGGACTCCATCCTTTCAAAATGAAATATAAAAGTGGCTTTTAACTCTGAAGATCTCAGAAGATGGTGTTGGTTTCCCGTTTGTTTAAATTGTTGGGGTTTTTTATTATGGTGCACCTGAAGAGGAAACAAAAAATAAACACTTATCCAGACCAGACAGCTACCTAACATGAGCACACATTGAGAGTGAGAAAAATGTGGAAAAAGAAGTGGAGAGATAATGCTTGTTGAGGCATCAGCTGAATGGTAGGAGTATGAATCCTATATTGATCTTCTCTCCCCTACTTCAAGACATGCTTGTGCCAGAGGGGAATCACAGTCAAATTGTAATCATGCTTAACAATACTGCTTCATCTCTTATGAAAAAGTGAATTCTATAATAAATAACCTGCATAAATATGAACCAAAGATTTTGCTATTACATACACTAACTTACTAAGTGGATAAAGTTGAATATCTTCCAACTTAATATAGTCATGCTTCATTGTGGGTTTTTTTTTATGAAAGGGTTTTCATCATTTTGCTTATTGATATTTCAGCAAGAAACACTTTTCCCTCTATTCTTATCTTATTTCAGCAAGAAACAATTTTCCCTCTATTCTTATCTTGCATGTCATTTATACTGTTACTAGAGAAATAAATTTATTTTCTCCAGCCTTGTTTTTTTTCAGCCAGTTTCTAATTGCTTTTGTTTATCTGTCATACTATCATTGAATAATTAAGAGTGCAACAGGTTTTTCAAAATCTCTTCCAATTGCTTCCAATTGCAAGGCTGAATTCTGGTTAGATTAGGTTATTTGCAGCTATTCTTAATTTTTATCTTACTCTACTTCTCTAAGAAGATTCTTGCTCCTTCTCTCTTCTTTCTATTACACTCAAAGTACATAATTTTCTTCTTGGAGAGCTTCATGAGATTCCTGTCAGACTACTGAGATCCTTATGATTCATTTTCCAACTTATCCCAGTTTCAGTGGTCATGACTAACTTTTGATCCCTGTTTTCATGGTCATGACAGGCCAGTCAGGCTTTATTGAGTCGTTAGAAAGGTCTCAAGGCAAATCCTGTTTAAAACTCTTTCTGGGCGCTGAGAAAGAATATGAATGAGACAGCCAGAAGGGATTTATCAAGAGAAAATTTTACCTGACCAACCTAACTGCCTTGTGTGATGAAAAAGAAGCTTGGCTAGCACATTGAGGGAGATGATTTTCACCCTCTGCTTTGTCCTTGTGAGACCCCACCTGAAGCACTGCATCTGATGCTGGGCTCCTCCTCAGCACAAGAAGAACATGGACATGTTACAGGGAGTCCAGAGAAGGGTCACAAAGATGTTCAGAAGGCTGGAGGATGTCTTCTATGACAACAGGCTGAGAGGGTTGGGACTGTTCAGCCTAAAGAAGAGAAGGCTCTGGGGAGACCTTACAGCAGCCTTTCAGTACCTAACAGGACCAGGACAGCTGGAGAGGGACTTTTTACAAGAATACGTATTGTTAGGATATGGAAAAATGGCTTTGAACTGGAGGAGGGTAGGTTAAATTTGGATATTAGGAAGAAATACTTTACTGTGAGGATGGTCAGGCACTGGAACTGGTTGTCCAGAAAGATGGTGTATGCCCCATGCATGGAAACATTTGAGGTCATTTTGGACAGGGCTCTGAAAAACTTGATCTAGTTGAATCTGTGAACTAAATAACTCTAAAAGATCCCTTTCCAACACAGATTTTTATATGTTTTTGTCATTCTATAAAATGACTAGATTTGTGGATGAGGAGATGGCAGCAATTGCCATCTGCTTTGACTTTAGCAAAATTTTCAACACAGTCTCTTGTAGCATCTCTCTTCTCTCTGTTAAGATGTTGCACTGCTACACTCCAGATAGATTGACTATCAGAGGATTGAAAAACTGGCTCATTTGGTTCAAAATGAAGAATTTAGTGGCCATATCGTACCTGAAGGATATTTAGAAGTGGAGTTTTCCAGAGGGTCTATTTGGAGGCCTAGCCTGTTTGGTATCTTTATCAGTGGTGTTGAGGAGGAGACACAATGCCCCTGGTCATTTTTTTTTCAGTGACAGAGAAATAGAAAATGGAACAGATAAGATTCAAAGGCAGATCTGCTGTTTGTATGACTAGTCAGGCTAGTGTGATGGAACAACAGGAACTTCATGAGAATCAACAAGGACTTAATGCAAAGTCCTGTACTTAAGAATGAACTTCCTACAGTAGTGTGAAGGGGGTCTGGGTGACTGGACAGGGAGAAGCTCTGCTTGGGGCCCTGGAGAACAAAAGATCTGAACATGGATCTGTCACATTCCTGGCAAGAAAGTGGTCAACAGCAGTCTGGGCTGTGGGAATAAGAGTCTAGAGTATGAAGTCTGATGAGCTTGTAATTTCCTGGATCTTCCTATAAGCCCTTCTTGTAGATGGGGAGACATTAGAATTTTTCCAGCCTTCTGGGTTGTCCCCTAATTTTCATAACTTCTCAGTGATTATGGTGAGCAGTCTTGCAATGACATCAGCCAGCTCTTGACACCCTCAGGTGGATACTATCAGGGTTCATCAAATTGTAGATATTTCTCTGAGTGGATATAGGGAGGTGAGAGGAAAAACACTGTTAGGACTTCAAGCACTGGGACATGTTATCCAGAGAGGCTGTGCAGTCTCTTGCATTGGGAGATATTTGACACCAATCAAATAATCCCTGAGCAACTGGCCTGCATTCAGAGCAGACCCTGCTTTTAACGGGGCACTGGGCTAGAGATGTCCTGACATTCTTCCAGCCTGAGTGATTCTGTGATACTAGTCCTCAGGTATCCCGAGTCCTGGATACTAAAGTCTTGTATTTCAAGCTTACCTGTGTTGCATATGGCAGGAAATCTCTAAAGGTATGGTTGCTAGTGTTTTTTTCTCTTCCAGTTCTGTCTTGTAAATAAATCCTGTTACCAAATAAAACCCAAAAAAAAACCAACCTAAAAATAATCTTAAAAATGAGTGGTGTGACTGTAGTACTTAGGCTCCCATTTTGCTTTGTGCTGCCGGTATTGTGCCACTGTCTCCTTTTATTCCTGTCTGTCTGCACTTTAAGTGGCAACTCCCCAAATTTGTAGCATACTGGGTAAACACAGTTCCTCTTTCCAGTGTTAGTGCTCTTAGGCAGTTCTATTTTAATAAAAACCAAATAGCAGCTGAAAAGAAACCTCTTCAGTATAGCTGGAATAAATTCCTAATGCAGGATAACAGTTTATGTGTTTGAATTAGATTAACAGGATCACAAGGGATGCTGACAAAGTGCAATGCTGAAAGAAATGTTTTATCATCTTATAAATAGTTACATGTGTATTAATTTGAACTCCACTACAGTTCAGCCATTGTAAATCTCAGTTTATGACAAAAAATTTTTTGAAGGAAGTTATAAAGAAAGGCAAAACTTCCTAACAATTTACACCAAGCAATGAAAAGTATCTAGGATAATTCAGAGTTTTGTCTTTCAAATACTAAATCTTGCAGATAACTGCTCTTTCCTTTCAGAATCTGAGAAGGATTGAGATGGTGGGTATGGAGAAGTCAGCACAGGGCCTGTGAACGTTACTTAAATTCCTGATAGAAGGATTGTAATGTCTGGGCTCAGATCTGATCTCCCAGATGTAGGGCGAATAATTGAAAGGCATGATTCCAGCTTTGGATATAGCCAAATATGCTGCAGGTGTGCTAGTAAATGCTGTGTCATCATAGCTGTGGAGCCGTGTTAAGGAAAAAAAAAGAACAGTGGTATAAATATAGCATAAGAGTTGAGGAAATAACTGCTGGTGCACAAAACAAAACAGGTCACCCAAAACAGGTGTTGCAGCACATCTGTATGTATAAATATTTTGTTCATGTTTGCTTGTCACCATAAATTTGTTTGTGGGTTCTTCTTACAAATATAATTTTTTTCTACTGTAAGATCTTTGCCATCTACTAGCAGATTTATCAGCTCTAGAGGTCAGCACATTATTTGGGTCAGAAATTATGGATGAAGAGTGGGTTATTTTATTGGTTTAATTTCCATATTTACATATCTGTGACCTATTTTTCTGAACAGATGTACTAACGAACTCCATATGGGCAAGTGATATTTTAAGTGGAAATCTCAGGTGACATATTTTTGACTTGCACCAACAGAAGCACCTGCTAAATCAACTAAACTAAAATATATTCTGCTATTTTAATATGGCCTTTACCACATTTACCACCTCTAGTTCACTGTAGTTCTTCTTTGGGCAAGTACATCAGGTAAAGTGGTTTGGAAAAAATTATGGACTTCTCCTGATGATCAATATACCAAACTGTAAATAAATATGAAACAGAAGGTGCAGACTGGAAAAGGAAGTTCTATCTTGTGGAATACCAAATGATGTTATCTTAAAAATAAGAATATTTTATTTTAAATGAAATATGCATTGGGCCAAATGCTTACTATTCTTTCTGTTCTTTCAGGAATGAAACTTACACAAGTAAAGCATAGTTGCTTCTTTTCCTGCAACAATGAGTATATGTGTGTGCATGTATATGTATATGTATATATATATCTCCAAACTGTGTTTGAAATAGATGAGTTGCATATTTTGACCACTAAAGTGCAGAAGTTAGCCAAAAATCTAGTTGGATTATGCTGAGGTAAATCAGAAGTACTTCTGAATTACCTCTGCCATGTTGCAGTCATTGGATTTACTGCACAGAAATGTGATGATCCCTGTTCTGCTGGGTAACATTGCCCCATTCTGTAGCCCTGTTTTCTCCTCCATCAGTCAGATTAACTTTTGCCTTGTGGCTGAATGTTGTTAAAGTGTTGTGTTTGGATAGCATTTACTTAGAAGAAAAGGATTACTGACAGATGTATAAGTGAAGATAGATGAGCCTTTGAAGATATGAAATGCTAGAAGTTGCTACTGTTGAATTGGTAGTATTAATGGGACTAAGGATTCTTTGGAAGTTAACTGGGAAGGACAGCTCAGCAAAGTCATCTTGTTTTCCCCTTCAGTTTAACATAAGTTTTTTGAAAAAACAATTGACCTACCAGAATAACATATATGGTCTTGTTTTTACACTATTTGGTGTATTTTCTATGTGTCTGCTCTGCCTAAAATATTTGTAAAATGCAAACATTGAATTTCAGTAAAATATTAATATCATACTGTCTGTGGTGATACTTCTTTTCACACTTGTTTGTGAACTCTTTTGACTTGGGTTATTTTCTGTCTGAAAGAAAAAAAACCCCAAGTTTTTGGTTTTTGGGGTTTTCTTGACTGGAAGCCTATTATTTTGGATTTTTTGGTACACTACGTATGCTGGAGTTCTGTTGCACCACCAGACTAGATATGTTTTCCAAATCCTCCATTATATGGTAAACCTTCTCAAAGAGTTGTGGTAGGCTAGGTAATATCAGGTCTTCCTAGGTCATCCTTGCTTTGAAGCTAACTATTTTTAACAAAAGATAACAATATAGATAATGACATTTTTTAGATATGTGGGTAGGATTAGATTACATTTTATGGAGAGATGAAGCCCGAAAGAACTCTGGGGTTTTAGGGAGAATGGGAAAGAGAAGAAGATTGTCTGTAATATACCTCACACACCTCAGTGCTAATACTGATAATTAAGGCCTTGTATCTCACAACTAGTTGTTTGGTCAACAGAGTGCTTTCATTTCTCTCTGAAAAATGGTTTATTCAAATGTATTGGAAGAATACTGGCATAACACTGATAGTCAAAAATCTGCTGAGTTGGTCTGGGACAACTGGTCTAGTTTTGGAGTGCTTTCTGCTAGAAAGAAACATGACATTTTGTTTAAAGCAAAGATGCTTATTTTATGAAACATGATTAATATATACAAATCAATAACAGCTTCTGAAAACCTGTTTTTCATATTTAGCCTTAGGACAAGTACTTAAAATACTTTTTATTTTTCCCATAGAATAAAGTCTTCTCCTGTGGCCAGCTATATTACACCTTCCTTCCACCTGCAACTGCCTTCCCTTAGTGGGATTTCAGAATTTACAAAGGGAAGCTGGGGTTTCTTGACAGGCATGAACCTCTGCTTTCTCTTGTCTGCAGAGAAAATTAATGGTCAATCCTTTGTGGTTCCTGCTGAGGAATGGTTCTTAGGCTCCTTCTCAGAAGCTCTCAAAAAACTCAGAGCTTAGGCTTTGCAACAGTCTTTTTCTGTGACTCTTCATCAAAATTGTTTTTTGTCAGAAATTAAAAAAAAAAAAAAGGAAAAAAGAAAATAAGATAGTTTAATAAGAATTTTTCCATAAAGTTTTAGTTATTAAATAAGGATATTTACTTTGGAAATATTGTCAGTAAGGTTACAACATCCCTTAATTATTGAGCCTATGACATTTCACTGTTTTATGCAGAGGTGTTTGTGTTGTCTGCATTTCATTTTTCCCATTGTAACTACAGAAAATCTGAAAGTAAGCAAAAGTTAAAATGTAAATGCCATGGTCTTAGCTGTAATATTAAATGTTCCCCATGGTTTTACGATTACCCTTTACAAAATCTGTTGATGCATTTTGGCAAGCACAATATTAAAAGTTTGCTTGGCAAAAATCCCCTTAGCAGGACCTGACAGACAGTAAGGTCAATAAAGTTTTAATCAACAAAGGAGAAAATACGTTTCTTCCAGATGGGTGCCACAGAGCAATACTTGCATGAAATATTTATGATTCACTTTAGAATCTCAAAGTCTGCAACATAAGGAAAGGTTGGTGATTATTTCTGAAGCAGAATGTGCTCATCCTTGGAATTTCTGAGCATTAGACTGCTGTGAAATAAATGCTAGCCTTGTTACTGGAAGTATAGAATTTAGTATTTGACAGGACACCAAGTTTGTTATTGACCTTTCTTGTGTTCATAACCTACCATCACTTTCTAAAAAATTCCGGTTACTTATATTATATGTGATGGTCCTTCAGGTGTTCCTGTCACTTTAAACTGTAGATTTAGTTTGGGTGATAAGCCGCTATGTATTTCATATTGATAAAGACATCATACTGTCACTAAGGTTCTGTTGTGCTAGAATGGTACAACCTACAGAGTGACACTTTAACAGGAAGAGAGGGTTTTTTGTTTCAAAATATGGGCTGGACTCTCTACTTGGGCAACTCTGTACTTAAAAATAAATCTGTAATGAAGAGAACCATGAATTTTATCCCTGAGTCCTAATCTTGATACCTCACCCACTCTCAGACTAAGACCCAGGAAGGAGGAAACCTAGGAAAAATTTGACATGGTGGATGGATTCATGGCATCCCTTACATATTTCCAGCCCAGTGCAGCAACTCTGCTTCCTAATGTGACTTAAGGGGTCTAGTCACAGGTACTGGAGCTTTGGAATGGATTGCCTTGATTCTTCTCTATTCCCAGCACAGAATAAAGTGAAAACCTGCCCTATCCAAACAAAAAAAAGACGAGCAGCCATGACTGTATTCTGAATCAGGAAAAAGACTAGGAAATGTCAAGTTGACTAGATATGCCATTCACTCTTCTAAAGTGGTTACCAAGGAAAGTCTAAATTTATTCTGCATTAATTTTTGCTACTATTTCAATACTTGTTAATTAACAATTAATGCAGCTATTAATTAACACCTACAGCCAGCTTCTTAGCCACCATACTGAGAGTGTGAAAGAACTGAAACATGATTTGTGGTTTTGAGTTCATTATGAACTCTGAATAATTCATCTTGTTTTCAAGAAACTGGTGTTTTTCAGAGAGAAACTTAAATTACAGGTGTACAGTGACTTGAATTATCAGCTACATTAACATATTTGAAACCCAAAATATATTGCTTTAACTCCATGATATTAAAGGTGACTAAAATATTTAGGCATCTCTACTTGCTTTGCTATTATATTAATTCAGTGAGTTTAGGCATAACACTTGACTTCTTAAGAAAGTAGTGTCAATGAGTTTGCATAATGTAAGAATTATATAGAATGACTACTTTAAGATCAAATTAATATTAAAATAATTAAAAATATACGAAGTTGTTAACTTTTTCTCTTAACCCTCTTCTGTCAATCCCAACCCTAACCCTAACTATAACTAGACTAGACTTACAGTCTTAGAAGATTAATTCTCTAAATTTTCTATTCAGGTAATTTGAAATCAGTGTTAGTTATGAAAAAATTGTCTTTTGAGTAGGAATGAATAAAATTTCTGCATCATTTTTATTAAACTCATAGTTAATTTTAAAAATTCTTGGCAGGTGTTGAGTATTTTACATAAAATTCTTGTAATCCATTGTGTTTCCTTAAAAAAGTTTTCCCTTTAATTTAAAATTTTAAAATTCAGTAAGAAGTGTTTTCTTTGTTTTACAAAATATTGAGATATAGATTTAATGTACTTTTAATGAGTATGTCATTACTCTGCTATTCACTCTATAATTCTCTCTGCTGTGATTGGCATTATCACTGTATCCTATAATTCATTCAGAGCACATGCAAATACACCTGAGTATACTTAATTGCACATTTTCCTGTCGAGTCTTTAATTTTCTCACAGGCAATTTCAGGTGATAGGTTTGGAGAAAGCCAGAATCTTAATCTTCTCCCTACCATGCATATTTATTGCTCTCCACTACTAGATAGAGTCCACACAGTATGTCAATTCTTTGCCAGAAGAACTATTTGGAGCTCTGTTGGCATAAGTTTTAAAATCAGCCAGATCTTAGTTCTAACCATGCCTAACTATTGAAACTGGGACATTTCTAGCATCTATAATAAAACGGCACTGTGGCCACCACAATCTGATATAATTGCATGTTCTGCAGCCTTAATTCCAGCATAAAACAATAAAGCAAATATGCTGTTCAGTACTTGTTACAGCTCTGCAATTCCCATGTCTACTATTTCTGTTCTTTCTAAAATGTGTTATTAGAGCCAGTTTCTTCATTTGTAAATTGGTCAAACCAGACAGTGCTGGTGGGTGTCACTAGTTGTCAAAGGAAGGAGCCAGCTGTGACTATCTCTTAACAGAGCTAACCATTTGCTCTCTCTCTCTTCCAGTTGAGCTTGTTTCATGTTATTAACTGCCTTGCATGGCCATGGAGTCCTTTATGAATCAGTGCTCCCTATTGTAAAAGCTGTGGTTGCAAATCAAAGGTAAACATGGCAATTGACTCATTCATAGCACAGAGATTTAAAGAATTTGGGTGTAGTAATGGAGACTTGCAGCATGCTTTAGCACCTGCAGCTTTCCTTCTCAGTGAGATCCATGGAATTGTAAAGCTCCAGTTCACTATTTTCTGCAATGATCTCACACTGAGCAGAGCAGA
Organism: Sterrhoptilus dennistouni; assembly: GCA_013397095.1. Classification (NCBI taxonomy): domain Eukaryota; kingdom Metazoa; phylum Chordata; class Aves; order Passeriformes; family Zosteropidae; genus Sterrhoptilus; species Sterrhoptilus dennistouni. The sequence continues at coordinate 207,807 of VWZU01007873.1, forward strand.
TGTGTTTCACATGGCTCCATGAGGTTTTTGCCCTTGCTATCTGAGTAGCTGCATTCCTCTCTGCTACTTTGACTTAATGATAACTTAATTTATTAAAACAATGAAAATATCAGCTAACAGGGGAGGCTGGTCTCTGCTTGAGACTGAACCTTCACCAAAGTCAAAATCACACAGCAATAACATATTTCGCAGATGCTGAGATTAATACAAAATGTATTACATTGCCCAGGTTTTTCTTCAAGACTTCTTTCCAGATAAAAGTGTTGTGGGGTGACCAGACATTTCCATGTAAATTTAATATCACGTGGCACAGTTCCATATTAACATTAGTCTGATTATTTAGGATTTTACCTTAAAAGAAGGTGAATTCTCTGGCAGCAGTTTTTTCTTGATAATCGGCTGTCTTCCCTAAGATGATTTCTTTGTTCAAATTACTTAAAAAAATTGAGAAGAAATAATTCTTCTACTTTCTAGAAGTGTATGTAAGGGTCCCATTGTCATAAGCTGTTGCAAAGGTACTCTGGGCAATTGAAAACAATCTTTTAAAAGCCTAGTTATGTCCATTTGAATTAAACATTTTTCAAAGCTAATATTTCCTCTAACAAAAAATAAGGTTGTTTCTTATTTTTTGTGACAATTTTTGTCAACTAAGTTATTGCTGGAATTGCTGATCAAAGTTTCAGGGGTATCCTGCTCCTAAATAACTGGTACCCTGTTGCCATATTGACATACAGAGGACTTGAGTTACCTGTCAAAGGCATTTACATTTTTTTTCCCTCAGGTGGTAGAACTACATCCCATGTTTCTTAATTCTTCTTTACCTATTAGAGGAATATTTACTTGAAATCAGAAGAGGTAACAACTTATTATGAGGTATTTGGCATTTTGTGACACCTCAAGTTTTCAAAAGCTCTCATGGTGCTACCTTTGGAAAATACAAAATATTATTAAACATGCATAACCATAACTAAGAAATGCAGGTTGAGAGGTAAGGAGTCTGCACTTTACCTTTAATAAAAGGGAAAAAAGTACCCAGAAAACAAAACAAAATAAACACAAACCCTCAAATCATTCTTCTGCTGATAGCTTTAGATGTCTTTTTGAAATATTAAGCATCAATTACTTTTATTTTCTTACTCAGAATTTAATGCTTTGAACATTCTTTTTTATACTTTGACTTGAAATCTTTAATGTTTATTCAGTTATAGACTTTATTTATTTCCCCACTGATGCATTGCATGCAACAAGTTGTCCGATCTCTACAGCTTTTCAACAAGCCATACTAAGAAACTTGACTCCTCTAGTATTAAGTGAAGGGAAAAAAAGTTTTGACAGGTTTAGATATGAAATGAATAGTGACTTTCCTCTGAAAATGTGTCAAATTAAAGCAGGTGGGGTGAGGAAAACAGCTACAGTATGTCAACTTTTACAGGCTTTGATTTATTTTTAATGATGCAGTGCACCTTAGGAAGTCTGAAGATGTGCTCATTCACAGCCCAGGTCTCATGGTGTGCTGTATTGTTCAGGTACTTCTTCTAAGTTGGGTCCAAGATGGGATCATGACCTAGAACTCCTGTAAATAGCAATTACCTCTTTGGAAACAGAATGATTAAAGTTTAGTTGAATGTCAGCAAACTATTCACTCCTCTCTGTTCCTTCCTTCTGCAACTTATTTACACTTTCTAACCACACATCCTCCCTTTTTTATTGCCAGCTCTCTTCATCATTTATTTATTTATCTATCTATATATTTATCTATTTATTATTTATGATGGGTCACATGAGGTAATGTGAAAGAATAAGATTTTAGTAAATTGTCAGATATAATAATGTATCATGTAACTAATAATTTCAGGTTTGAATAAAAAAGCCTGAGGGTTGGTGAATAAAAAAGTTTAAGTAATTAATCAAAATTGTTTCAGGAAATAAAAAAAGGATTCACAATGTGATGAATCCAGAAAACAGGGTTCAAAATGAGAACACAGTTCATCCAGAAAAATCATAAGATGCTTTTGGGAAAATGATTAAAGCAAATGTCTTATGTCTCAGTTTCATAAAAGAATTTGGCACTATGTAAATTGGACAAGAACCTGGTTAAAAGCCAGATTACATTTGATTACACCTAAGGCAGAGAATAAATAAGAAAAAAATCTTCAATATCACCACAAATAAAATGTATTGATATTGATATTTTGACTTTTCATTAATGAACGCAGCATAAAAGTTACTCAGCATGAAAGTTAGAGAGCTACGATAAAAGTTGGAGAGACTTAGTGCAATTTGCAGATGAAAAGATAGGAGGCTTCAGTATTAAGAGCAAAGTATGTCACCTTGAAAATTAAAGTTATGAGTGAATTTCCTAACTCAAGACCATGTGCTTAAAGTATAAAGTAATATTTTGATTATGAATCAACACAGGAGGACATAGTTTACTTATTGACATGGGATTGAGGAATGATCAAAATATTTCCTTGAAAATATCTCCCTGGAGCCAATGTAAAGAGCTTCACAGTGACACAAAATCTCAATGACAGTAGAATTAAATCTGCCTTTTTTGTTTGTTTTTGTTATTGTCTTTTTTTCTAAAGAGGCTTGTTACACCCTGGGAATTAAAATAAAACCAAATTCGGCAATTTCTGGAATTTCTATATCCTCACATCTGATTGTCATAAGGGGAGACCTCAGCCTGAGGATCCAATTGCTGAGCTCTGGGAAAAATTTTGAAGGAAGTTAAGAGGCAAAGTAACCAAAAGCATGATTGTCAGGAACATATGATGGCAGGATCTGTTGGGGTACAAGGTGAAGTCTCAGATTATTATGGGAATAGGGAAGTAAAGGGGAAATGTGTTAATCTGCATATTCAGATGGAATGCTAAGCAAACTGTGGGAAGTACCTGAAACAGCAGACATCTAGATGGAGGAGGTAGAAAGTGAATTAAACTATATAGGCAAGGAAAGTCCCAAAGTATACAGCTCTTTATTGAAGTCTTTTTGGAGGCAAGCTTTAGGAGTACTAAATCCATCTGAAATGATTTCTGGAAAAAGTAACTTTTGTGGACTCAGGCACCGAATCTGGAAAAGTTGTTTAATCTCTGTAGACTATTAATACATAAAGTGCTTAGAATCTTAAAAAAGAAACACATGTTAAGACAACCAGGATGAGCGTGATATGATCGATAACCATTCTCTAGGTAGCCTTTTGAGGATTGTCATATTTTATTCAGAGTTTTACAAGTCAATGTATATAAAACCTGATGTTTAAAAATATATGTTAGAACAGTTTTGATACCTTGAACAAGAATTTGTAGTTTATGATAGATTAGGCAGAAGAAACATGACAAAATGCTGTGTTATTTCAGGAACAACAGATTTGCTCAAATAGGAAAACACCTTAACTGCATGCAAGACAAATTCAGTGTGTGTCCATATAAAGTTTTTTTACCCACCTTTCAGCTATGGTTTGCAATAAGGCAGAAAATACATCATTTGATCAAATGAGTTGTTTAACTCTGCTTCAACATACACTGCTGTTTTCAGTAGTCATGACTTGGAGCGAAGCTAAGAGTACACCAGGTATTACTTGGATGTTCACTATGGTCTGAAGAATGAGAGCTGAGTCAGTGAAAAGGTAGTGAAAAAAGCCCTACAACCCACACTACCTCTAATAAGGTTGGGAGTTTATTGTTTTTACGACAGGAAAAACGTAATTTTAAATAATAAAGAAACTATTATTAGATTCTAGGAAGAGGAAGATGCTATTTGGGAAAATAATGAGCCAAGTCACTGGTTATTTAATCAGAAGAAAATTGGGTTTTGAAGTCTTGAATTCTACCCCAAGCAAACAAGATGTTGGAGAGTATAAAGAAGCAACTCAATAACAAACATGAAGTGCTATGCTAAACATTCACCCTTACTGCCAAAGTAATTCTGGTACTTGCTACTCCTAGGAATGCACACTAGGGATTGCAGAGCTGCTTTTCATTCCTGCTGGCAAGTGATATACTTTTCCTGTTAAGAGTGAATGGATAATACTGAAATATCTAAAATACATTCATTCTGGGTGGCTGATTTGGGTTTTTTTCCCTCTTCCTTTCATTTAACTTTATTCACTGTTCTTTTAAAGGGAGTAGTGACTTGTCAGATGGGTCTCTTGGTGAAGGGAGAAGTCAGCCTCAGAGTTGATGGGAAGAGGTGGCTGAGGGACAACAGGGGATCCTGAATGGTTCAGTTTAGCTCAAAGAGTAACACAGGTACATAAAACCAAGCCTGCAAGCAAGGGTCTGCCTTGTAAAGACAGAATGGGAGCTATAAGCATTCTGTGCTTTTATTCTAGCAGACTTGCTAACTTAAACTTGTCTGGAGTGTTTTTTTAGTGTTTTTGGGTTTTTTTATTATTTGTATACTTGTTTGTCTGATTTGGGTTTTGTTGGTCAGTTGGTCCTTGTTTCTGTTGGTTTGGTGGTTGTGTTTATTTTTTTTGTTTTGTTGAGGTTTTTGTTTGTTTGTTTGTTTTTGGTTTGGTTTGGTTTTATTTTATATTAAAAGCATTTCAATATTATTTAAAGAATTCAGAATTAAGGAAGTCTAGACAGATTTACCTTAAAGTTTTAGCTGACTCAGGTTCCCATTCACTTGGGTTAATACTTGGGTTAATAGCCTTTGATTAACACAATTTGCCTGGCAGCCAGCCCTGCTCAGCGTGAATATCAGTCTTCACTGAAATGTTAGTGGGTGATTAATATGGTCACTGCAGCCCAGGTACAAAAGTGCACAGGAGCCTGATGCACCAAGGGCCTTCCCAGCAGGAGACTGACACTGCAGGGGGACTGATTAAAATATTACTTCGATAAGACTGAATTAGTGCCAAATTAGACCAATAGCATTAAAAAAGACACAGGAAGTGTGTAGGTGACTTCCAACTTCCACAGCTTGCCATGTGTGGGTTTGTGTAGGATAGAGTCAAGGAGTTTGGTTTTGAAGTAGCAGATTTGTTTCTCAGATGTGGTGTCTGCAAGATCCTGTGAATAAAGGTCACTTCATATACAGAATATATGATTATATAAAAAATGCTGAGGGGTTGTAATGGGCCCCAGCTTAATTTCCTGCTTTGCCACAAACTTCCTTCCTTTTATTAAGAGACATCAAACAAATGTATTGAAAAATATCTGGATACCTGCCTGTTCTCAAATTCATTAAAGATCTACTCAACTAATTTTTCATTTCAACTTTTTTTCTAAGTGCTAGGATTTATGTTTTGTCTTTGAAAATTAATGATTCTTTTTCTGGATTACTTCTAAAAGTCACAATCTGTTTTCAAATGAGCATTCAAAATTCAAAAGCATGCATATAAACAAAACAACAAAGAGCCATGATAGGAATTTGTAGTTATATTCACTTCGTACAGTCACTTGGCCAATGATTATTGGACAATGAGGATAGGTTTAAAAGCAATTCTATAATTGGTTTTTGTTTTTTCCAGGTGGAAAAAATATTCAAAATTATTCAGACTTTTAAAAACAAAAAAGTAGATCTGTAAATTTAACTGCTTATAATTGGAAAGCAGAATATTGCCAAAATATTCCAAGCCCATTGATTCTATAAAAGGTCTTAGGAAAACAAAAATTTTTATTTGATGCATTTTTATTTCCATGATTTTTATGAGTTTTGTCTCCTTCCATTTTTAAATTAATTTTTAAAATAATAAATTAAATTTTATCCTTTTTCTTTCAAAAAACTCTTCACCTTGTAAATTTTGTTGCACAATTGAATATCCATTTTTGACATGCTCATGCTGAAATATTCTTTCTCCTTTGGATTCTCTGTTTGGTAATAATTTAGAATTATCTTGATCTTATTAACTGCAGCTGATCCTCAACAATGAAAAAAGAGATAACTGAGATCTTAGATTATTATTCATATTTTTAATAGTGATAATTCTGAACACTTTTTTGTTTGTGTTATTAAGCAATTTTGTTGATACCACTGATACAGCATTAGTTATCTCTTATCTCTTTCCAGCATTATTAGAAAATGCTGGAAAAATATGTTATCTTGAAATTATGTCTGCAGAAGGGAGAAAGCTGCAACTCAAAAGATGAGTAGAAGCCTATTGTATTTTGCCATTGAGTCTCAGTTATACTGGAAACACAAAAATTATTGTCTTTCCCTTTGTATTCCTGTGCTTTAAACTGAAGTAGGAGCTTGATTTGTTTTTTACACTGTGTTTTACTGTCACCTGTAGGTGAATAGTTTAGGATTTTGTTTCTCTGAAGGAACTTTGAATTTCTTAGACAAGTGTACCAGTAATATCTGTTTGACTGAAAGGGAAAGTTTTGGAGACACGTCTTAGAAAGGCCCAGCACTATATTTATTCGAAATTACATTTTCTACTTTTAAATAGTAACAGAACATTTCAAAGCAAGTATTGTTTTCCTTAAATTTTAATAATTTGGCTTTGATATTGTCAGTGAGTGAGACTGTAACAGAGTGAAGCACTACAAAAATATACAGGATAAAAGATATTGCTAATACTGGGCACTGAAACACAGGTCAAAGAGACAATATTACTATTGTGGTCAGCAATTTCTTATAGAATTTTCTACATTTTGTATCTATTCATTTATTTCCTTGCTGGTAACAGAAATTCAGTGTTTCTTGCTTTTGTGATCTTTACATATTCTCATTGTCAACCCCAAAAGAAACCATGATGCTCAGGAGACAGCTAGTTTAGTACCTGAACAATTAGGGCTAAAAGCCCTTCTATCAAAAGACTAATCTTATAGAAATCCTCTACCTTCTCTGGATAGCAATACATAGCTATTTTTGAAAAGGGCAAACTGAGCTCTAAGGTGTACATATGTGTACAGTTTTTTTCTGAGTTTAGGTAAAAAAATTCTCAAAAAGATAATGGAGTGGGTTTTATTGCCTTGAGTGGACTGTCATTTTCATATCATAAAATTTCTTGACCAGATTAGATTATTTCAATGTTTTGGCCTAGAACTAAGACATTCTAAATAATTTCTACCTATGGGTTTGACTCCCACACACTCTGAGGGTCCAGCCTTGCAGAAAAGTGGCTATAATAATCAGCGAGACTGCTCTTCGATCATGTTTTGTAAATCAAAGGGTTTAATAATGGAAAAATAAAAAAGTAAACAAAACATTGCAGAAAGCAAGTAATAAGCTGAGCGCAGGCACCTGAGAAACTTCAGATGCCCTGCTAAGACATCTCAAAAAGCTCTTACTTTCTTTTTTCGTTCTTTATTAAATTCTGAATGTTTTAGGAGGGATAACCTGGCTTAGAGCCAATAGAGAGGGATAGAGGGCTTGAAGAACAGTGACAAGATCCAATAGATTCTTCTTTCTTGGCCTTGAGCCAATCCTTGTCAGAAGGGTATGGAACAATCTGGGTTCTTTAGCTTAAGTGGTCAGCCTTAAATTTTCCCTATATGGAAATGTTTGCTGAGTGTGTGGGGTGCATCACTACACTCCACCTTCTTCTGTTCCTGTCTGCTATTTCTTATTTTACTTGATCACCAAAACTGCCTTTACATTATTGTCCTTTATGAAAAAAACTCATGCTAAGTTTATTCCTTGTAGAACATGTCTAATTCAATACCATGGATGACATTATCCCAGTAAATTCAATGCCTTATATTAACAATTTTGATTTCAAGAACAATGACACTCCTAAAAACTGATATGGCTCTTCATTTTACCAGCGAACAATATATGTATCTGTAGAACAAGTTGCTTGTAAATACTGACCAACAAGTCTCAGAAATATAGATGCTTTATTCAGCCAAGAATATGTAACACTGAACCCATATTGTGAGCAATAACTGAAGTGTTGACATCTGTGCTTCAATTTGTCATCATTTGTCCACTGTCACTCTGAGCTCTTGGGGTGATTAAAGTAACAAATGAGTTGTCTCTTCTCAACCTGATTCTACTCCTTAGGGAAGAACTTGTCCTTTAGCCCCATTTAAAACATCTTTTTCTGGTGCCAAGCTGAGGCTTATGTACCCAGTTTTGCTCTTGGCAGATTCATTTTGCTCTTTTGTTCAATGGCTAATACAGATATATGTAACTAAATTTTGACTGATGTGTCTGAGGTGCATTTTTCACTGAATCCCATAAATTCATCCCATTGAGGTTCTGTTGGACCCTTTATTCTGAATGAAAGAAATTATTCCCACAGCAGAAGAAAAACCTGAAATGAAGAGCAAAATCATGAATCAGTTTGTCAGGTAGTCAGTAGAACTGTTCATCTGTAAGAAAGGATAACCCCTCTCTTGCTGTTTTTGGAAAGGCATGGCTCTTGGCAGAACTGCATAACACCAAGCCTGGCTGATACTCTTTGGATCTAAGAAAAATTGGTTGTCTAGTTCATGCTGCATCCAGCTTTGAGACAAAAGAACAGGCTCATATCCTTCCAAAACTATATACTTGGAAGGTTCAGGAGACCAGGAGATGTCTGCAATGCCTGAAGACAGGTAAATGACTTCAGCATCTTCAAAAGGGGAAAGAGCAAGGCAGAGGAATACAGGTTGAACAGATTTAGTTTGGATCCTGGAAAAACCATGGAGTGAGTTTTGAAATATATTTCTATGCATGTGGAGGAGAAGGTGGCTGCTGGAAATAACCACTCTGCATTTACCAAGAGCAAATCATATCTGATAAACCTGTCTTCTAAATGTTCTTGTTCATCTTAGGACATCATAGTCCGGAGGGACGGACAATTGGTGAAAAGCTAGTTGAATGGTCAGCCCCAAAGAGACAGGGTTAATGGGTCATGTTTTACCTAGAGGTCCATGGAAGGGGAGGTCTGTCCATCCTGGGACTGCCCTTCTTAATGCTTTTATCCTTTAACGTGAGGCTGGAAGGGTAATGGAGCAGACACTCATCATCTGTGCAGCTGACACTAAAGTGAGGAGATGACTCCAGGACAGGAGATCATCCAGAGGGACCTGGATAGGCTAGAAAAATGGATCACCAGGGACTTCATCAAACTGAGCAAGGGCAAATGCCATCTGCTTCTCCTGGGACAGAGAAGCCCCTAAAATGGCAGTGGCTAGGGACAGTGAGGCTAGGAAGAGACCTGTGCGAAATCCCCGGGCTTTGCTGGGCACTGAGCTAAGCCTCAGCAATCACAGGTAGCTATCAGCTTTGGCTTGACAAAGAGCATGGCCAGGTGACAAAGGCAGTGACTGTCTCCCTCCCCTCAGCACTCATTAGACCACACCTGCAGCACTGTCTGCACCACAGGGAGAGGTTGAGGGACAGAGGCTGCTGCAGCCTGGAAGAGGGGACATTTGGCAGCAGCCCAACAATGCCTGTGGGGAAGTGATCAAGGGGGTGGAGCCAGCTGCTGCACACCTCAGAGTGCTGACAAAATCTAAGGCAACTTGAAAAAGTTGAAATAAGGGGTTCAGGCTGCATATGAGGAAGAATTGTCTCCCCACAAAGGCAGCCCACCAGTGAGGCATGCTGACTAGAGAGACTGTGCAGTTCCTCTCCTTGGACGTCTGACTGCACTAAGTTCTGAACAACCAGGTCTGGGCTCAGAAGTGGCTCTGCTGGTCTTCTGTTCCGTTCTTATACTCCAGCTGCCCACAGTTGTATGTGATTATGCCAGCAACATATGTAATTCATTGCTATTGATTATTTTAGTCACCAACAAATCCCTATTACCATGATTGTAGGAACATTTGACTCTTTACACATATCTCATTTCTGAGTAGTGTGACCATTTCAGCAGCCTGAAGCACCTGGGGGGACTTTGCTCACTCCATCCAGGATGTCAGTCAATACATTTAACCTTGCAAATCAGATGAGACGGAGCTGCCTTTGGGGATTTTCAAGAACTGTACAAAATTCCCATTTGGAGGGACTCTGTAACAATATTAGTCAAATACTTGCTACTGAAGGTTCAGTCAATCACTTGCTTCCAAGTGATCTCAAACCTGCCCCGTGTTTCATCTGTGCAGTTCCCAGATTGCCTGAAGACTTAATGACTTGAGTGAACATACTGGGTGCACAAACTAGCCCAGGTCTGATACCCAGCACAAAGTTGTACTAAATAGTAAATATGATTTGTATACTCATATTTTAAACCTGATTACTGTTGCCACACCTACTATATAAAGATATAGGATAGATGAGATACTGAGGATACAGTGCTACAGGAAAAAGGACTGTTTTGCCCTGAAAATTTGTTTCCTCTTATGTTATGGAGGCTGCAGATTTTGAAGTGAGGCAAGTGGGTTGTCTTTCTCCTTCTCTCCTTTTTGATACCAGCATATAAATAAGAAATGGTGTCCCAGCTTAACCACTGTGTTTGCATGCTTTGCTAAATGAGTTCGTAACAATTTCTATTTTATGGTACAAAAGTACTTAGCATCCTTTTTGAAAGAACTAATGTTCTTTCAACTGATTTCAAAGATGTACCACATCATTACTCAAACCCCCACACTTCCTTCTGAAAAAAAAGATAGAGATTATAATTTTAAAAGAGCTAATTAGACAGAAAGACTGCAGCATAAATAATGATGGTTTGGGTTTGAGATCATAAACTTTCCCTATATTTTGATGTTATATCTCTTTAGCTGTAATATACCAAATGATGGTCTACTCTAGCTTTTGATTATCCTAGTTCCATAGAAACACCCATCTGGATGTATTTCTTTAGGTTTTTTAATCTTACATATTCCATGTGGTAGATACTTACTAATTTTCCCAGAAGTAGACCTGCTTTTATGTTATAAAATTTGTATAAAGTTTAATTTAAAGCTTCACAGGTAAATATTTTAATTAGACTTTTATAATACTTTTATGATTTATTCTAATATCTTTATATATGAAAAACCAACTTAACTCAAAAGCCCTCTCCTAACTGTAACTGGCTCCGCACCTTTAAAAATGCAGCTATGTTCCTAGAACTATTTTCCATTTTCCTTTCATGCAATATGTGCATTCTGCTTCTAATAGCTTTTGGATGTTCAGCACTAAGCCTATGTTTGAAGAAAAGTTGTACAACACTATAAGGAAAAGAAGCCTACACTACAGTTTTGTAAATCCTTGCTGATTCTCCTTCTTTTTGATTTACACCATCACTTCAATATCACAGATTGCATGCTCATAGTCTTCACAAAGCACAATGCTAAAGCTAATTTCTGCTAGTTCGTTTGCATTTTTAAATTTTCCTTTCCTTTCCTCTTTTTGAAATGTAGGTCAAGGACCTATCGCATATTTCTATCTTGAGGAGTTTCTGTCTGTCCTCAAACATATTTTGCCATTTTTGTTAACTGTTTTATCTCTAAATTCACTACTCAGTTCAGGGGGTTTTGTGTATATTAGGCTGCCTTTGTTGCCTTTCTGCCATAATTTCTAACCCATCATAATGACAAGTTGCTTGATTCACTAACATACCTGGAAAATCTCAGGATGTCTAGAACCTAGACAGTCAGTGACTTGAGACTTTGAAGTAGAACTACAGGATGAAAAAGTATTTATTAGTCATGACTGCTCCCTCTCTGGGTGCACAAAACATTTACACAATTAATTTCTATTGTACTGTGTTTCTTTTTCACCTTGCTTGCAATTTTGGAGCAATCACAGTGGTTCTGCTATTTTATATTTTCCTAAAAGCTATGCCACAAATGTTACTGGTTTTATGTATATTTGAGAGATTTATTAAATTATTCTGGGCCAAATTCTGCAACTTCTGTGGAAAAACATTTACTACTTAGGTAATTTTGCTGACTCAGAAAAAGATGATGTCAATAAATAAGGAAAATGCAGAACTGAAATCCCCCAGCCCTTATTGCATAGATGAGTGTATATGTTTTATTTTCTATGCACAAAGACGATCTGGGATGCTTGATGAAATAGTTTTACTCTGGTCTTAGTCTCTAGAAGTAAGATGCAAAATAATAAATCAACTTTTTAGGCTGGATTTAGGGGTGGTGGGTGTTCTTCCTTTCCCATTCCCATGATGAATGTATGGAGCACGGAAGAGAACAAGTTCTGGCATATTGTGGATTTCAGAGACTGCTTCTTTCAGACTATCTCTTGTCAGACAGTTCCCCAGAACTGTACTAATATTAGTTCAAAGAAACTATCTTTATTGTCTTGACTTAATGGGATGATGGGAAAATGTTTGAAAAGAAAAAAGCAGTTATAGAACAAAGGCAAACTGGCAGTGAGAGGAAGTCTATGAAAACAATGAGCACTTCAAACTTAAATATAATTAACTAAATGCTCTCTTTGTGGAAATGCACACTTTCAGTTCCACATATTTATTTTTATTTTTTTACAGGTGAGTCAGAGTATGCAGTCTATGCATAATTCATGAAGAAGAAGACCTACGTTCCTGTTCTTGTGTCTGATTATTCAAGGTGTTTTGTGGCCCTCCAGACATGGAGGTACCACCTGCCATAAACCACGTGAGCTCATAATCAAAGGACCTGAGAAATTAAGAGGTTGAGTGAGATGTAAGGCACAGTGCTATGAGGCAAATACCTCCCTTCTGTTGATCTAAGCATGCCTGAACTCTTGGGATGTCAGGGAAATTGTTATGATGAAAGGTGAGCGCACTTTAAATCCATGCCGCTTACAAAATTTTTCTTCACTACAACAATTTAATTTTTTAAAATTTTAAAGAGTCAGAAAGAAACTGTTCACTTTCAAGCAGCATTTCCCTAGGCAACCACTCACTTCAAAAATGTATGAAACTGAGTTTAAAAATTATTTTTTAAAAACAAACTAACTTACTGTTATGGCCAGATCCTTTCAGGATAGCACAGAGTTTATTTCCTGCTATGAGTAGATCATTCTGGCTGTCTTTTGTTGGAAGGAGATAACCTGTATTCCAGACACCTTGGTAGAAAATCTTAACACACCAACCCAGCTGGCTTGCAGCCACACAAATTCATTCCTGATCAATCAGGGCAGGGCAAAGGAAGCTGAGGAAGATGGTCCTGTGAGGGCTAGGAAAATCTGATGAGGCCTTTTTATTTTTTTGGTTTGCACTTGGGAAGTGGGGCAATCTTTGCATCAGGTTTTCCCTCGGTGGAGCTGGAGGTGTTGAATGCTGTGAGGACCACAGTGGAGATGAAAAGTGATGAATTCAGGTAATTGAAGGCAAGTTAACAGCAGACAGTTAGATGAACCCAGTGCTCAGGAGTAATTGACAATGCAAGATCTTCTCAGTTGCTTGTTTTTCCCTGCTTTAATATGATCTTTCAGAATTGCCATACTGATTACTGTTCCTTCTCACTGTCTCTGGAGATAAGTTTATTTCTGGCATATCTTTACAGGAAAATTATTTCCTCAGGTCCAATAGATGGATTTCAATTTTGATATTCCATTAGCATTAGATTCCCTGTGGTGAAAGGGAGGAGGGTTTAGCTTTTATCTCTTCTGCTGTTAGAATTCCTTTCTTTCCCAAAAGAATATGTCCAGCACA
>VWZU01007873.1:221333-297316 GCA_013397095.1 Sterrhoptilus dennistouni
AAAAAAGTCATAGAATATATGCTATGTTATTGAGATATATTATTTTTAAAAACCCTGTTTTAATACTTCTACATTAGTCTGGTGTTCTTGCTAAATTTATTCAAAATATTTATGTATTCAAAAAAACTTACCACCCAGATCTTATACACGTGCAGGCAGATGAAAAAGATTCTTGACTTTTTATCTCTTGTTTTTATCACAGTTTAAGCATAGGATTGGAAATCCTCTAAAGCACCTACTCCTGTTCTACTCCTTGAACTTATTTAACTTAAAAGTAAAAATCCTGACCATCAACCTGTAATTAAAGGGTGACTATCCCGTGCAATCAAGAATCACAGAAAATTATTTGTTTTGGCATTTGACTAAAATTGCAAGTAATCTTAGTGCTTTGTGTTCCATTTTAAAGCTAGAAAAATAGCTAGGAAAGGTAGTGACTTGCCAAAATAATTGTGCCAGAGGATAAAGGCTAGCCTCAAGCTTGAGCAGGTAAGGTATAGTAAATTATTTAATTAAATTATGCTGTAGGATCACTCATGGTCTGAAAAAAAGAGTTGTAATTTAAAATCCCTCTGTAGTCTTACATATCTAGCGTAAAAATGATGCTCCTCCAATGGAGGAATGTAATGTATTCACAGTACACAAAGCCTTATAATGAGTTCATAAGAGTCCAGGATTGTATGCCTGGTATTATGTCAAATAATTGCTTTATTATTGGTACACTATATTTTCCTTGGACTTCATTCAGCTGAAAGACTTAATAACTGTAGCAAACTTTGACTTGACAGCTATATGCAAAATGTTATTGTTACTACTGTTCATATTTCAAAGAAGCTGCTTTCTGTGTTTAAAGTTACTGGAATGTACCTTGGGGAGTGAGATTCATGTGGTCCAAACTGCCATGACTCTATAACTTCTTGCAGACATGCACTTCAGGTCTCTGGAGGATGCCTTTAATTTCTGTCAGCAGACCATGTTTAAATGCTCCATGCCATTATAAGGATGTATTAAATGCAACGTACCAAATCTTGATTGAACCTTTACCTTGAGTCTTGGGGAGAGGGAATTCAAACACTCCTTTTTTAAGCAAAAAAATTAATTTTTATGGGAAATGGTCTTTAATCTTGAAAATTTTGAAAAGCTAAGGATCAAGAAAGATATTTTACTGCATATGGTAGTCACAGGAAAGTTAGTCAGATAAGCCATTTGCAATCTGGGTTTGCATGTACTTGACATCTTTCTTTGTGTATGTCTCAAAAACCTGACTGGGTTCTAACAGTGGACATAAACCCTCCCTGTATGTATGCATGTGTGGTGCTATCAGACATCTGACATAGCACCAGTGAATAACTGTAAAGTTTCGAAGCAAGAAATCACCACTTTAACCAGAGTTTAATCTCATGAGAGTAACTTTCTCATTACTCTAACAACAGTAGTCTTTTAGTTGCACACTTCAGTGATTCTGAGAACGGAAAACAATTCATGGCCAAGCTAGAGGTGAGCAAAGTAAAACTCTTAAAGAGTTTGTGAGAGAGTATTTGAAAAATTGTGTGTCTAGCTATTTCTACTCTGCCAGTTTTATCATTGCTTAGGTTATAATAATCACTGTGGTAATCAGTATTAATTATCCCAAGTACTGCCAAGTTAGGAAACTCTTAGTGTTATTGCAAAGAAAGATGAAACATGAAAAAAAAATTGAAAAGAAAAAGTCCTCAGAACTTAGCTATTTTTTTTCTTCTTTCAGCTCTTTTTCTACTTCTCACATGTACAAGTCACTAATTAAAATATCTCATTAATGGGAGACTCCTGCTCAGTAAATCTTTCAGTATTGCAAAGAGGCTTTCAAAACATCCATATCAGATAAAAGCTTGCCTGTTTTTGCAAAATGTAATAATCTGTTCTATCTTCATGATATAAAGTCCTGCACGTAGGTAGCAAAAATTACTTCAACTTTTAAGATTGAAACAATATGTATATTTAGGGATTGTGAGGACAAACATAGCCATGACAAACTTTTAGGCAAAGATACCTCCAAAAACTTTTAAAATGGGAAGATAAGTGACCTATGACAAAAAAGGTAGTTCTTCTGCTCTATCTAGAGATAGAATTTGATGGAAAACTCTGGATGCTCTTGGATTCTTCAAGAATGTTCTGGCCCTGCTCAGTAATTTCCCATGTTTAGCCACCGTCTAGGGAATAGATTGTCCCTTTTCAAGTTGTTTAAACACATAAATAATCAAAAAGGACAACCCTGAAAACTAGCTGTAACTTCCTACTTGGGAACTGATTTCCATTTTGCAGATTTTTGGTACACATCTACTTTATTGTCATATTTTAGGTCACTATTTGTCATAGCTCCATGACACTGAAGTGTGGGTGCCACTCAGGGCATCAGATCATTTTTCAGCAGATTCTGAGCAGCTGATATAGGACTTTTCCCCACTCTAAAGCTGAGAACTCATATGATGGTTGCAGAAACTTTTTTCAAAACAAGCCAATAGAGAAAGGATGTGGGATTAGATGAAAAAGAAACACGCTTGTGAAAATGTCTGCTTTGGCAGAATTTGCCTCTCAATCTCTCTGCTCTCCAGCTCAGTGTCCTTCATTACTCCTACTATGGATGTTGATGTCTTATTCTGGGGAGCAGATGCACTGCACAGACCTCTGCTCCCAAGCCCTTCAAGCAGCACACATGCCTGGGAAAGGTGCCAGCACATTACAGCAGGTACAGAAGCTCAGCATCTACAGAGGACAGGAGGGTGGTGAAAGTAACAGTTATTGCTATAAAGGGGATATTATACACCTCTATAAGAGGTCTCACATGCCCAGATTTTTGGCAAAATCCAGTCAAAAAATTCCAGTAAAATCCCTTGATTTTTTAACTCTATCCACTATGGTTGTACTTATTGCTTAAAATAAACCAAACCAAAACAACCAACCCCTAAACCTTCATACTTAAATACCCAAGGGAAATGATGAGCAGAAAACAGTGTGGGACATAGAAAGTTTTTTTTTTTCATAGATGGAGTTACTATTCCATTTGACTGCTAAATTAAATCCCTTTCTTCTGGGACAAGGGTTCCTGCAGTGACAAAAACTGAACTCCACATATTGTATTTTGATCCTAGTGGTTTGATAGTCAAAAGAAGGCAGTATATCAATTATTTTTAGGATCCTTTTTTGCTCTTCACAGCATTCATACAATTGGCTTTTTTTTTTCTTTTCTTTTTTTTTTTTTTAACACAGTAGTGGGATATCTTTTCTTTTTCTTTCTTATTTTCTAGCTACATTTGTTTATTATAAAATTTGCTCCATAGCCACTATTCCTCAAATAAGTATCTAAAACAAAATATGAAAGAGAAACAGCCACTGAAGTGACCTAATGTGCTACAGTCACATAAATAGATGACAGATTTTAAATCTGGGAAATGCAGTCTTTTATTCTTCTTTCTAGTCCAGTATTTTGTCATCTGACTTTTCTGGGTGTTTATTTCTGGTGCATAATTATTGTTCTGAAGGATTTTTTCTGCTCTCCATTTTCTTCAGAAATAGTAATTATCACTTCAGGGAGGTTGGTGAGAAATTCACCACTCCTTCTCAACAATAATTCTCACACACTGTAAACTTCACTAAGCAGTTTATATCAACTATTAAAAATTTAAGAGACACATTTCTAGCTCAATGGTTTATATTTTGCAAAGTTTTTACCTCTGTACTCTAATAATGTTCCTCTTGATTAATTTTACAAGATTAGCTTCATTTTATGACCTTTGACTTCCAGTTAATAAAGCTGAAGTTTTTTAGGGGTTCCTTTGACTCCAAGTTAATTTTGTTTCATGTCATCTGAGAATTTTAAAGCATACTAGTTTTTGGAATGTATTTTAAAAGTCAAGAGTGATATGATCTGTGATCTGGGTCTGCGCTCATAGGTTGTCAGAAAAACTTCTCTGGAATAATGCATGGAGGAATGGTTCTCTGCTATTCTGCAAATGAACTCTAAAGTACCCTGCTCTGCAATAAACTGTTTAACTAATTGAAGACAAAAATCCATAATTAATCTTTTTTTATTTTATTAAGTTTCTTTTTATAATCTCTTTCACAGCTACATAATAGTCAGCTCTAAGCTTGTGTTGAACTGAGTACAGAGGTAAATCCTGTGCAAGGATAATGGTTCTGCATTAACAAGAAACTACTTACTCCACATAAGAATCAGTTCTATAATTGTATTAAAATGCAGGTAAAGAGAAACCAGATAAAATACCAAGCAAGAAAATTTGCCAGTGCTTGTCGTGTTTCCCATATGTTATGCTGATGTGTCATCACACTGGTCAACACAGAGCTGGATATTTGTGACCATGTTTTATACATTGGGAGAAAAGGGATTTGTTCTGGAATTGCAACTAATCACTATTAATGAATGTTTCAATTTTTACTTTTATCTGATGATGGTTCTGCAAAATTTTCTGTTGTGGGTGTAGAGCCATGAGGATAATATTTATTTCCTGAAAATTAACTCAAGGTAAGAGGCAGATGTTCCAGGTATTTTCCTGCAAGGTGAACAGCTATCAAGGAACAATACAAGTGTGTAACCACACATGAAGATGAGCCAGATTTCCCTTGGAAGGTTTTTCAAAGCAGTGTGCTAACTATGAAAACTCTACAGACACATAGATCTCTCTTCTTCTTACATTAATCTTTTAGTCATCACTGTGAATCCTTACAATGGAGTTTTGTATTATGGGGCTAAGCACTTGGACACCGAAGCATTCAGTATGAGGCTGTACCACTGCATTTGATACTGCATTTGATTCTGCATTTGATTGAAGTAAAAGCATTTGATTCTAGTTTTTCTTTAAGTCTGTGTTATTCAATATGTACACTTTGCTCAATACTTTTTAGTGCTTTAACTCCTCTAGGCTCGTGTGTTCCTCCCTGCACTTAATTACCAACGCTTGAGTTTCTTAGAGAAGAAATCTGTCTCCATGTAAATAATTCACCAAAACGTTTATGAGCCAAATTTTCTATGCTACATCTTAAATAATCGCTGAAATAGGGTAGTTCTTTATATAGCTGGCTGGATAATTTGCCTTTTTAGCTATCATTTTATTGATTTCTTTCTTAAAAAGTAATGTAGATAGACATAACTTGATGTGTTTGAGCAATTTTGGCTAAAAAAAGGAAGCAGAAGTAGTTTGAAATGAAGTAGTAATTCAATGCACAAGTTTTATACATATTTAAATCGTTTTAATATGATTAGAAATTTCAGCTTTGTTATAAAAAATAATATAACTGCTTACCCCACAAGCATTTTCTTTTTAATTATTTATGCATCCTCTTTCTTTGCTCTTTTCTATTTGTGTGGGAAGTTGGGTGCTTTTAGGATTTTCTTATACTCAGAATAGCTTTCTGGATTCCTGTAGCATCTATTATGCATTAGCTGAAAATGTAGCTTCTGTGGCTAGTCACAGTCTCTTAAGAATAAGTTAAACTACTCCTAAGACTCAAGATAAGCAGTCTGAATATGAATAGTCAGAAATGTTTGGGCTGCTTTGATTTTGGTTAGAACCATCCACATTTTGAAATTCTGAGCACTGAAGCTGTTGATACAGTAAAGCTTGGCTTGTGCCAGTTTTATTATTGCTTTAAGCCACATTGCCATCTCTTAAATGGGGAGAAACTCCTCTTAACATTCTGTCCAGTATGACTGAAGGAGTAGTCTGAATACTTCAGGTGTTCATTCATTTCTTTACTGTGATAAATAACCTGTTGTATTCTAAAAACACTTGCAAATTAAATCACTTTCAGCTCTTGCATATGCCATGTCATAATGAAAGGACTTCAAAGAAAGAGGATCAACATTTATAGATGTTTTAAAGATTTTAAATTATATATAATTTTGTTCCCTAGAAGTTCTATTAATATATTTTTCCCTTTATTTTTAATCTTATCCATAGCAAGCAAGTTTCTATTCCTGAAAGAAAACCTATACCTGAGAAATAAAATTATACTTGAAGGAAACATAATTTTTTGAGTTCTGTAGAGTGTCAAGGTTCCATTCTGGTCCATGCAATCAGCAAACAAAAGCTTTGAAGTCTATGGTTAGTGCAGTATAAATAAGAAGCTAAAAAAGTGTGTGTCTTGAAAAACTGGAAAATGAAGACACTATGAGTAGTTTTTGGCTGTAAGGTAAGGACTAAGAAATCCATAACTATCATTCCAGGCTTAATCTGGAAGTATACCATTGTACTTACATTTATTTAAGGGCAAAAAAATCAATGCTTCTAGCAAAGCACAGATGTTTGTGCTGCACCTTCCTGGCTAAATAGGAAGGTATTTTTGGTTGTGGAAGGAGAGAAAAGAAAGCATAAGGAAAATACTCTTAATGAGATCTTTCCATCCTTAGAAACTAAATATAGATCAAACTTATAGTTTATTACATTGTCTGCAAGTCATCTAGCATAGTAAAATAACTGTTTGAATATATATGTATGTCTGTTTTTGTGTAGGTCTAAATATTTTTTTCATGCAGCATAAATAAGGGAGAAATATCAGAAAAGATGATAGTTACATTTGATATTTCATGGATGAAAATATTTATAATAACTTTATTTTCCAAGATTTTTCATTGTAGGAAATAAATTTAATTTCTGCCTTAACATTCCATTATTTAATAATTGCTTTTTACATATCTATTAATTACAGTATTATAAAAATCTTCATTTGAGAACAGATTATTTTTCTTTGTAAAAACAGGTTATTTTGTTTCAACTCCTTAATATTTCAGCAAATCATATGTCACTATAAATACATATCCTATATGTCACTTGACATTTTAAGAAGATTTCTTTGAGTTTGAGTACTACCACTTTATCCTTAATGGTAGGCTGCTCACAAAAACTTCCGCATGGATTATTGGTTCCTGAAGAAGGCTGACCCTTTGCTAATTTGGACCAAATATGTCAAGTAAGAAGTGCATCACATTCTCCTATCTGTACACACAGCAGATATTCCTTCGATGGCCTATGGGAATCATATTGCAGGGATGGGAAAAATGTGAAAGATACTGATGCAGCTCCAAGTTATTCGGTTACATAGAACACAAATATGTCATGATTTTGCTGTTTGGTACAAGAGACAGGAGCCGGAGAGGTTAATTTATTTTTCAAATGTTAGTTTCTTGGTATATTGGGCAATTGGATCTGTAAACTCTCCACTCTGTCTACCTAGATATTCTTGTCCTTATTTCCGCAAAGATATGTGCCAATGTCCCTTCAGAGTGCCATAAAACGGCTCCAAGCTCCAGGCAGGGTCCAGGGAATTCCCAAGGCGTCCTGCAATGGCAGGGTTCATGCTGCCATGGGACCTGAAAATCCTCATAGGCAAACTCACTTTTGATTTCCCAGTTCTATGTGCAATTCTTTGGGGTTTTATGATACTGGAAGAAGTAGACTCTTCTTTTTTTAGAGGAGAGAAAAAGGGGATTGGAAAGAAGCAAAGACAATTCTTTACTGTTTACTGCATGGAAAACTGAAAGGTTTTTTATGGTTTTAGTTAGTATATCTGAATAGGAAGTTGCAGAAAAATTTGGACCTTTTTTTAGACTCCATAATATTTTCTGAACAAGCCTAAAAATTAATAACTAGGTAGACAGAGATATACACTTTTTTCTTTTCTCCTCAATCATGAATTACTAAAAGAGAACCATTCTAAAGTTGAGCCTCGTTTAGAAACTCACTCATGGTTTGCAATATTGTCACTGCATGAGAAGACTTTATCACATAGCAGAGGCTCTGTTCTTTTCTTTTCTTTGTAAGATACTGGACTTCCATGAATTCACTATAGCTCTGCTGAAGCCATATGCTGAGTTCTTGGCAAATTAATAGATTGTATTAGTTTTTATAAAGATTATCCACAGTACTGGTGGGAGCCTGCCAAGTCACTTCTCCATCTCTGTCATGATGCTTTTTGCCTACTATCTTTGCACTACGAGTTACGTTATAATTCTTGAGCTTCTGGAAACAATATTTTGAATTTTAAAAAAAAATCAGAAAAAAGAATATTAAACACCATTAACTATTCACTGAGTGCCATGTGGCTGTTGCTCTGTTACCCCATAACAACTAAGTAAATGAATAGGATGTCATTACCAAATCCATATCAAATTTTTCAATCAACTTTTACGTGTTGACTGTCCTTGATTCATTACAGCAATGTAATAATTAGTGTTCTTACAGCAAAAGGGAAAAAAAACCCCAAAAAACATGCTGGTGACCACAGCTACTATGCATCAAGTGACAAACCATCTCACAAACCATCTGATTGAGAGCTTTTATATGCCCAGTGTATTCATGACACAAGCTAACTTGGCAACACTGACTGAGTAAATTAATCTTGCCATTTTATGAAGTAGTTTGTAAAACAATAAATTGCTAGAACAGTAAGTCATTGAGCTCTCTTTCCTTAAGATATCTGTGGGTTTGAAACAATCTCCTACTCCCCCATTCCTCAGCAGTGGCAGGTGCTAGTGTGTTCATTAAAGCCTGCCACTCTGTGTAGATGTGCAAGCCCTTAGCTTTACCCATTATGTAGTAGAGGCTATTTAATATAATCCTACTTTTCAAAATCCATAAGCATATAGCAAAAAGAATTATTCTGTTTTAGAGTCTATTAATACCTCATTACCTAGTTGCTGTTAGGGCTCTTTGTGACATTTCTTAAATACTCGTAAGTAGTCTGACTTAGGCTTTGGGCAAAAAGATTTGGTACTGAGAAATGATGATACTTGTGGAAGCTGCTAGAGGAAAATTGCAAAGACAGCTCAGCTGTGGGAAGGAATAAGGCTGTGTTCTTAATAGGCAAGGATTTTCTAACACATGCTTGAAGCTTTTGTGCTCGAAAAACACTTCCACTGAGTTGCTGTGCTGCTCTTGGTTAAAATTGAATATGTAGAAAATATGAACAACAATTATCTAAAAGCCACAGGCTAACTTTTTCTCGTGTCTTCTGGAAGTCTATATCTTCCAGTTTGAAAGGGGGAGGGGGGAAAGGATAAATGTTGGATTTATTATTTTCATAATTCAAAAATTCCAGAAATATTCACTTTGAATATTGATTGAGGAAAGATCACAACATTTTGTCCAGCATGCAGAATTGGAAACAGGCTGAAACAGACCTTCTCACTAAGTCTTCATTCCAGCATATCCTCCCAGATGCAACTGTGGGCTGTGGCAGTAACCAATGTGCCTAAAGCATCCTATGTGCACCATTGGAAAAACTGAGGCAGCGTAACTTCCTTGGCACAGAGCTTGGAGTGCCACATTACATTGAATCTGATGTGGCCCAGACCATCTTAGCTGGAGAAACTGAAGTCCTTCTTCCCTCCCTGTTGTCAACCTGTGAAAAAACCTGAAAATTCAAAGGGAAGAGGGTATATTAGTAAGAACTTATGGTAATTTTTGTTTTCCTTGAAGATGTCACGGTAGTTTGGCAAGGTTTGTATCTAGGTTTAGAAGAAATTGTTAGAGAATATAATTAGTAGAATAAGAGAAATGTCTCATATAATGGCAATTTTCCAAGTAAGGTAAATCTGTCAATGCTGTTTTCTAGCTATTATCTTGTTTTAAAAATTTTCCTTGGAAGCAGAAAAGTTGCAGCTTAACAAAGGAAGAATTTCGTAAGTGGTCAGGAGAGAGGATTTTTAATTTTTTTTTCTTCTCTCCACAAGAAAAGGCCTGCTAGAAAACAGATCAACCCAACCTCATGGGTTTTATTTTCTCATTTGAACAGTCCTTTCTGAATTCTGTAAAGACTATCATAGATTTCTGTACAGTGTTTTGGTTATTCGAGCTTGAAGCTGTGTTAGATGACTGTAAAGGACCAAGAAGGCTAACTAAAGAAATCTGGGCAGTAAATTTTGACTGCAAGCAGATCTTAACCATGAAGACTTGGATTTGACTAGACTGCCTAGGGTCACTGTCAGCAGGAACTCTAATAAACAAGGTTGCTCCAGAAGAAGCCAGAAAACTATGGATTAATATTTATACCTGCCCACCACCAGCCATTAAAAGAAAGAAATGAACCTTACACTCTGAAAACATGGTGAGCCTTCACCACAAATTGAAATGGATACTAAATGGAGTTTGCAGAGCTTATTATTTATTTAGTGCTGGAGGTGTTCATGGTACATTACAAACATGTAAGAAGACAAGGTCCTTGCCCTAAGGAGCTTGCAATCTAAGTAAGATAGCAACAGATAATAAATATAGACTCTGTAGTGAATGAGAGAAAAGAAAAGACAGGATCACAGATTAAAGAAAAAGGATAGTGCCCTCAGGAGAACACTTTTTATAGAGGATTTTTTTTTTTTTGGTCAGGGCTGTGTGTGCATGCTGGAGTCTTTCACATATTTCTTGCCAGTTTATTAGGTGATTTTTTTTACCTTATTATTTTAAGCTTTTAAAATATCCATATTTGAGTATGAAATAATGCAAGCATGCAGTAGAGTAAAATTATTTGATTGGTATATACATATTCAGGTCCAGAAATACAAGAAATAATTCGATGCCACTTAGGAGGAGAACAAAAATCTTTTAATCACATACCTAAATTCCTTTTCTCCCCTTGAAAATACAGAAATATGAGATTCTTTTTCCATTGGAGTTATTTCATAAATTCTTTACAGAGTATTTTGGGTCTTACTTGGACTGAGGTTCCTCTTCCTAATCCCATTTTGGTTTTCTGGCATTCTTTGTATACAACTTTTTAAAAGTAGAAAAGAAAATGAAATGTAAATTTCTATAAGCTGTGGAACATCAGGCTATATCACTATTAATCAAATTTATTACTAAAAATTAAGATTGACTGTTAAGGGAAAGCATAAATAATGTGTAACACAGGTGATCAGACGTGTGGAAGGGTGGAGAACATGCTGAGCCCTGGGTTAGAGGGAGGGGCTGGCACTGCTGCCTCTGCCTGGTAAAGAGTTTTTGCTCCCTTCAGCAGCTCTGCCTGGTGACAGAGCACATAGGCTTTAATCTGCTTGATATCGCCGGTTGAGGAAATGAAGACCTTTTCAGGAAAACAATCACCACAATTTTTCAGGTCTCAAAGTTATTATTGCAAGAATACATGATGCATTTCCATTATTAGTTGCATTTTTATTATCTTATGCTCCAATAGGTCATTAACCAATATTTTTCCATGTAATTTTTCTGATGACTATCCTCTGATGTGCAGGCCCAGGAGCAACCATGACTTGTTAAATGTTAGGAATGATGTGTTCGTTGGCATAGAATAAAAGTATTTCAGCCAAAGAGATATGGTTTGATTTCTGAAAAAATTCAAGTTGTAGTACTGATCTTTGCCTGAAATAGAATATGGCACTTAAAAGAAAAACCTCCTCCAAATTAGTCACCTTCCACTCTTAATTTTCAAATTTTTAGAGATAGAGTCCAAAAGCAGCTTTAATGATTCTTTTTGATGGCAAATTTCCCACAATTTTGGTTAACTGACTTCTTGCCTTAAATTCCAACTAATTTCAAATGTGAATTTATTTAGTTTCAACTTCCAGTGTAAACTGAATGAATTGCATAATCTTTAACAAAAACATTTCCTAGTGTATTTAGCAAATGCATTTCAAGTTATATACAGGAATTTCCTCTACTGAGCAGATTCACAGTCACAAAATGAAATAGGTAAGTGGTCAAAGTTGCTATATTATGTAATGTTGGCTAATAGCAGTAAATACTAATACTGACTGCAAAACCCTGCAGGAAAAGCTCCTTCTCTTGAATCATCAACGAGAATGCAAAGCAATGTACATGAGACAGCAAGGGGGAAAAGTACCAACCCTTCACACATAAATACAGACCTGGAAGAGATCTTGAAGTGACCAGGGATATCCTCAGGAAATATTTATTCAGTTTAACAAGTAAAAAAAGACAAAACTAATGTAAAATTTTCAGACGAGATTGTGAACAAAATGTAATTATTATGCCACCATATCTATTGTGTTTCGCATCTTGAAACTGTACAATTTCTGTCACCATTCTCAAAAGGATATAGCAGATAGAGGAAAGGGAAAAGAGTGATTCAAATCATAAAACAGCAACCAGCTTTCTTAAAAGCAGAGGTTACAAAGCTCAGCACTCTTTATTCTGTGAAAAGGTGGTAAAGGTCTTTAAAAGCATGGCTGTCACACCAAACTGGGAAAAAGTAACAGACACTATTTCTCAGGGCAAATGAACTATTGGCAGCCAATGGTTTGAAGCATTGACTTTAGAACAAGCTGTACTATTCAACTTTTCCCAAAGGCCGGTGCACTATAGGGAATATGATATACCCACTGAATACCCTGCTCTCTGGCCCAAGTGTTAAAAGGCCGTTTTTGAGATCGTGCCCTGTCTGACTCAATTCTTTCTGTTGTGTCACCATAGGACCAGGAGTGTAGTGTCCATGGTGAAGTCCACCTCTCAAGCATGAGTCCATTTATATGTTTAATCTTTTCCCTGATGACCTGAGACGCTGTGGGCCCAGTGAGACAGAAACAATTCAGCCTTATCCAGCTGGTCTTTAATTTCCTCTTTTAATTTCTTGAGATTCTTGGTCAGTCTTTCCACAGATGAGAGGCAGGCCCGTATCAAGGTGGAAATAATTTCTTCACAGAGCTGGAGTTTGGTCCTTACAAACTTCTGTCCTGACTCTAAACATGTGGTAGATTGTACAGAGGAGACGGAGCAAGCGTATCAACTAGGACATGCTTTCTTTAATATCCAAAGCAATTCAAAATTCTCAAAAGCTGTTGTAGCAGTCCTAAAGAAGGAGAAGGGGGTGAAAGGCTAGGAGAAGTTATTCTGTCCTGTTCCCCCCACAGCCTGGTTATGAATGAATCCCCAGATTAAGCAACCAAGGCCAGGGAAGGGTAACAACACTGAATACACATTCCAAACGACCCTAATTGCCCTTGATGTTATCATGTCATGATCTGATGTTCCACAGTACATCAACAAAGCAATTCTGATCCCTCTCCCTATTTTGATGGAAATTACTAAGAGAAGAACACAGAGGAATATGTACAAGGCTAGGTACTACATCCACATGAACAGATAAAGCATAATCTTCAGCAGAGGGGGAAGCAGAGAGGGAAAAGGAGTTTATTTTTTCATGGGGAGTGCGGCATTTGCAATCACTACAGTATGGCTTGGGCTGACCACAACACAGAGGGACCTGGCAGGAGGAAAAGGAGGAAGAGGAAGGGAGGGTTTACTGCTGTAACAGGAATAAACTCAATCCAATTTTGCTTTACCTGAGGTCATATCACCTGCTGCTGAATGTCCTGCCCATACTGGATAATAAGTGTGAAAACAATATATTTATTTTGGAAGAGTGCTACAGTCTGTTTTAAATGCTTATATATATAAAAATATAGATAGATGAACATACACATGCATGCAATTCATACACACACTCTCTCTTTTTTTTTTTTTTTTTTTTTTTTTTTTTTTTTTTTTTTTTTTTTTTTTTTTTTTTTTTTTTTTTTTTTTTNCTGCATAGATTTTGTCACACCCTCTGTTTTTTTTTTTTTTTTTTTTTTTTTTTTTTTTTTTTTTTTCCTGTGAGGCACACTTTCATCTCATAGTTTGACTGTGAGCAGAAGCTGGATCTGGATATTTTCCAAGGTAGAAAATATAGAAACCCAACTTTAGAAGTGATACCTCCTCAGTCTGATTTTGGGAAACTATACAAAAAGGATTTGATAGTGTCTTCAAGCTGCCTATGTGGACAAAGTGACACACCAGGTAAAATTGATTTGGTTTATATTTGAAGGCATGTTTTTGGAAATCAAGGTCAAGGTTAAAAGTTCCTCTTTTGCTTTGGGAAGAGAGCAGAATAAGTGGATTTGGAAAATGTTGCAGAGGGATTGCTAGCAAGATTCAATACAGTGTCAAAATTAAGGGATAAGAAGAGAAGAAAAAAAAAATGACTCATGCTTACTCTGTTATCTGACATACCCTGCAATCGCAATCTGCTCTAAGGAGTGTGCACTTCCTCCTGATAAATTCTCTTCCAAAGGACAAATCCCAACATCTGATTATAGGTTAGGTCTAAAGTAATTAACTTAATTGAAGCAACCCACAGGCAGAAATACAGAGCTGATGTTCATGGGATTCTTTCACATTTCTGATATGATTTGGGATGAGAATTTTTCCCTGTAGCAGGAAATACGTCTGACAATACACACCACTCTCCAAGGTAATATAAATCCAAACAATCCCAGATGAATCCAGAAGCATGCTGTGCTATAAGAAAACCTTTTTTGTAGCCTTTGTTTCTCTGTATCTGCCTGGCATACCTTTTCTCTTTATACCAGCTGTAGAAAATTCACTCATTTTCGGGCGGGAGGTGTTACTGGTGTGTGAATAAAGCACAAGCATTCGTACATCTTTTGTCTTGCATATCTAAGCTGATCATTGCAAAAACACATGAGAACACAAGACACTAACACCTAGCATTTTAGTTGAGGAGAGATGTGAGGATGAGGGACTAGATGTGGACTATTTCTGTTCCGTAACATTTCTGTTTGTCCAACACAGCATGATCAGTGCTACTCTAGTTCAAGAGGGGATTATTTCCTGACAGGCAGAGTCCACGTCTCTTCATCTTCCTCCTCCCAGTTTTGTGTTTTTCAATCTTGTAAACTGTCCAAGCAGCTTGTACCCCACCATGTCAATTATGACTAAAACTGGGAGGGGAATTGTGTGACTAATAAGCTTTTGATTGGGCAATCATCAAGTGGTCCTACAAGAATTTTAGATTGTGATATAAAGAGGAGCTTGATATATAAATTACACTAGATCTTGTCCTTAGTAAAGCTATGGTCTCTCCCCCAATATTGCAATCTACAATTTAATGAACATTTGACATGTTTCTTGGGGCAATGCACAAGACTGCAAAATGCAATATTATATTATTTTAATATAATACAAAACAATAAAGATGTAATCTGATATTTCATGTTGTTTGCAATTATCAACCTCATTAAATTTACATAATAAAGGCATGCCAAATGGCTTTGAAATAGCAGTGATTTCAGTACAAAAGACTAGATATGTTTTTTTTATAAAATTACTTAAATTATGGAATCAGTTTTAAGTATAGTTATTGATATACTTGCATTACTCAAGGTTATACATAATTATTTTCTTACATCTATCAATTCACTGTTGATGTATGAGAAGAATTATTTCATTTTGAGAGAAAAATCAGGAAACTGTTATATTAAACTACCAGTTCTGCATTTTATTATTAATTTTTGTTATTCTTACATGTTTGTGTCATCTGATAAATAGAGAGAGATTAGATCCTTGGTCTTGAATATTATGGGAAATCTTTTGACTTTTAATTTGGTTCTTTTTTTCTTTGCTTGTTTGTTTTGTTTGGGTTTTTTCTTTTGGTTTTGTGTTTTCTTCTGGGGTTTCTTTGAGGGTGGTGGAAAGATTTTCTTTGTTTCTTAGAATATGCTGTGAAACATTTATACTCTTCTGCATTGCATGCATTCACCTATTTGCTGCACTTCTGTGTGGAAGAGGGCAGCTCTTCCTAGTCTGTTCTTTGATGGATTTTGGGACCAGGACCTCAATGACTTTATTTTAGGTTACGGATAAAGTTGCAGAGATCTTGTTTGTTTGGTATTTTTTGTTAGTTTGTTATAGGGCTTTTTGTTTGCTTCTTTTTGTTTTTTTTTTTTTCTTTTTTTAACTTAGGATATTCACTATGTTGAGCAATAACATTTTAAACAAATTTTGCTTAGGTTGAGAGTCCTTCCTTTAAGCTTATCAATGTGATTACTTTTATTGACCTTGTCACTTAGCTTCTTATCATTAACCTCACTCATATCATTACAAAGGAAGAACAGTGATCTGGAGGACACCTTTACTCCATATATTCCTCCTTTATAGTTTAATTTTTAAAGGCAATTTTATTCTAAGGAAGTCCACTTGTCTACTAAAGCACTGCTGTATTTCTTGGAACAGAAAAAAAGGAACCACTGATATTTTTTTCCTGTAAATGGACCTCATTAAACCTGCTCTGTGAATACTTTTGAGATATGGTTTGGTGTAATTTCTAGTGTGCAGTTAAAATTGTTAATGCTAAAATTATTATCCCTAAAAAATCACTATGGGCTAACAGGTCCAGACTTTATTACACTATTGTGTATGGAAATTTAGGCTTAGTTTTATAGCAGGCATTATGCTTAGTGTCTGAAAAAAACTCCACAGAAAACCCCACCAAAAACCAAAAAAATTAATCCTAAAAAACTATTAAAAATAAGGCTTGCAATAAGCATCTTAGGTTATTTCAATAAGAGAACATTTGGGGAAAGTTATATCTTACAATATCTTTCTGCTGCTTAAGGTATGTTGTTGCTCAGCAACAGCATCTATTTGGACTATGGAATTAGACAGTAAATTAAAGGATTCAACGGTATTAAACTGTTTTTTTCATGCCAATAAGTGACTAATCTTTAAAAGTACTCCAAAGGATGCTGTCTGCAAGTGCTCCTTCAAAAGTTCATAACTGAGCCACAGCAACAAACTTTGCAGCACAAAATAAGAGAAAGATAATCCCAGTGATTTGTCTATAAATCTTGTCTTATTGTTGCAGACCTGACTGACACAAGACTCAAGTGTAGTGCTCCATACTGTCTTGTAAAACCCTTTGGCAATATGCCTGTAAATAAGGGTTGCTGAGTCTCATCGTAATCTTTTTAGAAATTAATGCACTATTAATATCATAATAATAGTTATGGAGACCATGAATAATTCATTTGTATTTTAAGGATTAATAATTGAATAGCTTTAAGAGCTTTAATGATATTTGCCACCTTAAAAAGAAAAAAAAACAAACCTGGCAAAATAAATTAGTGACTATTGATAAATTAATTTACTTGACTAAATATTAAGTGTTACTAATTATCGTGCTTCCTATGCACAACGATGCCAAGCACATACAAGACTGAAAATATGATTCATAGCCCAAAAGACTTGCAATCTAAGCACATTTCAGGACTGGAGAAACTGGATGAAAAATGAAAATATCTTTGGCATTTATTTTTCAGTGATCCATCACTGAGTTCTAAAAGCTGAAATAACAGTAAAATAACACAATGTGAGCACCCTTCCCTGTCTTTCTTCACATAAGTTAAACTGTGATATTTGTATGTTTGCTCATTCAAAAATTTTCCCATAATGTGAAATATCTGGTAAAGATTGGTCTCTGAATATTGCATAAAATAAAGGTGTAACTCTCATATTTCAGAGACTAATAAGTTCAGTGAAGTTTTTTTTTCCTTTTTCTTTAAGAACAGAATGCATTTTGTTTCCAGCCTAGGGAGGTATTACCTTAATCTTGTTTTGGGGTCAGACTCATGTACTAGATTTACTTGTGGAGTTACTGGTGGAGACAGAGTAGATGCATGAAGTCATCATTGGAAATCTAGTAACTTACAATCATTTATACAGCTGAACTTTTATGTGAATATCTAAAATAAATGTTCCCTTTCTAATTAACATTTTTGCATGAATGCATTTTTATTAGCATAAGTTACTGGTATGATAACAGCCTTAAAATACAGTATTGACCATTATATATAAAAAACCCAAAACTGTAGTAATCACGGTGAGAGGCAAAAAAATTCTGAAGAAATAATTACTCTTTGTTTGGATTAAAAAAAGACCATGTAGCCATAGGAAACTCTTGAAACTTTTAAATTATTTCTAAAGGGTTTTTAATAGCCAATCCTTAGGATAGTTGTGCTCTACTACATAGGTTCCAGCAATATGCAGTAAAGTGATAACCAGTATTTATTGAAGATAATATAATTTAGGTACATACAACACAAAAGAAACACAAAAGAAAAAATCAACAAAACCAATAATAATATTGGTTGCTAAATTATATGCTAAAGAGGCTGTTGTTATGAATACCAACCATCAAGGGTTTATGAAAATTACAGTCTGTCAAACTAGCTTGATATTGGTTTTTTAGCTGATTATTCTGCTTGACAAAAGTAATATTGATGTATTAGTCTTAGACGTGTATGAGCAATTGACCTTGTGCTACAATGTATTTTGCTTAAGGAAGCTGATTGATTCCAAATCAACCTGGCATATAATCAGTGGATTAAAGGCTGGTTGACTGACAGGTCATAAACCAAAAATGTTAATGGGATATTAAGACAGTGGATTGTTCCTGAGATTGTGCAGATAGAGCTTTCTGTCATTATGCTATAAAACATTTTTGTAAGTTATGCTAAGATGCCAAAAAAAGAGAAAAAACTAGCAGGTATGTAAAAGATGCGATAGTAAGTAATCTGATCATTTTTATTTGTAAAGAGGACTAGAGGCAAGCAATTAGCCCTTAAAATTGCTGAATAAATCCATGTCTCAGAGAACAAAAAATCAAGGCCATTAATAGCAAAGAAGGTTTTTCTGGGACACAGTGTCTCTGTGGGGTTCTTGGTATCATGGCTGATGAGCACCATTGTAGCCTGTGGTTAATATGACCAAACCTACAGATTTACAGGTATCCATGGCACAGGGACCCTCGACACTCACATCCCTTGTGTATTCAGAGAGAACACCATGAATGTGTTTAGAACATAGATTTTAATGTAAAGTGTGGAAAAGCTCAAAGAGTCTGTGGAAAATGCATCAGTTCAGAAACACCACAATCATGATTTCAAAACTATATAGCCCATGGACAATGCTGTGGAGTACATCAATGCAGTCCCCTTACAGCGGCACCATCAAATTCAACCTCTTTGTGGCTTTAAAACCACTAAAGTGAATATTGCTTATTAAGTTTTTTACTTGTATTTAAAATGTATTAATTTGTTATTGTATGTAATAATTTCTATTGCAATAAGTAGATATCAAGTGTGCATTTTAAAGAAGTGTTCACCAGATGCAGCTGAAATCTATTGTTTTTGGAAAGGAACTTACGTGGAACAGCGCTTGTTGAAACTCATCCATTGTGTGAAGTAGTCCCCTTCTGAACTCCTTCACCCTTTGTTTCTACTGAAGACACATTGATAATGGTCTCTTCAAAAATATTTTTTATCATCTCTGTCTTTAACTTTGTTCTTAGATGATATTTTGCTTTAAAAAAATAAGTTTACTATGTTTTGGTTCATAATGACATCCTTGCTAATGCAGCCAAACGTCTAGTCTCTCAGTTTTGAAGTAGACATTAAAACTTAAATAATTTTTTATAGGGTATTTCTTGTAATCAAGGCATTAGATTTGACATGATGACCATGACTATGGAACATTAGGGAGAGGATTAAATGAGGAGTGATGGCATTACAGTAATTTTCTTGGATCAGGAAACAAATTTGTTTAAGAGTGTCTTCACTTGTAATAGAGTGAAGAGTATAGTGAGTGAACTCACTCCTTAGAGTATAAGCACACTTGCTCTACTTGCTCTACTTGCATAAGCACATGCTAAAACCTTCCTTTTTCTCCACTGAAGTCTAAACAAACATTAATATTTTTCTAGATTGTAGAGTTTAATTTGTATAGAGCACATCAGTGTCACTTTGAGAGACTTATTTTCAGCAGTGATTTTATTTTGACTAGACCAAGGAAAAACTAATATATAGTTTAGAAATAAACAGCTTTTAGAGTCCCCTTGAAACATCCTGTCATGGTGTCAGGAAATCCACTTGTTTCTCCAAGGTTTAAAAAAAACAACCCCAAACCCAAACCTTTTCTCTACACATCCAGGCTGTATCTCTTCTCATTTGGACAGACAGCAGAGAGATATTTTTGTCTTGATTTGGTAGATATCATTTCAGGTTTTAACTTTTTGATAGTTCCTAGTGGTCATGGCCACTATAGAACTCATATAATATCTTTGTGCTAGAAAAAATTATATATATANTATTGTAGATGAGAGTAACAGTTGTGAGAGAAACTATTCAATAAAGGATGGAAGTCACTTAATACCAATTGACATGTTATGGAAGAATATCTTCAATTTAATTTCAAAGCATCCTGTACTTTTTCTGAAGACAGCCTATGGAGCTCAGAAGGTTAATTTCCGAATCTATCTGTTGAAAAGAGAAAGACACCATCGCTTTTTTAAATATTTGACACTGTGTTTTAAGCAGTCTTTAATATTTTTTTTAACACCGTGTTTCTGTAACCAGACAGAAGACCTACCAAGGTACCACCACATTATTTTATGTGTTTATACACACAGGTCCAAATATACTCAAGCAAATCTTCTTCTAGTATTACAATTTTGATGCTAAGAGAGTAAATTAACCCTGTGCAACAAATTCTTTGTCACATGTCTATTGATTAAAATAGCCACTAGTAAACTTAACCCATCACTCCTTATTTAAGAAAGCCACAGAGCTAGGGAGCCAGTACGGCATGAATGTGACACTTTGGGTTTAAAAGGTTGATGTATTCATCGTGGTGCTGTCCTACACAGACAACAGAGTAAATTAATCTCAGGTGTAACTTGGATAAGATGACACTGGAGGTAAAGTCTGGCCTGTTGTATTGAACTGGCTGACCTGTTGTCTTCAGCAGTCTACAGTCTTTCTTCTATAAGATGTCTTTTAGCACTGATTGAATTTGGAAAGGTGACTTTTGTTTGGCAAAGTACTGGAGCTTTAAAATTGCATTGCTCTGCAACAGTGAGAATTTAGTCTATTAACTTCACCTCCATTTTCATATAACGAATATTTGTGAAATGATTTTTGTAAGATCATAACTGAGCATCCCCTGAGTAATTTGTATGCTCAAGTGAATGTTTGCAAAGTGTTTGCCTTTTTGCTCTATTTCTTAAACTGGTGGTGTGTGATTGACAGACATGTTTGAATACTTCAGATGCTGCCCGCTGACTGAGCAGTTTCAGCGTTTGTTTTTTTGATGGAAAAGCGAGTGAAAAGTTAGCACTGACTATCACTGTGCATGAATGCCACATTTCACTTGCAAAAAGGCATTTTCATGGCTACCTGCCATCCCCAGATACACTTTCAGAAAAGCTGTTTTTGCTGATTGAACTCCCTTCACTAAATATGTGTTGATGCAGTGTTTTACAACAGATGGAGACAATGAAGTTTTTTCAATACTAGTTTTTTTCCACTGGTTACAGGAATATATTGAATTTTAGAATCAATGCTTTATGAAATTCTCTTTTACCTAATTGTGTGTGTATGTGCCTATATGTATGGTATGAGGACAGATTGCAGTTGTAAATATTGGCTGAAAATAGAAGAATCTCTCTCTTTTATTTCTTAGTGGTTGGGGCAAAATGTGAAGATTTTGTGCTTCCACTACGGAGCTATCTGCTTTCTACTTATTTTTTTCTGCTGCACCAAAAAGACTTGTTACATTGCCAACTAGTAAATATAGCAAAGTGTAGCACAAGCAAAAACTGCTAAGTGTTTTTCTCAATTGGTTCTTTTACCTGTGGTTGTCTAAAAGTAACATATTTCATCTTTTAATTATTAACCTTTTAAATATTGATCATATCATGTAGTTCTGTGGTAAATATACATCCATCCTGTCTAAAATTTAAGTTTTTTCTTTCTGTTTCCCAGCCTTTCTGATATTAAAAACAACCAGCAAAGAGATGGTGTGGTATTTCTTTCAAATGCATCTGTCCTTAAAGAGATGTCCTACCTTTTTCCTAACCCTACTTTTACTATTCAGACTTGCAGTAGCTCCACCTGAGAGTTTATGAAGGCTGTTATCAAGTGATGTCCAGCTAAAGCATCCACACAGCCACACTGGAACTACTCATACATATAAACATTCAAACTTTCAATGTGTAAGTACCTGTTGGTTAGCTTTGGACTAGTCACTCCCACCAAGATCTTGCTGCAGCCCAGGCTGGCAGGGTGGCAGAGGCAGCACCCAGAGTCCCCAGCAGCTGCTGCAGAGGAGAGCTCTGAGCTGCCTCAGTTGCACCCTCAACAGCTGGTGAACCTTACTCCAAGTAGGAGTAAATCCAACAGCTTTATCATGATGAAACACGATTTTAATCTGCATATTTGTGACCCATAAAGTTAATGTTTCGACATATTAACACTAAAAGAATGGAGGCTCTTCACTGAATGAAGTTAGCCACGGGAAGACCACTGCTGGTATCTTGCTTAAATCTTCTGGGAGCAGCATCTCTGTGCAGCCCTTTAACTTTCCTTTCAAGTAAAGGTCAGGTATACAGTTTGCTTTAAGCTAGCCAGAAAACTGCACATACACATGTGCATACACTTGTTAGAAGTGCTTGTAAAATCCTTTGAAATTTAAGTACTGCATAAGTGATTTGTTAAAAGTATCTACTGGCTTTAAGGATCTCTCTTCAGAGGTGGTGGATCCTTTGATGTCATGCATAACTGCTAATGTGGTTGTTTATACCGTAAATGACCACAAATGAAGCATCTGAAGATGAAATTTCCTTTTCAGTGAAGCACTTTAATCTTTCTGGATGTGGCAGTAGTTACTTGAAAGCCAATTTTATGGCAGAAGGTGAAAGAGACTGTAGTAAAAAATCAATTAGGATCATGGCCTAGAGATCTTCCTTCTCCCTCTAGGTTACAGACACTTTTTACATTTGCTCCTGAGCTATCACTAAATGATTAATCACGAAATGGATAAATATAATTTTTACTTTACTAATAAATCAGGAGAAAAATTGAGTATGCTTTTTCTGAAAACAAGAACAAGGACAGTGATAAATCTATAATGGACTGATCTTTTACACTTAGTTCCTCAGTCAGAATTTCATTTCATATGTCTTTGAACTCCATTACACTCAGGTTGTGCCTGTTTACAAAATGTGAAGTTCTTTGCAAAATCTTCCATTGCAAGGTAGATATTCGGTGAATATCACATTAAAACTGGGTTTTGATGCTCAACTTATCCAGAGAAGAAAAGAGAAAAGCTCTTTATCTGTTTATACACATGAAATAGGAGTAAACACTTGTAGAGTTTAAGTACAGATCTGAACTTTTGCTCAGTGAGAATAAAGACCATCAGTATTTAAAATGGAGGTTTCAAGTCAGGCTGACTGGAGTGGTGCAGATATGGGTCTAACCAGAGGTCTAATTCTCTTACAATTAAGCTACATAAAATATGTGAAGTTAGAAAAGCAGTAACTATGTGATGAAAGAGACTCAAGGGATGCATAGAATTGTCCTTTGGGTTCTGCTTGAATTATGACTTTGACTTTTTTTCCCTCTGACAGAAGTCCTTCCTCATTCATTGTGCAAAATTTCCCTGCTACTCACTTGGAAGGAAGCTGTAAGAATCTTATCATCACAATTCAAATTGTGGCTAAGTGCTTTATTTCCTGTAAATCCTGTTCTGATAACAGGATGAATTAACTTTCTTATGGTCTTTGTTATCATATTGATCATGGTTGTATCTGAGTGACCCACGAAACTCAATAATTACCCTTGCGGAAGTGGACTCTTCTGGAAAAAAAACCCAACAAAACAGATAACAGGCTAAATATTATTTTCTAAGGTGGATAAACCCTGACTTTTCTACATATAAACAATAGTTAGATGGACATGGTTTCAGCTGTGAGTAGAACTGAATGACACTTGCTGCCCATTTCAAAATCTTGCTTCCATGAACAGTTTGTATTAGTAAAACATTCTCGGAAATTGTCCTGTTGGATTTTCCCGAAGTTAAAGGGATCAGCCAACTTCCTTAACTCAGAGGAGATCCTTGAATTGCCTTGCCTCCAGACACTCAAGCTGGAGGGCCAGCTGTTGGAGCTCCTGCTGCAGCTGGGGGTCCTGTGTTTTCCAGCCTGGTTGGAGCAGTAGAGCCCTGACCTCACGTGGGGTCTCTCTGCCCCAGTCCTGCCTTCACTCAGGCACCACCCTCCCTCAGGAACCAGAATTTCCCTGGGTATTCGGGCTTGAAGCCTGCTGAAATATTACTCAGCTCTTGCCCAGCCCTTTCACTAGGGTTTCTCTTTTAGAAAGGAAGACACCGAGGAGGTGTATAAAGGAGGTCCAGAACTCCACCTGATCTGGTGTCTCCAGCTCCTGATCCACATATTTAGTTGTAGTTGTTACCAGGTTCCACTGTCTCTGGAGGTGCACGTAATAGTGGGCTTAACCCTGAAAATTTCCATGTACAGGGAAGTTTTCTGTAAATTACAGTTCTCAGACAATGATATCACAGAAATATTCTAGTGTAATACTAATTTCCTTTGCAGAATAAATTTGGTCAAAATTTAGCAGTTCAGATATCAGTATTTCCACAACCTTCACTAAGATGTCTCTTACTGTCTGAGACAAGAGGTAGTGATACTATATATTGCTTCAAAGTGTGGAGCTTCCAGCTGTGATTGAAATTTCTGCTGCAAAAAGGAACAACAAAACAACTGCACCTCCCCAGTTCTGCAGGAGGCAAATGCAATAGGACCACTAGTGGCGTAAACTGATGGGCACTTCTGATAGCTGCAAACTGTTTTTCAAGTAATGGTACAAGAAAACAAATTTGGTGTCTGTGCAGGGGAACAATCACCACTGAAAAGCTCTTATAAAATATTTAAATACACTTAGTTTTTATCTGCAGCTTTAATTTCCTATAAAATACACTCTATAGGTACTTACCCGTCATATATTGAGATGCCTCTAGCTTTGTGTTTTATATTAAGTTTTTATTTCCATCAATTTGTATTTTAGATTGCAAATCAAGAACCTTTCAAGATAGTTTTGATTAATTTCAGGCACAACTTGGCTTCATCTATTTTTTATGTTTTGATGGTAATTTACCATGGCATAAAATTGTTTTGCATTAAACTACACTCATGAATCAAGAGTCTTTTCCATTAACAAGATCCATTTAAAAATAAGCCCACCTACAAATCAAGTATTTTGTGTCAGTTTCTGTAATTATTGTTTGGAAAAAACTGGTACAATGGCACCGTGACTTATTTCAGTGCATAGATGATTTAGACAAATAGAACAGAAATATTAATATAACTGGTCCTCTGCTAAATTACCTGGCAGAGGCTATGGTTTAAGGGCTGTTACTCTTTTAAGTGGAAAAAGAGGGCTTTAGTTTATGCTGTTTGGATTGCAACAGTCTTTTTTAAAGAGACTTCTACCCATCAGGAAATTATTCAGGGCTACCTTAGCTCTCTAGCTGGGAAGCAGAGTAATATCTAATGACTGGAGCCCCTAGGTGCTTTAACACCAATCTGTTTTGCAACATATATAAAAATATTTATTTATTACTATTTCTTAAATATATATGTATGTATGTATATGTTTATATGTGTATAATAAAATGTTCAGAGAAGAATTCCCTTGCTCATAAAGTTGTTTAGAAAGGCTGCCATATTAAAAGGAGGTCAGATAGCATCCATGGAGTTTATGACAGCTGTAGATAATATATTTATAACACATTTGCTCTGACCAGCCTTATTGAGCCTATTTCAGCTGAATTCAATGTTGTCAATATTTTTGCACTATATTCAGTAGTTATGCATTACTGACTGGAGTTCACTATGTCACATAATTATAAATAAAAAAAAATTACCACATTATTTCTCTTGTAATTTTTAAAATTTGTTTCTGTCCTCATGATTTCAGCAGATGTAGTTAATGTAGCAGGAAGGGTGGGTGAAAATCAGATTGCACATTTTTTGCTTTCATCAAACACTTGAAAATGATTAGCTGAGGCACTGGAAATACTAATTTTATTTCTCTCCTTGCAGGTTTTCACTATCTATCTTTTAGCTTGCTCTAATATAGTAATGACTATGCTTATGAAACATTTAAATTTGGTTGTTCAGAGCATATATGGCAAAATCCTGACAACAGAATACCTTCTGCCTTGATAATAATG
Organism: Sterrhoptilus dennistouni; assembly: GCA_013397095.1. Classification (NCBI taxonomy): domain Eukaryota; kingdom Metazoa; phylum Chordata; class Aves; order Passeriformes; family Zosteropidae; genus Sterrhoptilus; species Sterrhoptilus dennistouni. Next base: position 247,220 of record VWZU01007873.1, read on the forward strand.
ACAAGACTCCTTATTCTAAAAGTAGATAGCTAATACTAAACAGAGATATTTTAGATATTATGATGAAATATAATAAGTCTTGCTGTGGTTGACATGGTTTCAGTGACTGATGGTCAAATTAAGTCCATTTAGTTTCAGAATGTTAATATTTTTTAATTTTGTCATCAATTCTCACCAGTCAAGATTTATTAGAGCTGCCTGGTGTCCTCAGAATTGTCTGAGGCAATCGATATCTGTTTCTCTCTACAATTAGTTTTAGTTTTCAGGAGTGAGACAGAAGGTAGTCTTTTCCTCAATGCAAGTGAAGTGATCCCTCCTTATACCTGCAGACTGACATCAAAGCTCTGAGAAATGAGAACAAGCCCATTTATCTCAGTAGGTGTTAACTCACATGCCCCGAAACGATTGCTTTACATTGAGTTTCTCAACATGCCTTAACATTTCAGTGCGGTTGAAGTGTATAAGGCCAAAACTGCTGGTTAGCTGCTGGCAGTACAATGGAGGACTAGCTTAGGCCACAGAGGGTGTGGGATCAGACTGTTTCATCTCAGAATCCAACCTGAGCTACTATTTCCCTGTTGGATACTTTAGGAGAGTGGGAGCAAGCACCGGTCTGTTCGTTACTCAGTTCATTTTAAAGATCTTATGTGGAAGAAGAGTGAGAAGTAGTTTCTCTTCTCTTTGCTTCACTTCAATTCTTGTGTGGCTTCTGACGTTTTCATTCTTGGAATGAATGCCCACGCCCTAAACTGTGTAATTTTCTGTCCTGGCTAGAATTGTGTCCTAATCACTAGATCAGAACTCCCAAGACTGAGGAACATGGAGGCCATGTGTCTTGACTGTTGCTCAATGTGCTTTTTTTAATTGCTTGTCACGACACTTTGGAACAACCCGATCTGAGATCTGTCAGTCAGCACATGCAACAGCATCCGAAGACAATCCTCAAATGCAGCATGAATTCGAGAAACTGATTCTGGTGCTGGGGCTCCTGCATTCTGTGGTCATCCAGTCCTGCATTCAGTTGAACCAGAAACTGAAACAATTGTAAAGAATAGCTGGTGGTTTTACTCCATTAAATTTGAAAATAAAAGATGCTTCTTCTTTTACTGCATGTGAACATAAAAAAATTTCCTTTCAAAGAGGCACCTTCAAAAAGAAATTCAAGACATGAAAATTTGCCTTGTCTTGGAATCTTTGTGAAATTAAAGACTTCTCTTGTGTATATATGTGTCTTTCTCATGAATTTCTGGAGACGGTCTCAGATTGATGTCTCTGCAAAGCATGGTTAATGCTGAGGTGATATTTCCATGTTTGGGGTTTTTTTTTAAGTTGGTCTCTTCGATGGCTATAATAATTTTCTATTAGGACAATACATTGGTTTACTATATACCTCAACTGTGCAACCCTTCCTGCTCTCTGAGGATTAATTGGAGGTCTCCTACCACTTTGAGTGGTTAATAAAACATGTTTCTGATAATTCACCTGATGCTCCCTGCCTAGGTAAAAGCTGCTAAGCACAAATTCTAGAAATTTGAGAAAACACAAAAAACAAGCAATCTCTCTGCCACTTCACTGTAAAAGGAGATTCCTGAAATGTATGAAATTAGCTATAATAGATGTTCTGCCAAAGCCTAATACAGAGCTGAGGGGTTTTTATCCCTGATGATGCTTAACTGCAGCTAAATATGCCAAGTTGACATTTGCCTGCAATTACCATGGAGCCATATTGAGATCTTCACTCTCTGAAGAGATTTTCAACGACTACAGAATCTTCTAGGATAACATCTTGTTTTCATTAATCTCTGTAGTGACTTTTGCTGCTGGCAACCCATGACTTAAACACAGCTTCTCTCTCACTTCGGAAATTTGCATAAGTTTTCTTGTTAAATAAATTTTAAAAAAATCTATATAAAGAAACTCCTGAATGGAATTTCAAACATGAAGCACTAATAAATAATAAGATGTTCTAAGGTCCTCACAGAGTAGGCCCTTCAAACTTTTTATTCTATGTCCTTTGTTGCAGTGTGATCTAATAAACTGTGAATATCTAAATATTCAGGTAATATAAACCACCTGAAAATCCCAAATCTGTGCATATTTTGACTATGAGTGAACTCAAGACTGATGTCATACTCTCAAATTATGAGAATGATGTGGAGAGGAAGGCACACAGAAATTTTCTGCTTTCTCTTCTGCCCAGGTATGCTCAGTATTTTGCAATATGGAAATTACTTTTTAATTTACTGGAAAATTAACCTATTTCTGTGACAAAATTTGTTGTTTAGTCCTTGTAATGTCTTACAATAGGTGTTCAGTCTAAAAGCATAATTAACAATATCACTGGATATCACTCTCTGAGGAAACCATTAACACTAGATTTGTATTAAAATTAAAAAAAAATAGAAAAAAAAAGAAAATTAACTGTTGGACTTTCCTAACAGATGATTGGCCATAGTGCTTGTCCATTACTGTCCATTGCCTTTGAAAGGGAAAATATAGGACAGCTGTTTCTGATCAAGAATAGTAATCAGAAATCTAGCAAGCCTCCTAACAAACAGCAGACAAAGACACGATCTAGGTAATAGGAAGATACATACCTGAGTGGGCAGGGGATTTTAGAAACGAAGGGAAACACAGTGTAGTTATATCATTTGTGTTATATAGTGCAGGAACAATTTTAGGAAGGATACATCTATTCTGCAGTCACATTTGCTGGTTTGGGGATACTAATTACTTCCTTCCCCTTGTCCTGATTCATGAACGTAATCAAGAAAAGCGGGTTTGTTGATTTCTACTTAAGAGAAAACTCAGGTTTAGCAAAAGCAATCTGTTATGTGGTAGAATTTGCTGGTTTACCTACTATAGATTAGAATGATTTGTAATTCTCATTTTACTAGTTGTAGAAGTATGCTCTACTTTGCTTCAGGAAGTTGTAGATTACATGCTAAAGATAGAACTGCTCAAGTAGTGATAGAGAAGCTGTAGAAGTAACAGAGAGACACTCCTCACTTCTGAGCAGCATCAACATAGCCATCACACACTGAGATGTTTACTATTTTACTAATAAGTTGTGACAAAGCCACGCTCTCATCAGATCCTTGAAGTGGAACTGTCTGCAACTTTCCTAAAAGTGGTATTACCAAAAATCACTAATGACTTTCTAATTACTAAAAAAACAATCTTAGTACAGCAGAGGAACAAAGAAACTTTTGAAATTTTAAGAAGTCGGATTTGCTGGCTAAGACATCAAAAGGTCCGAAAAAAAAAAAATCCACAAGCCCTAATTCTTGCATTTTTCAGGATTACTTTCTAATTACTTTATTTTTATTTTTGTTTATTTCTGTGGTGTACAGTTGATTATGTTATTATTGTCTTATCATTTTGTCACTGTCTTCATGGTACTTTAAATCTCTCTTTGTCCATAAGATTCTTCTCCTGCAATCCAGAAGTTTTCCCCCAGCTGGTGATTCTCAGTGGCTTCCAGGGAGAGCTCCTTCTTTGATTTATTTAGCTATGCAATTTTCACTGCTCTAGAACAAAACAGTGAGCAGACAACCCCCCTCACTGATAACGAGCACCTTTTAATACAAAATATACAGTGAACTGTAATAAAGCCCATCATTGATACTATGCCTGTCAGAGGAACTTTCATGGAGTTTATTATTTTATCTTTAATCTTGAGTCAGTTGCCAATAGCAGCACCAAGCTTCTTTAAGTGGGATTGGATACCGGTGCACAGAAAATCTGCTGGAGTTACACATGACCTGGAATGGATGTATCACATCAGGCAATGCAAATTTAGTGTACGTAAAGCACATTTGTCAAGTATTCATTCTGAAAATATCTTTTCTTTTTTTTCATTCAACTAACAGAAAAAGATACTTTATGATCTAGTTAGTCATCCTGTGTTTTGGTAGAGGTTGGCTCTTCTGGAAAAGATTTTGTATGACATTATATTCTACTGAAAGATATTTAAAATTTTGAAGCTTCTGGCACTACATAAGTGGGTCAAGAAACACTGGTGTGTGAAGAGTTGAAAAAGGAGGTTGGAAGAAAAGAGGTATTGAAAGGCAAAGTGAGCTGTCTAGAGTGGCACATGAGATGGAAGACAACAGGTAGAATAAGAATCAATATCTTAAGTTATACACAATGAAGTTGTTTCAGGAGAAAAAGTCCATCTGGGTTTTATCACAAGCCTAGCTATTTCAGATATAAGCATATTGTTTTTATTACTTTAATCCCAAAGAAACATGACATTTGAAAAATTTTGGCATTGATACAGTTGATCCTTTTGGAGGCATACCTTTTCTGGTGAAATCATCTACTTGGTCATGCTATGTAACTTCAAAGGCCAAATAAGTGGGAATCTTGTAAATACACCCCCACTGGTGGGGCCAGTTAAAGACCTTTATATTAGTCTAGCCCATGAATATGTTGGATAATGGCTCTCAGGACAAGAACTCTCTAGGCATTGTTTTTTCTGTCATAATGGGCTCTAGAACACTGTGTGCAGTCTGCAGAAAGATATAACTGAAGTGGAGGAATACAGAGAAAAAAGTCATCTTGTTTGTGTGCTCTCATGGCAAGGGAAATAGAAGGGATGTTTATGTGGTGTGGGATGCTGTTTGCTTGTCTGTTTTCAAAACAGAGATGGTTCCATGGGCCTGACCCGAAGCCTCTTAGGAGTATAGACAGAAAGCAATACTTTTTGGTTCCAAAAATAAGAGCTGTTTCTTAGTTGTGGCAGAAGAGACAGTGAGAAATGTAGGGAAAAAAGACAGAACTAAGATCAAGATCTGTTGGAAGGATCCTGCAGAGCAGACTTTCTCTCTTGATTGTACAGAGAAGGGATAGGTTTCTGTCTTACATTTCCCTGCACTTCCTTATCCACATTATGTGAAGTTAGCAGTGGGAATCTATTTTTATTTTCTTTTTTTTTTCTGTATTCTAACAACATGATTTCGACAAAACAGAAAGAGAAATAGTAATTCTCCTAGCAACTGCCTGATTTTTCTGTACTTAAAGCTGCTTAAGCAACTTAAATCTGAATGCAGAACAGGGGAAGGTTTAAAATGATGGTGTGTTATAAACATAGTATGTTTTATGTGTTATATATATAAAAAGATATATACATATGCTGATTCTGAATTCTGCTTCCCTCACAGGTTTTTTAGGTTATAATTTAGAGTGTGAAACAATGTGATAAATTCATTCTCTATAGACTGATAGATATATATCAGCTGAAGAACCAGACAGTCCCTAAACCAGGATCAGAGCTGGCCTTCCTCAATTTAGGCAACTAATTCTTCACTCCCTCCTTGCCCTAAAGAGGATGCTGAACACGAAAAGAGAACTCTGGCATATGTATTAGGCACATGATTCATTATCATATTCTAAATGGGGAGTGAGATGAATGTGGGAGACTCCGGGCTCACTCCCTGCTCTGTCCTCCCTACTGCTCTGCACTTGCTCTATTGAAAGAGTTCATCATGGGGAAGGTACATCTTTGGTAGTGCTGTTCTACATGTATTTAAAAAGGTATTTGGACCCCACTGATCTAAAAAGCTCTCACATATCAATGCATTACTTTACAATTCAAATACCTCCTCAATCTTCCAAATTTAATTGCAGAATGGATAAAATAAAACAACTAAATATAATCTATTACCTGATTTTTTTCAGACACAGGCAAATATAACATGATCTCAGGACTTTAAAACTTACAGAGTTTGACCTCCCTTAAGTCCCCTGATTCAGGATGTAAAAACTGATTAACTAAAATGATTTTTTTTAATTTTTTGAGCATGAAATGTATTGCATTGTGTCCAGTTTTTTGGGAGGCCTGGAATACGATGGGAATGCATTCAAAAATCCACTATAAATTAAAATCACAAAAATGGGAAAATTTCATACTTCTTAAATTAACTGAAATAACAAATAATAACTACACCACCATTTTAATATGTTATTTTGTAGAACGTGTAGTGTTTGCTTGTGTGGAATGACTTTTTGATTAGGCACCAAGCATGGTGGGCTGTAGATAACATCTTTGTTGAAGGATGTGTACCGTTCTGGGGCCTCAAAGGGGAAGAAATGTAGGACTCAGGGTGTCCAGGGCTGCTGGCTCCCAGCTGGCAATCTCAGCAGGGACACTAAGTACAGAATCAACCTCTCACCCCTAGAGGTCTCCCCAGGTCAGAATTAAGAAACGACGGCAGAATAATGTATAAAAGTTTATATCCCACATTAACTTTTTTTTTATGTGTATTACAGAAAAAGATATCATTAGCCACTTTCGGATATTTCATGTAAACAAAGTTTTCCCAAAAATACTAGCTTAAGGTTAATTAAGTGCTCTTTTTTATAACTATGACCGTCATCTGTGGTAAGAGTTTTTCAGAAAATGTTATATTTTAAACTTCTGAGGATCCTTGCCTTTCCAAGGTAACATAATTAGTTGTTCTTTATTTGTTGAGGTTTTGTTTTCAGCGAATCATTAGGATCACTCATTTCAAATCTAAATGTGAATGAAGCATGTTTCAACTTCCTTTCCTGTCAAAGGTACGTATAGCCTGATAGCTAATTAAACAAAAATGCCACTGAGAACCTTAAAATTCATATTTTATTTCTTTTCAATGTGTATGAAGAATGTTAATTATCTACATTGGATCAGAAATCAAATGAGGAGAAAAATGTTTAACTCTGGCAAGGGCTCAGTTGTATCATCAGTGTTGGAATGTGAAGATAATAGGAACATTTCAAAACAGTAGGAGAGATACAATTTATATTTGTTACTAGAAAGGTCAATTTTTTGGTGGTACATTGCACAAGAATGAAGTATAAGAATAGTGCTAGCATGTTAAAAGCAAACCAGTAATCCTGATGTCTGTTTACTTTCCCCTGTCTAATTAAATCCAAACACAGAGCTCTCAGAAACATATCAGTTAAGTCTATGGATAGATTTGGATTTTTTTTTTCATATTCTGCATGGTTGTGGCAGGGTTAAATATATGGTTCTGCTCAATTAGGTGGGACCCCTCATCTAGCTAATTAATTTGATTGAATTTTCTTCATGTGTAGCAAAAATGGTCATGGTTGTAGATGTAAGAAGAAACCCATACCTTGAATTTCTCAAGGTTTGAAAAACAGACTGAGAGAGGAAAGACTCTCAGTATTTGTGAACTTTGGTATTTTAGCCCTACTTTCTAATCAATAGCTTAATAGCAACTACTGCAGCCCTGAGATCCCAAAGTGAGAGTTGGCATTTAGCTGATCTAATCAGTTGAGAACATTTATATCCATGGAGTCAGAGCTATTACACTTACTGAAAAACAGAATATAGAGTTGGAGCAAGGGACACATTCATCACCAAGAGCTCTGTCTGAAGCAGGGCTTTGGATCTCACAAATGCATTATTGCTTTACCTGGTAAACTTTATTGCTAAATAAAGACAAGTTTATTATATCATGGATTTTACTTACCAAATGTTCTTCATAAGGTAAAAGAAATATATATTTTTTGGGGGACAGAGAGCCTTTTTCTTAGTTTCAGGGTTTTCCTGACAAAGAGGAAAGTACAGAATTAGTGTTGTCTGGAACACCACTGGGGTTTCGGGGCTCACAGCTAAAGTGTTACTTCCCACATTTTAAGTACTTTTCCCCGATTAATTTTGATTTTATGTAGTGTGCAGAAAAAGGATATCTTTTATTTTACTCAGCTCCCTTTCCTCTCAGGGTGGAGGGGGGCCAAACAGATTGGGAAAAGAAGTAAACAAGTTGTGTTTTAGCCAGCCTTCTTTCCCAATGACCAGAAGATTTCAGAGGAAAAGGGCAAAACTTCATTTAATAGTACAGAAAATGAAGGCACAAATCTTTTGGATTTTAATCTGGCTCTAGAAGGAACAATTTAAGGATCTAAGCATTAGTCTTCTGTTAATATTGTACTGAAAGAAACTCTTTTGTATGTTCTACAGTACACCTTTCTACTTACTGCTTTTTGGGGATGGAGGGACACACAAAACTTTATCTAGGCTGTCTGCGTGTGTATATGTGAGTGTGTGTTTGGTTTAGTAGAGGCTTTGTGTTTGTTTGGATTTTTGTGGCTATTGTTAGGTTAGTCATAAAGAAATCCTGGTAGGCATCAGGTTGTCTCACCTATCATTAATCTGATAGTATTAATTTTTCATTTTTGTGTCCCTCACTCTATAATTTACCATGCTAAAGATGTAAAAGTATTTTAGGACCTCATTATCTAGACATCACTGTGAGGCTCACTATACCTCCATCTTTCAGCTAAACTCATGGGATAAAGTATTAACAACAAACAACAACAAAGAGTATGAGCACTAAAACATACAAGTAATTTTTCAACAAAATTATATGTATTGTGCAGATGTACATAAGATGTGCCCACTTATGATATGTTCTAATTTACTTAGCTGAAACAGGCTTGATTTCTGAGCAAGAGTGTTAACACTTTTAAGCTACACCTAAGAAAGAAAAGGGATGCAAGTTTTGAACAAGTTACTAATATGTAGAACAACAAAGAGTCCTTCTGACAAATTTGCAAAACTTTCTTTTATTTCTGTGTATTTCATGTCCACTTGTTGATAACATTTTTTATTGCACAAAATAAATATATATAAGGATTCATAGACACAGATTCTTCTAATTCAAACTCAAATAGGATTTTACATGCTGGCATTGTATTTTGTTGCTTTGAGGCAATAATTACACCACTGTTCCTTGCTACTTAGGAAAATATTATAATCCAAGAATTAACAGACTACATGTTGATTATAATTTCCTGGTTAGTAATGCCCATGCTGGTAAGAAGAATGCAAATATAATAAAATTCTCCTTCTCCAGTTGCAGCATACCAATTGGAGGTCTCATTTTCCAATTCTCAGTGATAGATTTAGACTGCTTTGGCCTTTTGTATCCTGGTGAGAACAGGACACAGTCTTTGTCTCATTTATAATCTTTCTAATTCAGTGCTAATTTATTTGCAGGGATTTTTGGTCAATATTCTTTACTTGTAGTCCACAATGTTAAAGGAGCAAACAGATAACATCAAACAAGGAAATCTGTTATTTTAGCCAGGTCTATGAGGCAGGTAAGATTTTGATTGCCAGCAGCAAAGCCTTATCTTTATCTATTCTCCTACAGCATTTTATGTCAGTGAGTGCATATGTGCAAGTCTTAAATAATCTTTTTTCACTGATCTCTTCATCATGTGAATGACCCAGTCTTCTTTCAACATGTCCTGGAAGATTTATGAGAAAATATCCTGTCTTAGGTAGTTTTGCCAATGTCGTTCTGTTTACTGCTGCTTTCTGGAGATATATGTCATCTAAAAGGTTTAACAGGGATTTTCAAAAGGTTTTTCAATGCTGTTACTGTGTTCGTCTAAAATACATTTTTTAGGAATAAGAAGACTTTGTATTAATCTTGCTAGCATAGTCATTGAAAATGAATAAATAAAAATTCATTTTCCTATGTAATCATAGCTACTGAATGTTTCTACAACACATTCTCATTCATGGGCCACTTATCCCATCAGAATCTTTCCTCATTTTCTTGGGCATGTGAGGTGCTGTTTTGTGATTTTTTTTTTTAATTCATGTCATAATTAAGTTAGGTTTTTTTCATTTTTTTTAATTTTGTCATAGAAAGTTCATTTGATTCATTCAAGGAAATTTCAATGCCCCTATTAGACATCAGGAACTCATTTTGATTATTTGATTACTCTAAATGGTTAATTTTTCATTTGAAATAATCTATGTTATTTGTTAGTCTTTGATCATCAGGTGATCTCACAATCCCCAAACCAAATTTATCCTGTAAGTTCTGGTATGTGTTAACGTCTTGAGTTGCAATGCAAGATGTAACCAAAAGTATGTGTTCTGTTGCCATCTGTTGAAACTGGCTGGGGAGGTGGTTTCTGTATCTCTTCCATGACCCATTCCTCATAACTCCGGGGGAGGAAGGGGGCAGACGTCTTCTGTTAAAGCTGTTATAACCAGGTGGGGCAATATTCTTATCTCTTCCAAGACTCATCTTCCCTCCAGGGGGATATCTTCTGTTAATGAGTCCATTGAGTCTCACTGCATGACTGATAAAATTACATCATCCTATTGTGAGATATTCCACCCAAGGGGAGGAGCCACGCATTCCTACTTGGATACAATCTCCTACTTGGAGATTTGGAATACCAGGACAGCCTGTTTCCGCTGCATTCCCAGAGGAAGATCAGACTCATCTCACCACCACTGGATCTTCACAGAAAACTACACCCTTCTACAGGATCATCTCTTCTTCAACAGAACCACATCTGTAACTCCAGGAAAACTGCAGCCATCATTTTTATTGGACTGCTGCCAACACCCTGACCAACAGGGTGTCAGGTAGTTCCTTCCTTCCTTAGCTGACACCTGCTTTCCAAACAAAGACAATTAAGAACCATGAAGAGTTTAGAGGCATGATTTATCTTTACTACAGCAATTATACAAAAATGCTTCAACCTGTTAACATTTTCTCCACAGTCCCAATCCATGTATAGATTCTTGCAGCTTCTTCCTGTGTGACTGTATGAATCTCGAGTCTGATGCCTGAAAAATTTGTTACTTCCTTCTGCTATATTTGCTGGAATCATGTTTGATAGAAACTATATTAACAACTAAATAATAAAATTTATTAGAGAAAAAGAGTGCCAAAATCAACGAAGAAGGACATTTTTTAAAGTGCAAACCACTTTTAAATTTAAGCTTGGAATCTGTTTGCTAATCATCCTAGGGCTATCGTTTCTCTGAAGGGCACCAGTATAGATTTCCTACTGGTGGTGTTTAAGCATGGCACTTGCCTAACATGGAACCATTTCTTTAAGCTTATACAAAACACACCTGGAACATCATCCATTGCTCTGGAGTCTTTGCACACCTGTGTGAGTTAAAAAGCAAAAAGAGGGCAGTGGAGCTCAAGAATGCTTGCTGATTTCCAAGGATCACCTCCTCCAAGGACCTTCCCAGGATGACCAGGAGCAAGGCACCCCGACAAGGAAGCAATTGGGCAAAAATTCCAAGAGACCTTTAGGAATGGATAAGAAGCTGCTAAAAAAACTCAGAGCAAAAAAGTTTTCAGGAAGTGGAAGTGAGGGCAGGTGCCCTGGGAGGAGTACACAAAGTATATTGGAAGCTGGGGACAGGGTTAGGGAGGACAAGGCCCAGTTAGAACTGAGCCTTACCAGGGATATTAAGGATAACAAGAAGGATTTCTGTAGAAATGTTGAAAGCAAAAATGGACAAGGGATATGTGGGCCCTCTCCAGAAGGAAACAGGACATCTCCCTATCCTGGACAAAGAGAAGGCTGAGGTTCTGAACAACTTCTATGCCTCAGTCTTGACAGACCTAAATGATGGGCCAATGAAAACCTCACGAGGTTCAACAAAGCAAAATGCAAGGTCATGACAATCTCAGACACACCCATAGGTTGGGCAGTGAAATGACTGAGATCAGCCCTGCTGAGCAAGACTTGGAGCTGATGGTTGATGAAAAACTAAACGTGAGCTGGCAGTGCTCACAGCCTAGAAAGGCAGTGGGATCCTGGGCTGCACACAAAGCAGCATGGGCAGCAAGTCAAAGGAGGAGATTCTCTCCCTGTACTCTGTTCTTGTGAGATCCCACCTGGACTACTGGATGCACTCCTCAACATAAGAAGGACATGGAATGATTGAAGCAAGTCCAGAGGAGGGCCAGGAAGTTGACAAGAGCCAGGGAGCCCTTCCCATATGAAGACAGGCTGAGAAAGCTGGGGCTGTTCGGCTTGGAGAAGAGGAGATTATGTGGAGACCTCATAACAATCTTTTTGTGAAGTGAGCCTACAGAGAAGCCAGAGAGGGACACTTCATCAGGAACTGTAGTGATAGGATAAGGAGAAATGGGTACAAAAAGAAAGAGGAGGAATGTAGGCCAGATATGCGGAAGAAATTCTTTACTGTGAGAGTGGTGGGACACAGGACCAGCTTGCTCAGGGAGGTTGTGGATGCCCTAAACACAACAGTGTTCAAAGCCAGTTTAGCTGAGGCCTTGAGTGGCCTGGTCTAGTGGGAGGTGGCCCTGTCCATAATACTGGGGGTTGGAACTAGATGATCATTATGGTCCATTCCATCTCCATGCATTCTATGTTTCCAAAACTAAAGACTGTGACAGGGCAGTGGAATGAAATGAGGAAGGAAGGAAAAAAGGAATTGGATTCAGCTCTATAACAGCACTTTAATGTAAGGAGAATGTGGGAACACATGTTGGTGTCCTGGCTACTATGGGGACACTTGTGTGCTGTGGGAGTGCAGCAGGTGTTTGTGCTGGAATTTGGGGCATTGTAGTGCCCTGCTCTGAATAGTGGCTTCATCCTGTGTACTATGATAAAAGATGTACCTATGCCTAATAGACTTTTTGAAAATGTGTACAATATTTTTCCTTGGAAGAGAGATAGTAAAAATCATGAAATTAGGTATTTGAAGTCTTTTTATAAGTATTTACAAACTTGAAATGAAAAGAAATTAAGAAACAACAACAACACGTGGTGTAGTTAGAGGAAACTTTTTGATGGTGCTTTTCTGTGGTGGGGTAAACAACACTGTGAGTAACTTGAAAATATGAAAATATACATGTGTTTAGAAACTCCTAGAAGAGAGGGCAGCATAACAATATACCAGAACAATACCTGAACTATGCCAGAATAGGTTGATACATTTATGATCTGTTTAGATGCATAAGTGAAGTCAAAATGATGTTTTCTTCCGTTTGTATTAGGATTGCAAAACCAAAAAGGAGGAGCAAACAACAACAAAAAAAGATATAATATAAATGTGTTGCAGGAAAGTACAGCTCAATTGTAGTTCTTACCCACTGCTCCTTTGAAAGGAACGGCCAAAGGATTATGTGGAACCTGAAAGTGAAAGCTACTGTATTTTATATCCCTTTCAGTGATAAGAACATCAGTCTATGAGCAGATGCCCATCATGCTTTGCCCTTTGCTATAAATATTTATCACTTATATGTTGCCTGCATAATTTAAAAGGCCAGTATAAAAGACAGCAAGGCAGCAAATGAATGTGCACAGCTTCAGCAAGAAGGTTAGTAAATAACATCATCCTCAATTTACAGATGTGAAAAGTGAGATGTTGCAATCTTTCTCAAGTCAGAGTCAGATTCAAGGAAGCCATTGGGGCCAAACCTGTTAATTTATATATATTTATCCAGCAAACTTAAAAGTTTTATGCACACATAAAAATATAATCAGATTTGACAAAGTAGCGATTTCATCTCTCTCATGTTTCAAATGTTGAGTTGCAGTGCAGTCAGCGATGCACTTTAGGCATGGTGTGAAGGAGCTGCACACATCTGTCACAAAGTGACTTGGATGATCCATATGTAGAAATACATTTATTCTGCATTTGCTCCCCACCTGACACTTCTTTTTCTGAAATTTAGCATATAGTGGGGAGAGCTGCTTCCTGACAGCTGTGATGGTCAGTAGATTGGGAGGGCTGTTTGCTTTTGGGGGTTTTATCTTTGTTTAGGTTTTATTTGTTTGTAGTGAAATAGGAGTGCTGAATTGAAATTCTTAGCTTCTTGGAGATCTTTATTTCCATATCCAAAATTATTTTAGGAAATTATCAGGAAAAAATAATGAAAAAAAGGTTAGCAGTTAACCTTTTTTATTTCATCTTTTTTTATTTTGCCTTACTAGCTTAAGTGTCATTTCAAAACAATGTACAATAAAAAAGGCCACTATTATTAATGGATGAATTTTTTAGCCACTGAAAAAATAGCAAAATTTCTTTTTACCTTAAAACTTGCTGTAAAATGTATAAATAATGAAATTTATTTGGGTGCTAAATAATTAATATATTCTTATTGTTCACCTTTACACACATTTCTAATACTGCAGAAATTTATAGCGTGGAAATTCTACTCTAGTCTTCCAATTTTTTTTTTCTCTTCTCCTTACTTGACTAGATTCTTTTTACTGAAAAACAGTCCCTTCAACAATAAATTATGAAAACTTTAATAAAGAAGAAAGTTATTTAGATATTTAAATTTATAAATCTCACTCATCTGACATCCATTGTCTAATTTTGTTTGTGACATCAGGCTTGCTTGTTTGGAATTTCATATTTCCAAACAGAAGAGAATGTAAGAGTTCTAATTCAAAGCATCAATCACAGAGAATGAACATAACCTAATGTCACTGCTGAATCAGGCCATCAATTTATTGCTTTGTAAAAGCAATCAGCAAGCTATCAAGCAATAAAGTGTATGGGAAAAGTGCTTCTTTTGAGATAGTACAGCCATTGACAATGATATACTGATGGAGAATAGCAACTATTTTACAGAGTAGCGCGTCTATTACTTGTTAAAAGCTCTGAACTGTTCAACACATGTGAAATATGATTCTTATTATTATGGATCAATCTAGTTTGTTTAATAGCTTTGTATGGCACTTAGATTTGCTGTCTTATTTAATGAGGTTATGTTTGCACTCTCTGGCTCTTTTGTTTTAGTTGAAGGCATGAGTTCAGTTTACTTGGTTTTCCAAGAAATAATGAATACACTGAAAATGTTTTTTTCATTTGCTTATTATGGTGAGTGCTACAGAGCAAACTGCAGAGCCATTCAAAACTTGTTACTGTACCAAAATAACAAATATTTTACACTGTGCTAAAAAGATGTAATGGCGTTTTTCACAGATGCCTAAAATGCATGCCTTTAGCAGTTTAGTCGTTGGTTTTGGCTTTTTATTTTTTTTTTTTCTTCCTTACTCCCATGTCCTGTTTTCTTGTGATAAAAAAGGAACCTAGAAGGAGTAGGATAGCACATAGTCAGCGCACCTGATTTGTGCTGATGAGGTACATATGTTATATTGATATAGTGAACCTTGCAAGTGCTATCTGCTCTAGACAGGAGGTCTAAAACTAACAATCTCATCTGTGTCATCGATGCTGGGAAAACCTGATGTGGCCTCAGGGACAATGAACTGTTAGAAATAAAGCATTAAAAGTCTATGCTACTCTTGATGTGTCCTCAAGGATTGCTGTGGTAGTTGGTACCACACAGTTAAATTTACTAGCCTGCTACCAGAAGTTTTGATGAGATTTCCAGCAGAATTTTTAATCACTTAACCTTTCCAATTGCATTAAAATGAGCTGTCAGGGGTCTCCTTTCTTAGTGCTTAATAAAAACCTCCTCTGTCTCCACACTTTCTTTACCTTTTAAACTCCAATAAATTTCTAGAACTCTTTTGCTGCCCAGGGAATTTGTAGCTCCATGTTCAGACCATACCTTATTTGCCTACATGCACAATTAAAAAACATTAAATGACTGTGAATTAACACATCATTATTTGCTATCTTTTAATATGATTTTGGCATTTCTAGATTTAAAAAAAAATCACAATTACACATAAATCAAGGATTTTCCTGTGTAGTCATTAAACATATGAGTTTGTTATCTTCTTTTATCCAGCTCAGTTCTAAAAAAGTGTAAATTCAATTCCCATTTACAAAACATGAATTAAATATACATCACCAAGTTACTTTGCAGATAAACAATGTGCTTATTAAATTAATAAAAGATTGCAAACTGAAGAATTAATGTGGTAACACCCTCTGATGGTAGTGTAGTGATGAATGACAGACTAGCAGTAGGAATCACCAATCCTCATGCTAAGCCCTTTTCCTCAGTTACTAACAGTTTTTAAATAGACTCTACAATTCAAACTCTTTCTTATGGTACATGAGATAGCATGGCCAACAGCTTTAACATATTTTTCTGTCTCTCTCAAGAAGCTCATGAAATTTTCCATTGAAATGTGGTCTGTTCAAATTGGGGTTTTCTTTCTTATTTAAAGAGATTTACATAATACTATATATCTGTCCTTGGAAAAGTAGGATCAAATATATGCATTTCAATTTTGCTTAAAATGATGGTTGTCTTTGATTTCTATGTAATGTTGCTTGTCACATTTTTTGCCATTTCTGTAAAAATTTGATGTCTTGTACAGATTACTTTCTTCATGGTTGTTGCCCACTTCTTTACTCCCTCAGTATGGAATATTCTATTTTGAGTTTCTCTACCATCCCGTAAAGAAATTGCCAATGAACACAGGAGTAGAAAACACTTCTATTGTTATAACATGAAAGCTCCATAAATAAAGGTAGCGAAAATTAAATTTCCTACATCCTTCTCTTATACATGTGAAATCAAATAACATTACACTGCTTGAACATCTGCTTTATAAAACTCTAATCAAGACACTGAAAAAGATAGCCAAAAAATAGGCAATTTTAAAAGAAAGGTATTTTTCTGTTCTTACCCATTTTAATTGAAAGTTCTCCCACCATTGAGTTTTTTGTAATTGCCTTTTTTAGGAAGAACTTACTCCTGAAACATAAAGAAATGTGCTATTTCACAGAACTGGTAATAAAGAAAATTTAGAAAACATTTCTTATTGAATTGGTTCTTTGTTTTTACAATACCTTCAGTTTGTATTCAAATTTCTAGTTGTTAGACGGTTAACAAAGTAAGGTAAATGACAAGTCACTTCAAAAAGCTTCAACACTTTAAAACAACTCAGGCATTTTTGCAAAGTTATTGTTCCATTCAGTCATGACTTTCTGGAATTAAATGGTTTTATCAAGAAGTATGCTGCTCTAACAAGTGCATTAAATACTGTGCCTTAATGTCAGTAAACCTCCTGCAATGAGGAGGAAGTTATACAGGAGAGTCTTTAATATGTTTCAAGATGTTCTTTCTAAACCTCTCAATACAATTATGAGATGTGATTCTTTGACCCTCCATAGACTTTGCATTCAATTAAATTTTAATCTATTTGTTAAAAAAATCCCAAAATTTTTAATTGGCCTCTACGGGATATCAATAGTTTTGTTCCTCTGATGTTTAACTGCAACATTTATGTTTCTGCTTGATGGCACAAGGTCAGCTAAATTCCCACTGAACATCTTTTTAGCTTCTTATGTGTTCAAATATCTTATTAAAAGCTCAACATTCTCTTAATATAGTGCTTTTTGAAACTTCCATAATGAACATGCTTTACAGACTAGGACTAAGAAGCAGATTTTTGAGAAATAAAGAGGGACATGTGTTGTTTATCTCTTGTGCTATCTTTCTAAAATATTGATTTTCTAGGGTTTTTTCTATTTTCAAGGGTATTAAATTACATTAAAAAGTGATTCTGTTTCAAGATTAGCAATGCCCTAACAAAGCTCTAACATGACGATTTAGTGCCATTGATAATTTAATACTTGTGTACATTTATTCTGTAGATACATACTGATCCTACTTGCCTTTTCATCTCCATTAAATACAAAAATTTAACAAAATATCTATTTTTGGTGTCAGGATTTGGGAATCTTTGCTTTTTTCATGTTTTGTTGACCATAAGCCCCATTAAGGGAAATGCAGCGAGCATAGAAGTGGTTCTCCATTCTGATGAAGTCATCTAGACCACTTTTAACTTGTAGATTTGTTTAAAAAATACCCTTACTCAACATCTGCATTTTCCCAAGGAGAAGCCAGGAAAGTTTGAACATTTGTGCAAGTATTTTTTTTTGCTTGTTAAACTTTTGTCATAAGGCTCAAGATTGTGGCTTCTTTCCTTGTGTGCTCAATTCATAGTTGTAGAAATATTAACCACCTCTTTATTAAAATTAGCTAAAGACTTTTTTAGTTTGGAATATTTGCACAATTTGGAAATATCTTCTAGAGAGGGATTAACTACCTGTAATCATGGACGCTCCTCAGCAAATGCTTGATACTGTATTTACTTTGTATCTTTTTGAAAGAAAAGTCCTCTGTGAAACAAAGAAAACTAGATTTGTTTGCTCCAAAATGCACTACAATTATTATACCTGATACCCCTGCAACCGGAAAAAGAAAAAACAAAACTTTAAATAATTATTTTCTTCTATAAAAAAAAAAAATTATTCCATGAAGAAACTTGAGACAAAACAAAAATCAGAACCATACTCTATGTACTTTTAGCACAATCAGAGGGAGACTGTGTGTAACATTTAAATTATTGAAGAATCACTTGCTGATACACGTCAGCAGAGAAAAAAATGCAAAGTATTTATATTTTTTTCTCAACTTTTAACAGTTTTACGTGATTTATTTTGCACCACCAAGATATGCGGTACTTATCAACTATATGAGCAGATGATTTTTGTAATGTTTTATAGAACTTGGGGCTGGATCACAGTGGAACTTCCTTTATGCCTCTGTTGTTTGTGTTTTACTTAGTCTTTTTCCGTGACTGAAATTTATGAGATGTATTATTGTCCATTAGATTCTTATACCTTACACATGTTCTACTTTCATACAAAATTTTTCAGATTTCTGGGCAGATACACCTCTTCAAAGATAATTTATATTTGAAGTACACTGTTGTATAACAGCAGACTTAAGTGATTTAGAAAAATGTAATATGATGCCACAGCTGTCACAGCTCTAAACAGCTTCTATGCCTCATAATAAATGACTACTATATTTAAAGTCAAAATAATTATACGCCTGAGAAAATGGCCTGTGGTAAACAAACTTCTATGGCACACAGAGAAAAGCAGATGTCTAGTTGGAAAATTAAAATTTCATACTGCCTAGTATGCTAAATAGTCACAAGTTTGTCTTCACCACTTTGCTACAAAAGTATTACGTGCTTATCTTAAGACCTTTTTTCACAGAGTTGGGAGTCAATGCATTTTTCCTAGGGAAGTTCATATATCGGGAAAATGATTTTTCATCTTTTCATTAATAATTTGTAATTAAAATTCACGTGTGAATAAAATGGCTGCATCTCCTGTCTGTATTTTACTATATAATGTATAAACTATATAGGTGATATTAAAATGTATGGTAAAATGCATGGTGTTTGCTTCTAGATTGATGTTCAAGGTTCCTCTTTCTTAAGAGCACCTCTGTAATAGAGTATTAGAAGAGCTATTTTTGGTCTTTGGTGTTTCTTCCCCACATTTGCTTTCCCAAGTAACTCACTTTGTTCAGAATAACTGCTTTTTAACAACTAAATAACCAATTATTAGATCAGGCCTGACAGAGGCAGGTAAACCCAGACTAGATCTATATGTGAGTTTGCTTCATTTGCTAGAGGTCTAATTATAATTGAAGACAGACACACCTTTAGTAGTTACAGGGGTTTGTACCATTTCAAAGGTATTACTCTGAAAAAAGTGTTCACAAGTGAAATTAGTGTTACTGCAAGGTCTCTCTTAATTAATGTATCTACTTTATTCTACAAGGATTTCTCCTCTGTCCACAAGATTGATTTGAAGACCAACATCTGCTTAAACAATTTACTCAAGAGAAGACAAGCAGTCACTCAAAGCTATTCTGAGCACTAGTGTTTGTTTGGCAAATAGAAATATACAAATGTTGCTAGAAGAAAACTTGGGAGGTTTTCTGTAAGGTTTTTTGTTTGTTTGTTTGTTTGTTTGTTTGTGGGTTTTTGTTTGCTTTGGTTTGGTTTGGTTTGATTTGATTTGGCTTGTTAGGGTTTTTTACAAAATGCAATTACATATAATTACAAAAAGAATCTCAGAAAGTCATGTTGGAGATAGCTTTTGGTATTTAGAGCAGGAGTATTACCTTCTTGAAAAGGGGTCTGTATTGACCTGACCCTTACAGAACTCTGAGATGCAGATTTTATTATTTGGTGGAAGCCAGATTCTTTTGGGAGATAGTTTTTGCTTTCTCTTAGATGTGTTGTGTGCAGAATTTCTCATTCTCATGAGATGCCACAGAGTCGTGAAGCTCTATGCTTAGGCAGAGGTGTCATGAGTTGAGAGCGTAGGAACCAACAACTCTATATTATACACAACTGATTATATTAACTGATTTTAAAAGATATAAAGAGGTATGTTAGAGCTTTTCTAACAGATTTGTAAAATAACCCCTTTTTCTCTTGCACAAAATGTCAAAACTATCACAGGCTGACAGAGTGATGGAGTTTAAAAATACTTTTAATTTTCTAAATCAGTTTAGTTTGAAGTTACTTGTAGATTAAGTTTTCCTGTAGGTGTGGTAGAGCAGTACAACAACAGTAGTCAGTCCCAGTGATGAAGAACTCTAATGCAAGGACAAGCACTTTGACATGGGACCTTTACATGGCAAAAGCTAAACTGATGTTTAGCAATGGGGGCGGTCAGTGGAATCATTTGACTTGATGACTCCGTTCCTATTCTAGGCCAATTCCCATTAAAATCACTCCTAAATTCACAATGCTTATCAAATTAATTAGAATTCAAAAGGTTCACAATGTTATAGTTTTTGGTTTTAATACTTAAATTCAAATCAACACAAATTACACTACTGAGGCTTGACTATATAATGAGTTCCACGTAATCCATCTTTCCCCATTTCCCAGCCCTCACCAGAAAAAATACTAGATATTTAATATATATTTTTATGAACATTAATATGTTATAGTAACACCAAAACTTGCACTCCTTTACTGAGTGTAGTATTTCCTTTTTTTTTTTTTTTTTGACCATCCATTCTCTCATCATATGAGGAGCTTCTCAATTTCTCTTTTTATAATCACAGACAAATATAGGGTTTGTTAGTTTTTTCGGGAAATGAAAGTGGTTGTATTTGCTGAACCAGTGATATTTTTCTTACATTGATGAAATCTATTCAAAAATTCCTGTACCATTAGTTCTGCAGCTTTGTGTATAGACAGAGAAATCCTTATATACAATAGAACTGTATTTTAAAGACTTTCAACATTAACAATAAGCATTAACAGTAGAAAATACTTGTGTTATTTGACTCTACCCCATGAAGAATGCCTAAGGCTACTCTTAAGTCCTGATCATGCCAAAAGTATTCTAGATAAATAAATAACCTACAGAATAAAAGGAATTAGGAAAGTGTTTGAGCCTTAATTTTACCTAATGTTTTTGGGTAAAGAAAGATACCCCCCCTTTTCTAAGTTGTTGTAGGAGACATCCATCACAACAGAATTGCTGGGAATTAAGGGCCAATAGTCTTCTCTTCACAGGCCCTTTGTGACTGCGGTAGGGCAGGCAAGAGGTGTTATATAATGAAACACATAATTGTGGTGTAAGTTTAGATAATGATCATTAAAGTCTACAGCATTGTTACAACTGTTTGTATCTACATGATCTTCATGGTCCCTTGCTTTTTTATTTTATTGGGGTTTTTTTGTTTGGGGTTTTGTTTTATTTTAATTCTGTATCCTTATTGCATTGAAAATGTTTGTTGTGCAGTCATAAGATAAACATCAGTCGAGCATCCCTCATTAAATATTTTGTAATTATGTTCTGAGTTACATAATGGCAATCTAAATCTGACTAATTAAGTCTTGTTTCTTTACTAGCTGGCATAGTAAGAAAGGATATTACATAAATTTCATCACCACCGTAGTTTTCGGGAAGCCAAATTCATATTTTCGTGTTGCTCAAACCTTTGAGATTGTTATCCTGACTTCAACCTGCTTTTAGGCATTGCACAAGTTCTGCTAGGAAGGCTGCTGTCATGTTGTATTCTGCTCTCCGTTCTTGCCTCACTGTAAGACTGTGTGTTTACTACTGGGGACTTTTTTATGTTCCTGCACCATGCATGCTCTCTGTGTGGACATTACTTTATCAGCAGTTCACGTAGGACCTAACAAATGAATCACTGAACTTTTTGGTCTTTATTAAACTGTAAATAAATGAACACTTTAAAGAAGTCTGCAATGCAGCACTGTGTGAAGTGAAATGAAATGCAATGCAAGAGCATAGACTTCTTCATGCTGCCTTTTTTACCTAAAGGATTCCTTTTTACAGTCAGTCACTCTCCAACAATTTGCAAGCCTAGAGAAGGAGAACTTCATGCACTAGTCTTTTAGATGCCAACATAGTTTATTTTGATGACTGTTTCTCTTCTCTTTCTCTTAGTTCTTAAGTTGAAATTGTTCACTGTGGAAAGCATCTCAGTCATTGATTACAAGACAGCGATACTATTTCATGGTCTTTTTGTCAAACATCTCCCATTCAGGGGAATCAAATCTAATAAGTACTGCTCTGGTGCTTTGACATTAAACTCTGAAATGGCACTTTTTTTTTTTTCTTGACTTGGCTATAGCTGGACTTTGGAAGCCTGTGTTAAAATTATTAGGTGTATTAGACATGTAGAGCTTATTAAATGACAAAGATAAATCTGATTCTATTGTGTACGAGCTAGCACAAAGCATAAGCCTAAGAGTAAATATATTCGAGAGACTGTATTCCTTCCTTTCTCATATTGAGGTCATCTGCCATCTGTGACTGCCTTTCTTCAGGGCCCCTTTATAGTCTGAATTCTGGTAGTGTGCACTCTGGGGTGCAGAACAAACAGTATATATATTTACTTTGTAACAGCATTGGATATAAACAACTCATTTCCTCAACTTGGTATCTTGAGCATATTACAATATACTCCAGAGAAAGTGTTTTTAAAATTTGCTGTCTGCAGCGCAATATTCTTAAAACTGTAGAAGTAAAAGACTGTGACTGGAATTTCTATTGAGCCATTAACTTCCTCACTTACTCACCTCTGCCTAAAACTGGAAGAGTTCTTGAAGATTACAAGTTCTCCTGCTAATTTAAGAGTCTACATCATATAATAAAAAATATCCTGTCCTAAGAATGATGTCTCATGATCAATTCCCGTCAAAAAACATTGAAATTTAATAGTGCTGCTGGAGACCTCAGAATCCAAATGATGTTAACGATAGTTGGTCAAAGTTTGCAATTCACATAACAATTTCAAAAATATGAATAGAATTCTGTTTTGTAATTTTTTAACTACCTTGTTATATTTTCAAAACTGGGGAAAGCAGAAATATTTTTTTTAACTCCTTGCAGATTTAGAGGAATTTTAAGGAATTTGTTACATCATTGTATTTTTTGTTACAATTTCCTCATTATATTTCAATCTTAATTTTTTATATTATTTCTCTCCCTTCCAAGTTGCACGTCCTTTGGTGTTTTTCTCCTTTTACTGAACAACACCTCCATGGAACTTTGGCCAGGTTAATTCAGATCTGGTCTGGAGATGCTCACACTTAAAATCTTGCAGTGCGGTTTTTCCTTCCTTCTTTGGGAGAGGTGTTTTTAGATTTTACATTTCTCTTTTGACCTCATTAATAGGAGTACTCACATCCAGTGTTCTGCTGCAACCTTCAGTGCCTATTATAATCCTTACTGTTATATCCTTATAACCTTACTGTTCAGGCTATGATAGATCTGAGGACTTTAACTTGAAAGTTAACTTGAATTTGACTGAAGAAGGGACAGCTGTTCTGTTTGTTGTGGCTGCTGTCACATCAAATATCTGCTCTGATAAGCTAACCAGATATCCCATAAGTGATATCCCTTATGGAAGCTGTGAGTGATGGAAAATGCTGTCATGTTTATGGCACTGCATCCTTTTGAAAGGGTATCGCAGTGCAGTTAAGATAAAATTAATATTGGTGGAATAAAAATTTCTGTTGGAGTGTAAAATAGTCATGTTAGTAATCTGCATAATGATGTTTGTATTTCGTATCTGACACTTCCACATCTTTTTTCAAGACTGAGGGAAAATGCATCAAAATTGCATCTAAGCATAAGCAAGTTAAGGACTTACACATATATTTGAGAAATTAATAACTTATTAGTCAGAAATTGGCTTAAATTCCCAAAATTTTCACACTTTGTCTATACTTTTAGCAAGAGGAAAATAATCATAACTGTGTTCCAGTTAAAGATATTTTCAACTGCTTTGTTGATATCCTCTGAGTGTCAGAAAAGTTTGCAAGCACTACTTCATTAACAGAATTCAAATTAGTTTGCAGAAACTGTAAACAAATCTATAATCACAGTTCATTTTACTGTTAATTTCATTAAATTTGCTCGTTATATGTTTAATCATATACTGCTTTTAAACCTTATTTAAACTTATTATAACTGGAGGAATTTCCTCTTCTCTAATAAAGTAAATGAAGAACAAAGATGGAAATCTTCATCTAAATTTATCTGTTCAGGTTGTCTAAGGATCAAAATGGAGATATTTGATGGAGTTTTCTCGCTGTGTTGAGTAAAAGACCTCCTTAATTAAATTGGAGTATTTCTGGAATAATCAAAAGGTGTCCACCATTCTGATGTTGTATTGCCATTACTTTCAAGAAAATAAATGTTAAATGACTATTCAAATGTGTCAGATAAAACAAATTAATATGTAGCTTAACCTGTGTGGAACATTTAAGCTGGGCTAAGGTAGCTTTGACGCTGGTGTTAGGTGATCTTCTTCCTCATAAAAAGTACAACTAATTAAAAAGTAATCATAAAAGTAATAACATTTTAATAGTCTGTGGTATGGTCCATGTTTCAGGATTTTTTTTTATGTACTAATTCAAATTTGTTCTGGTACTATGACAATGTGAGAGAAAAGGGTATGCTCAAAAATGGCTTAACTCTAACCCTGTTCAGCTAAAGCTTGGAGAACTGAATGCTTTGATTTTATTGATCTCACTGATAAAGTTTACCTGCATCTCTTTTGTTGTGATGAAGATATTTATATGGCCAATACCTCTACTTCTAGTTCACAAAATAAATCTCTATGGATTCTATTTCCCCTTACCATGTATTGCTCATTGTTGAAATATTGTCTGTATTCTGGCAAAAAACCCCATGCATAGCTGTAACTCAATAATCTTGCTGTGCTGCGAGGGGTGTCTCAATAAAAGAACAAGATGCCCATATAAGGAAAAATGCAGCCTTACATATGCAACTTAGTACTGTGCATTTTTGAACCCTTCTCGTCCTTGCTTTCTACAAGGCAGAACATCTGTAATCCAGTTTCTTAGGCTGAAAGCATGGAGGGATGTTATGTATGGTAAATCAGGGGACAGAAAGTCTGATTCAGAATGTCTTGGTGCCAGCTCCTTAAGTTGGTGTTGGGTAGCCTCTCTGACATGCTGTGTGCTCCTTACTGTAACTGAATTGAATAGGTTCTGCAGGTTTGCCACTCTATCATTGGTACAATTTCACTTTTACCTAAGCAAGATGTAACTTTCCATAGAAAAATAATTAGAACTAAATAAATATCTTTTATTTAGATGAGACAGTACTGAAACTGAAAAGGGCAGCATTTCTCCCTGTAATTCCCTGTCTGTTTCAACTTAATATTTGTTTTAACATTCCTATTAGACTTCTTTAGGAAGTCAATTATTTTTAAAATTGTAACCCTTTTCATTGTCTCATCGATCCCCATGACACCGAAGAAGGGTAGTGCAGTATGAGTTATAGCATTAACTTACTAGACCAGGGTATGGTCCTTTAGGAAAGAAAGCCCTTAAAGGATGTTTGAAGAGGAAAGTGGTAGCTGAATAGCAATGTCCCCAAAGTAAATACTTTAACAGGAACTGCAGCATGAAAGATCTCTGTTAAGGGCCATCAAAAGCAAATGTACTGTTTAGAAATTATTCACCTGCCTACATTGATGACATATTTTCTAAAAATATTTCCATTTGTTATTGTTTGCATACCAGCAGAAAATAGCATCAAGAGTAGCTTAAACATTTTATACCATTCATGGAAACTCAATGAGTGTCTTTTTCATATTGCCCTTACATTTTATTTCTAGTTTTTATATGTTAACATTTGTTATATCTGCCCTAAACCACATTTTTTGTGTTGATATTGTCTCTGTTTTGGGAATGTATATTAAGGAAAGAAAACATTAATCCATATATTCAAGATAATATAATTAATTAAAAATGGGAAAAAAAAATCCTTCAAACAAGGTAAATTAATTCTCTGTCCACAATGCTCTTCATTCTGGTATATTGAACCTAATCTCCATCTGAATTTGCCACTTTGAGGCAAATCCATCACATTAAATGGGTGAGAAGGCCAAATGTGTAAGTAGAAAATGTAACAGAAATTTTCAATACATGTTGCAAGGGTCCATTGAAGTCAGGTCTTTCAATTGTTTTGAGAAAAAATTAAGAGTTTGGCTTATACACAAATCAGCTGCTTTAAGTCGCAGAATTTTTTGTGAAAGTACAAGTCTATGATTCAAGTATGAATAATGGCCAATTTGCTATGCACTGCTCTCCTCAGGGCAATTTGCTTTCTATCTGGTGTTTGTAGGCCACTGTGAGGAGAGCAAATGTTGGGGTTTTTTAACAACTTTTTGTTCTGTCAGCTTCTTTCGTGATATCTCTATAAAGTTACAGACATTTATTCCTTTCTATAGAAAGAGTTTCACAGAGTAATTTATAGAGAATATATTGCCAACAACAATAAATAGTGGGAGTTTGGCCTTCAGAAATATGCATTTAATTGCTGAAATGTATAGTATAATCCTTTATAGTAATATAATACAATCACTTTGGCTATGAAATTCAGGAAGATTTTGGGAGTAAGGAAAGATGTGTAGGGTATGTCTGAGGAGGATTAATGAAAGAACACTTTAGATTTATTTGTACAAAAAAAAAGATAACAAAACTATTAGAAGCTGTGTTCTGACTTGATATCATGTATTACCTTGTTGTATTAATGTGATTTCCTGTGACACTGCACAATATAATTAATCATGTGGTAAGTTAGAAAAGTGAAGCAGTTGCCAAAGGAGACAATGTCCCTTTAAAGATACATAAATGCAAAAGGATGGCTAAATATCTTGGGTTTTTTTTCCTTTTTCTGGATAATGATGAACATTAATTATTCACAAATGAGCAATTTTCCCTGCCATTTTTAAAAATAAATAAATAGCAAATAATAGGTCTTAGGATCAGGATGAATCTCTAGAGACAGGGAAATTTCAAAGGAACTGATACACAACTGTTATTAAGGAGAATAAAAGAAAAATGAAAGCCTTTTGCATGATCACTCTGTCTATGTGTTATAAGAATGGAGCATAGATTCAATGTTGATGAACTCCAACATGAATGGTAGCAAAACCAGGCAATCTCAGTGAAGTGAATGGAATTACAGGAGCCCAACGTATCACAGTATATTTTCTAGATGTGAAAATTAGTGGACCATTATCCATCAAAATATAATCAGTTTTGATGGTAGGAAAAAAGAATGTATTTGGTTTTATTTATTTTATTCAGAGACCTCATGAGCCAGCCTTACCTGGGAAGGTGGTGGTACACATCCCTCATTCTCTGTTAGATTATATGTAACAATATAGTGCTAGAGCCATCTTTATCATGTACTAGGTGCAACCTGTAGGCAGCAGCATTATCCAACTGAAGTGGGCTTCTTCACATAAGCAGGACATCTGCCTTCACCTGGAAGTGGGTAGTATTCAAACAGTAAAGGGTATAACTATTCTCTGTTTTCACATTAGAGCAACTGCATGTATTTGCTCTTGTATAAGAATAATTAAAGATTTGCACAATTGCTTTTTTTCTTCGATGTTTGTGCATTTGATTTGTTGTTCCTTTTATTTAATATTATACTTAACTTTGTAGTTTCATTGTTCCTGTTTCGCCTGTTGTGAGTCCTTTTCATGCTAGATATTATAATCAATTGGAAGGACTGAATCTAACGAATCAGGTTAACAGATTTTACAGATTTTAGCAGACCTTAAAACCGTCAAAGTACGGTTTTTCACAGCACCACAGTTCTATCTAACATTTAATATGATGTTTCAGGTTGCCTTGTATGCTCCTTGTTCTCATCCTGTACTTTACTTCACATCCCTGAGAATTAGGTATTTTAACAGAGGTGAATGCAGCAAGGACAGCAAATAACATTCAGCTAAGTGAGGAATTTCAGGAGCGATTTTGCTACCTTTTTTTTTCTTTTTAATAGTTTCTTTTGTTAAATGAGCAAGGCAGGAATTTCATGACACCCTACTAAAGAGTATAAAGAGCCATATTTAGCCTATTATAGATGTGGCTTCATTACTACAAACTCACTGGACCTGACTTTGTCAACCAAACTGCATAAGCTGCATTGCAAGTGTTTTTTCTGAAACAGGCTGGTCCACTTATTTCAGTCAAGTTACCCTGGACTTCTGTTGGTGTTGGTGATTTCTGAGTAGCAAAGAAATCTCGAACAGCAGGCACACAGAGGATGTTGTGTGTTGCCCTCTTGGCAGCTAAGCACCACAAAGCAAATCATTCACTCCTCCCACTAGTGGGATGAGGAGCAGAATGCACCCTGTAAATATGTGAGTTAAGGATCATTCAAGGAGAAAAAAAAAAAAAAGATGGAAAAGAAAGAAACTGAAACAAAATAAGTGATGCAGAGACAATACATCACCACCTCCCACAAGTAGATTGCTGCCCAGCCAATCTTCAGGCAATGGGTACCTAACCAAACTTTCATCCCTCAGGTTAATTGTTAAGCATGAAGTTTTATGTTATGGGATATCCCTTTGGTCACTTTGGTTCAGTTGTCCTTGTTGTGTCTCCTCTCAAATTACATGTCCTCAATGTACTTGCTTCCAGGACAGTGGGAAAAAAGGAAGATCTCGATACTGTATAAGTGCTGCAACAATAGTCAAAACACTCCTGTGTTATCAACACAGTTTTACTCACAAATCCAAAGAACATCACTATACAGGGTACTATGAAGGAAATTAACTCCATCCCAGACAGACCTAGTACTGCCAAGAACACAAAATTTTATTTGCAATTGCAAATCTCTGTGCTTAGTGGAATGCTAATTAAGTTGGAGATCTGCAGAGAAATTAAAAAAGACTCACCCTTTAAACAGTGGCTAAATAGAGATGATTATTTTTTGCTCTGTGAATTATACTTCACTCTTGCTCATTCTAAATATACAGCTTTCCTTGGGCCTGCTTTTCCTTCTCCCCTATTCCTTTTCCAGGATTTCCTTTCCAGTCCTTTGCATAAGTGTCTTCCATTTTTTAATCTGAACCAAATCTTATTGCTTATTCTTAACCTCTCCAATGAACCTAAGCTGTTGAAATGATCTTAATGAGCCACTTTTTGTATTACTGCTCTTCTAAGATTCAATTACCTTAGTTTGTGTCTGCATGCATGTCTTTTTTTCAATCAGCATTTCAGACTTTTTATTTCAACCACTACATTAGAAATTCTCTTATACTTTGGAAAAAACTATCAGAAACGTGGCATTTATATTGCATATATTTTAATACTATTCATAGTCAATAATTCCTGACTGTTATATCTTTGTTATATGTTTTAGGTTAATCTATAAATGCTACCTATGTGAGGCTTTTTTCTTGCTCCAGAGTTTTCATCAAAGTTTTTATTTTATTTTTTTTAACACTACTAACTGACCTGTAAATATTTTAAAAACACCACCATTTATGAATTTCTGAAATAGATGGATTTTTACCCATTTTGGTATGCAATAGAATTTGTGAATCCTTTCAAAATTATTCAAAATTACTTTTGGATAAATTTTTATTTTATGATTTTAGGTTCGAAGATTTTATGACTTCTACAGATAGAAACTAAAGCTGTTGTTCATTAAAAAACTAGATTCCTGCTGATCAATAGGATAAAGAAGTCATTATTTATTCTGATGTATATATTTGACATTTAGTGAGGAGCTTTTCAACAACAAACTATAACCAAGTCTGAGATACAGGCCATTTTAATTTGAACTCCTTTTAATCCATGTTAAGGGGACAAAAAAGATTTTATTTGCCTAGAATAGGTTTCTAAATATGGTAATTTCTCAATATGACCAAAAGTTAACCTCTAGATAACAGATTGCAGAGTGAAGAGTTCAGATTTAAAACAAATTCTATTCTATTCACCATGTATACCCTCTAAAAAGGCAGTGAATAGGCTGATGGCATTCTCATGCTGTCCCAAGCATCCAGAGGCAGAAACAATGGTTTTAAGTGCTGGTGTGGCAAAGCAGTAGCAGGATTAAATTCTAAACTGTAAAGATTTTATGGTATCTACAAACCTCAAACTCTTTCCTTTCCCTTCTAACTCTCTTTAATTGGGCAGTAATAATTTTGAATCCAATCTGCCTTGGATGACTGACCTACACAGCCCATTGTGTCAGAATGGGTATTTTTGCTCCAGTGAAGTAGCTCATAATTTTTTTTTAGATGAGCATGAAATGTTACTGATGACTAAGCAAGAATTCTTCAGGACTAAAGTTGTGATGGATGTTTGAGTTCTGCTTTTGGACTCTTTCAGTTCAGAGTTGAGATGGGATTTTGGCTTATAAAAAAAATGGGGACAAATTTTTAGCAGAGCCCATTGTGATAGGACAAAGGGTAATGTTTTAAACTAAAAGAGTTAGGTATAATAAAGGTTAGGTATAATAAAGAAATTTTTTCATGCGAGGATGGTACTGGCACAGGTTGCCTAGGGATGTGGTAGTTGCCCCATCCCCATAAACATTCAGGGTCAGGTTGGATGCGGCTCACAGCAACATGATCTAGTTGAAGATGTCCCTGCCCATTGCTTGGATTACATGACCTTTCAAGGTCCCTTCCAGCCCATACCAATCTATGACTCTCTGATTCTGTGATATATGCCTACTGTTGAGTGAGATGCAAACATTTTGGCACTAGGCAATTCCATGCCAAGTGTTCTGGCTGCCATGAGCCATGAAAAAAAAAAAAAAAAAAAAAAAAGAAATAAAAAGAAAAGATGGTAATAAAAAAAAAAAGGGAAATCTATTTTTTTAGGAGACAATTCTTCCAGACATATCATACTTCCTCAGAAATTTCATACATCAGTGAAAAATAAGTTATTATGCTTTTCTGCTCAAGAAAATAATTTGGAGCATAATTCACAGTTGTGTAAGACAATTACTGAGATCGATTGCATACTATAGATGTCTTGCTATAGTATTCCCTAGTCTTTCCTACTGTGCTGATTCCAAGTAAATATGCTTAGCTGAAAGATACATGCAATACAGAAAGATTCATCTCATTATTAACAGCTTCATTCCTGATTTAATTTTACCACAATAATGATATATGTCTTGAACCTGCGCACTAAAATTGTCTGTCATGAAAGAGAAAGTGGGCTGAAAGAGAAGTCATAGTTGTGTCAGTGAGAAGATAAGGAACATAATGGCTCTGTTGGTGGATTTTATTTAATCAGTGTGAGGAGAGAGAATAGAGAGTTATACAAGCCCTGGTTAATGCTGACAAGAAAAGGGAAGGAGAGTGAATGGATCATCCAGCCAGAAAGCATAAAGAAGTTTAGTGTGAGGCTGAATTTTCAGAAAGAAAAATTAATAAAATCATAGGACAGGCTTGGAAGACAGCTTAAAAATCATCTCATTCCAATCCTCCTACCATGGTTAGGGACACCTCCCACTACACCAGGTTGCTCAGCTCTCCATCCAGCCTTGTCTTGAACACTTTCAGTGTTGGGGCATCCAGTACTTCTCTGGTTGTTCCAATCTCTCACCACCATCACGGTAAAGAATTTCTTCCTAATATCTAATCTAAACCTACTCTCTTTTAGTTGAAGCCATTACCCCTTATTCTATCACTGCATGACCTTGTAAAAAGTCCCCCTCCAGCTGTCTTGTAGACACCCTTCAGATACTGAAAGGTGCTGTAAGGTCTCCTCAGAACCTTCTTCTCTCCAGGCTGAACAAACCCAGCTGTCTCAGCCTGTCTTCACTGGAGAGAAACTCCAGTCCTGTGATCAACTTGATGTCCCTTCTCTGGGCCCACTCCAGCTGATTCATATCCTTCTTGTGCTGGGAGCTCCAGAGCTGGATACAGGTGGAGGGTAGAGTAGAGGGGCAGAATGCCCTCCTTTATCCTGCCTAGACACATTTCTTTTGATGCAGCCCAGGACACAGTTGATGTTTTGGGCTGCGAGCGCACGTTGCTGCCTCACGTTGAACTTGTCAACCACAGATGTTAACACAGATGTGCAGGACCTTGCACTTGGCTTGGTTGAACTTCATGAGGCTCACGCAGGTCCATGTCTCAAGCCTGTCAAGGTCCCTCTGGATGGCATCCCTTCCCTCTGGTGTGTCAGCTGCACTTAACAGCTTGGTGTCATTGGCAAATTGTCTGAGGATGCAATCAATCCTACCATCCCTGTCACTGACAAAGATTTTAAACACTGCCACTCCCAATACTGACACCTGAAGAATACCACTCGTCTTGAACGAGACAGGGCCTTCCCCTGACCTGAATTTGGACTGCAAGCAGGGAAAGAGGGTTTGCTGTGTGAGGAGGCCCTGCTCTTTCTTCGGTGCAATTACTGTGATGCCTTTACCCCCTTTTATTTTTCCACATTTGGATGTCTGACATAAAACAGGCACAAAATGGCCACTGAAATGGAATTTGGCATAGATGAGACCTCAATAGGAAAAATTGAAGAATCAGAGATGACCCATGTCTGCAGAGAAACAGAGAGTGAGTGTGAACTGGAAAAGTAGTAGAGTGGATTTGGTGATGGGAGGGTCAAATATTTCAATACTTTAAAATTATTTCTGTCCATTGGCCACTTACCATTTCAGTATTTGGTAGTGTACAAAAATGTTAATAATGGCTTATTCCTCTCTACTCATCAATAATTATTTGGGTGCTCTGAGCCCTCCCTTCCTTCCTGAATATAAAATAAATTAGAACAGTGCTGAGTATTCTTACATATTCAGTATGCTGGAATTTTGGAAATTATTCAGAAAAACAAAACAGAAAAAAGATCAACAGTAAAAACAGGCTAATAAGGCAGAGGAATCTCACAAACATATGCAAATGTTCAGAATCTTGAATTTCCCCCAAAAAAGCAATTCCAGCAACACCAAATAAATATTTCAGCTGAAACAAAACCAGAAAATATTGAGATCAAACAGTGGATTCTAAGCAATAGATTCCTCTTATCAGAGAACTTGCAGTCTGTTTGTTCTGTTCAGACTCCACTGACATGAATTTCAACTGTCATATACATCAACAGATTGTTGTGGTGATGATGTAGATCAGAAATGATCATGGACTATTGAACAGATTTAGATAATGTCTGCCTTCAATAAAACAGTGATATTTCAAGGACAAATATTAAACTTATGTAGACAGACATGAATTTGGTTTTATATTACTGCATTATTGCATTACTATTATAAAGTACCATGTACAGCACAATAACTAGAACATTTCAAATAAATAAATAAATAAATAAATGTTCCACACACGTCTAATAAATACATAAACCTTATTATGTGCAGCATTGATAGCTAATTATTTAATAACCTGAGTTTATTTCTTTATCTGTTTATGACCTTTAACAATATTTATTTATTTTTTCAAGATTATTGCTTGCAGAATCTTCAAACTGTCTGTAATGAAGAATTTTTAAAAATTTTGCAAATGAGTCTTCACAGTAGTTATCAGAATTTTTGTCAGCAAACATTCTAATTTTCCTTCAAAGCATTTGGGTTGCTACATATTTAAAAATTAGAATAATGTTATACAGAAAGTGAACAGTCCTCCTTTACTCTTGCACACATTGTCTGCACATTATAATTTGTATGTCTAACATTGCATTACTGATATTCAAGATGAAGGAAACTATTATGCAGCAAAAGAAGAACAAATTGTGAAATTGTTTAAATTCAAACAATTTTAAATTAAGCAATTTCATCTTTATCATTGGACACCTGCATCATTGGACACCTGCTTTCTACTTTCATATGCAAAGTATTTAATGTTTTTCTATGAAAGCTTACAGTAAGTTAGCACTCTCAATGGATGGCAAATTGCATGTGTTATTTAAGAAGGTCCAGTGTGAAATGTTTACTGAAATGTATATGTGGGAGATGTTGTTGTGCTCAGTCAAATTAGGTTTGAATGCTTGTGTTGATTCATGCAAACAGTATGATAGGAATTGTAACCTTAAAAAAAAAAATGGACAGTATATTTTCTAAACATTACATTCCACACTAGAATGTCTTTACTAATCTAAAGTCTATTCGCATGACATATTGCATATGACATATTTGCATCCTTATGAGAACTATGACTAGCAAAAACTGTTTTAATTTGTTGTGATTTACAAAAAAAAAGCCTCAATTGTTACTATAAAAATGATGAATTTATCTGGAAATAAAAAAACAAAGTGTTTTATAGATTAAATTGATCAGTGCAGAACTTTAATTAGTTGTAATGTAGATGGCTTTAAGATGGAGAGTGATGAAAGCTTTCTCTGACTAAAGTATGGCATTTAGACAGAGTATTTCAAATATTCTCCTTATCTTAATGCAACATTGGACATTCTCTTTGAACAAATTCCTTACATTAAAACCATTAAATTATTCCTGATTGCAGACTCTTTTTTTGTCATTATTAAAACGATTGAGATTTTTTTTCCACTATACATTATCTACTTTTCTTTGAACCAAGCTTGGCCTGATAAATAGGCTGTATTAGAAATCAGTGATGCTATTGAAATGAAGTGCTACTGTTTAGCTGAATTCTTCTGACTCATTTATGGAGCAATAGGCTTTTAACTCAACTATATTTAGCCATAGTAAGGACGAAAAGTGTGATTATCAGTTGAATGTATCATTAAAACAATAAATAAATCAGATGCATGAATTTTGACAGCAGTGGGCAGTAGAAGAAGAATCCATCTTTGAGTTTTGTGACTGTGCAGGGAAAACAATAACTAATTGCTGATTAGAAAATAAAGAACTGTACTTAACTCTCCTGGGATGTCAATTATATGGTGCAGGGAAGCAAAAGATGAGTCATTCTTCCCCAAAATGCTATGCTCAGTTCTAATGGCTGTAATCATCTTTTCCTACATTAATACTTCTGTGCTCTGAGACTATTCAGAACTCAAACTGCCTTTTGTCCTACTCTAAACTCTAGGTGATATCACTGAGTTTTCATCAGTGGGACCAAACAGGACCAATGAGAAGAAAACCAGGGCTCCAGATGTTATTTTTTAATGTAGCTTTGATCATTAGGTAATGTATTCTTTGACAACATAATGCAATGAGTATTTATCTTTACCAGAGATGCCTTGTTTCTCCTTGAGACTCTTGCCAACAAATCTTAAGTGTAAGTTTTATGAAGCCCCTGGATATCTACACTGAGACATTTTCCCTGTTAAGGTATGCAGAAATGCATAAGCTATCAATTAAATTATCACCCTCAATTTTTCTGAAGAAAACCCTAAAATAAAACAGCAAAACCTCTGCTACTATAACTAAGAATCAATATGCATCTTTCTCATATTGGACTTTACACGTGATATATTGCAGTGAGATCAATGGCCTCAGGAGGAGTTAGTGTTATTTATCCACTCATTTCACTTTAGATTGTTGTTGAACATAACTGGTGATGTGTTTAAAAGTGTTATATGTTCACCTAATTTATTTTGTGTGAAAATTATCTGTGTTACATCTAGGATGTAGGTGGAACAGGATTTCTTACTACATGACTACTACTCCTCAGTATTTTTATCTATTTTATTTTTATTATGGCAAGACTGAGATATTTGTGACTATTCTGGGGTTGCAACTATTTAATTGAGACTACATTATGCTACAACACTTAGCAGCTGTATGCCATTATTCTAGTTGGACTACTAAATGGAAAAACATTACGTCCTCACTGGAGAATATCCCCACATGTGTGAGTATTAATTTAAAAACCATCCATGCTGCAGAACAAGAATTTCCCTTTCATTACATTAGAAACCATACTAGATCAATGTTGAAGGTCTGCATAGTGTTTGGGTAGCATGTGCAGGTGTAATATGCATTTTGAGGAGTGTGTTTTGACAGGTCAGATTTATGAATCCTATTACCATTTACTTTAGGAGATTCCCCTTCGTCTTCAGTTATTTTATAAATGGGTTATTGTGATCCTAAACACAAAACTAAATCTCTGTATTATGGGAATATTTAAAGACATTTCTTGACTTATATATTAAGGAGCTATGAAAATATATATTGTCTTTGCAACTACTGTGCACAGTATCTATTTTGTAGCAGTTCTTTTAAAAAGGTCTTGTAATTCCACACAAGATGTTTTACAACAGCAACACTCATTAGGCATTTGAAAAATTTTGTGTTAATCTTCATGTCAAAAATGTTTGAAGCAATTATATGGTCTCACAGGTAAAATCCAGCTGTTAATAAAAGGAAAAGTCTCATATCTCTGTGGGGGTAAACACACACTTAGTAAGAAATATACCTGTAGGTGAGCATTTTCCATAATTTTAATATTGTAATTTTCCCTTTAATTCAGACTCAGCATTAATACTTAATAGGGCATCACTTAAACTTTCATGAATAAAGCTTCAAAATATAAATTTTAAGTAAGTCCAGTAAAGAAATATATCATAACGGATCATATTTATTTTGGTAGTAATAAAAAGATTTTTTAAAAAATTGTGCAACAAGACTGTCTCATGAAATCCTACTTTGATTGAAAAACTAATTGTTTAATTTTTTTTCTCCTTCTTACAGCTATACTGACCTATGTGTACATAGACTTCTTTACATTTACCACTTTTTTTTTATCTCTAAATTCATTTATTTAAGAACTTCAGAATTCTTTTGTCATGTCCTGCTTCATTTATTTCCATGTGGCTTCATAGTTTTGTCAAGTTTTCACCACACAAATTGTTTGGTCCAAAGTACTGAAGGAACTCTAAATACCAGACCTTCTTTTCTCTATTGAGAAAAAATTAATAAGGTGACAGGTTCACTTTCCTTTTGCTCTCCTTCTACTGCAAATAAATATGTCTGAATCACCAAATCACCCTCAAGTTTTTTTGGGGGACTGGCTTTTATACACCTCTCTATGACAATGTGTGCTAAATAAGAGTACACACTTTAATTTCTCTGAGGTGTTTGTTTTGTATTTTGGGGTTTTTTTTGGTTTTTTTTTTTTTTGGATACCACACTCATTCTCACAGCTGTGCAATCTGCCTCCCTTCCTGATCAAATATTCTCCTACTTTCTATTTTTATATATATTCTCTTACTTTTTATTTTTACAAATATCTCTCCTAATAGTCATAGTTCTGAAAGAATCCCTGAAATGTATATTGTTCCTGGCAGGAATGGAACATAATGGAAGAAAGGCTTAGTTATCTTCTTCCCAAATTGCTCCTGGGACTGTGAATCTCAAGCACAGGAAAGTGTTTAAAGCCCTGAGACATGCAAGTTCTTTAGAAGATTTGTTTCTTGACCTTTTCTACTGAGTAACATAGCACTTATAAATAATTATAGACTTATTTTATTTGGAGATACTAAGCTATTGGAATTTTTGTTTGCCTTACCACATCATATTCTGTAGATGACAGGAAATGCATATTAAGTACACAGAGAGTGATAGAAATAGGGTAACAGTAATGGAACTGAAATGATGATTGTATATTTAAGATATGTGGACAGCAGGAATTTGGAATTGTGTCTCGTTGCATGTGTGACCTCAGGACAGGACCAGCAGGGAGTGGCAAAAAAGATAGGGACGGGAACAATGAGGCTATCCAAAAAATAAGAACTTTAATAACAAGTAAAACAGCAAAGGACAGAAGCCATGCACACTATGGGATGATCCTCGAAGACAAACAGCAGGATAAACTCAACAATATATAGGGCAAGGGCTGAGAGCCCAGAATCAATCACAAACATGAACCAAGAACATTACCAAATATGCTAAACCCTGAGAACCCATCAGCTACTGTAACTGGAAGCATTGCCTTAAATGGAGCAATTTAATTAACACAATAACTCCCATGATCCCACTCTTCTCATCCTAACTTGTCTAGGTGTCTCCTTTCTTAGTG
This sequence comes from Sterrhoptilus dennistouni, assembly GCA_013397095.1. NCBI lineage: Eukaryota > Metazoa > Chordata > Aves > Passeriformes > Zosteropidae > Sterrhoptilus > Sterrhoptilus dennistouni. The sequence continues at coordinate 285,031 of VWZU01007873.1, forward strand.
ACCTGTCTCCCAGGGTCTTAAGTTGATGCCACCTGGATAACCAGTCAAGGCCAGACCTCTGTTCATTCCTGACAGTTCCACTCCCACAGAGCTGCACTTGTAGCAAGGTGTAAACAAACATAAAGCTAACACAGTGTACAAAGCATGTGTCAGTCAGAGGTCTTGGCAATAGACATGAGGTGAGTGTGTTTGACTACATGGGACAAGGTGGAAAGAATTAAATGTAAAGCTCAAAACCATAAAAATCTTTAACATATCCCTTTGTGCAAACTCTTAATGCTAGTAGTACTTCAAGAAAAGAAAAATATGCTAAGTTTCAGGGCAAGGTAGAGACTAAAATTATTCCTTCAGAACGAAAACAGTAAAGTTTTTACTTTATTGTGCAGTGAAACTTTTAATTGCACCACCACAGAACACATTTTATATATAATTAGCCTTCTTTATCTCCAGTGTTTAATTCAGAGAGATTTATGTAATTGTGTGATGTGTTGAATTGTCTGGCTTCTCTGAGATCCAGCCATAGATAAGCATTATGACAGTCCAGCAAAGTTGGGCTCTTTCCTGACAATTTGGGTAGCAAAGTGAAAAAATCTTCTGCCTTTCGAGTGAATTCACTTCTCTGCTAATTGTCCCCTAAGGAGCAGAGTGTCAGCAACAAATCCTACCAAATCTTGCATAATTATTAAAAATGGAGAAACCAAGGCAGCTAAAGTAAAGGTCACTGTATAATCTCCATTTATTGAAACAAATAGAGTTAATCACAGTACTCCATCTCTGGTAGATATCTTCAAGTGAGTGGCTTTTTTTCTCAAGAACTGAAACTTGCAATTTTTTTTTAGCATTGGGCTTAATGTTATGTTTATAAGCTTTCTGCATTGATAATAATGAGATGTTAATGCCCTTTCACTTACATGGAAATTAACTTTTAGCAAGGCTTGATTATACTTTTATTTATCAATTACTATGGAAACAGCCATTTAGAGAAACTTAGGAAAACATGGTGAGGGAAGTTATTGTGTTATTGTGGATGTATGTGGTGATTACATGGTGCAGTCTTCTCTGCCATGATAAATTTGTCTGGATGAAAAAAGAAATGTTATTGACATTGAATAAATGTAGAAAAATGTTATATATATATATAAAATATTGTTTGAAGAGGTTTAGTTACATGGTGTTATTCAATATGCAGAAACTGATGCAATACAATTCTGTCTCCCAGTTTCTATGCTTCTGTAATTCTATGCTGCTGGTTTGGTTTTAGCTAACTAAAGTGGGAATTCTCATTTATCAGGATTTTTTTTTTCATTTTAGTAGATATTTGATTTGGGTTTGAATTAAACCAAATCTAGTAGTTTTCAGCATTTTGCTGAGTTAAAATTTTCAGGCAATTCTTTTTTCTTGGGAAAAATTATTATTTGTTTGAAAATGTGAAATAAGATCTCCTCTCTGGGGGATGACAGAATTTTGCTGGAAAACTTTTTTGGGATTTCATTTCTTTGCTTATGCTTTGCAGTCTGGACCCAGTAGACTAATTTGCTGGTTTCATGCATAGACAGTTAACCCGAACATTTTAAGCAATTGTATTAGGAAATAAGGAAATGTTAATCTTCTGAAACACAGGTGCTAGCTGGATGACATGGAACAGAAAGTTTAGTGGCAAGATTAAAACATAAACTTTGCCAGCACTGCTCTTAAACAGCTTTCTAGACTGCTCTAGTGTGCTTCATTCTGAAAGTAGTTTCTGAGGTTGTAGATAACCTTGAAGAGATGGTGACTCAGTTTTTGAGTTACCCCATCACTGAACTCAGGATAGTCACTGTAGCTCAGGACTGGCTGGCATCAGCTTGTTTTAGCCCCTAATTGGGAAAAACTAAACTGCCTGCTTCTTTTAAATGCAAATATTTCCTCTCTGTGACTCACATCTCCCACTGCAGGTTTAGTCCTCCCTTTTCATCTGTTTTAAATGGTTTGTCTTGAAAGTTTTGTAGGGAAAAAATATTACTCCCACCTGGAATCATGATAGGTACTGTCTGTAGGTGTGCTTAGTCTGGTGTTCAATGTGTTTCTTCAGAACAAATTCAGAACAGTTTTCAGAATAATAGAACAAACAGAAAAAAAACCCCAAATTTCAAAACAGCAAACTCCTTTTATGAGAAATTTCTGGGAGTACTTTTCTCAGACCCACCAGGACCAGCCTAAGGCTCCCTTTCTCAATGAATGTCATCTTGGGGCTAACTGGTGTCTTTTTTAAACAAAATAACTCCCATAAAAATATCTCTGTGTGACATTGAATTCTGTCTCTGTTTCAGAACAGTCAATAAATACCATCAGTGAAATCTATGTGGATTATGATTGTTATTATTCCAGCTCCAGGAGAGCGCAGGTAGCCCTGCTGTGATAGATGCTTCTGAACCACAGAACTCTCTTTGAGACTACACACGTACTTTTGAATAAAGCAGATGCAAGTCCTGTCATTTGACCCTGGGTCACATAATATAATCTGGGCCTTTCAAAATACATGATGCTTGTTTGTGGATCTTTCTTAAGGTATTTGGAAAAAATTAGTCACATAATAACACCGACAAGCTCCCTTTCTCTCATGCACATGTTCACACACAGCTATCTTCATCGTGGAATTTCACTCCCCCATGTGCTGGGAGCAGCTGTGGTCTGTGCTGTTCCAGTGATCACGGGCTGGTTTGGTGCAAGATCATGCCAGGGAGGATGCTAGTGATGGAGTGGGACAGGCAGGTGGCAGAGCTGTGATGGAGCTTGCCTGGTTTATTGAGCAGTGCAGGCACAGACTCATTGGTCACTCTGCAAAGGCAGAAGATACTGCAGCCCAGACTTCAACCAGAATTTGTGCCATTAGGATTTTGGTGTACCCTTCTGTGGGGAGGTGCTTTGTTCCCCAGCCCCTGGGGCTGCCGCTGTGATTTAAAGAGCTGGAAGATTAAGGATAGTGTGGCTGAGCACTGTCTCAAATCAGACTGGTCAGGCAAGGGGCTCCTGTGTATTCAGAGGTGAATAGGTGGCTGCTCTGAAGGTGACCAGTTGAGGAGTTTCCATGAGAGGGAGCTCTCAAGATCTGCTCAGTCTGTACCAAGTCCTGGCCAGTTCATTGATCTCAAAGTATATTAAATTAAACATTTCCGGCTCTCTGAATCAGCAAATTCAACTTTAATTTTATTTGGTCTAATTAAATCCTGTAAACAAATTAATTCTTTCTGCAATATATTACCATTTGCAGTACATTTTAGATATTAATTGCTGTAACTACAGTACTGAGACAACTGTAATAGTTCACAAACCTATGCTAGTTTAATAGAGATCTTTAGTTTTAGGGGATTTTTCTAGTTAGTTTGTGGTTGTTTATAGGTGTTTTGTTTGGTTTTATTTTATTTGATTTTGGCTGTGGTTCAGATTTTTCATATTTTTTTATTTTCTTCTTTTTGGGGAGGGTCCATATGTGCTTTTTATTAACAAAGAGCTCCTGTTTATACATTTGCCTGTCATCCAGAGGTTGGACAAGTGGCAGAACAGAAGCGGCTTCTTTTTCAAACCTGTCAGTGTGTATTTTTACACCTAGTATTAGTCCAATTGAAATGAACTATTTCACTGGGACAATGCATATATATGACTGTCTTTAGGACGGCGACTATTAAACAGGTTTTCCACCTTTTTGGAAAGTGGCAGAGCGTTCTCTCTCACAGACAATTTTGGGCAGTTTGGAGGTTTGGGAGTTTTTTAGTTTTTCTTTTTCTTTGGAGAAGGGGCTGTTGGGTTGGTTGGTTTTGGGTTTTGTGTTTGGTTTTCTTTAATGTTCAAGCATTCTAAGATATTTAGGTGAAAGACAGACATGGTCAAAGTATCCATGCCCACCACTTTCAAAGCAGCCTTTTGCGACTTCCTTGGCCTGCTAATGGCTGGCAGGGAGCCAGGGGCTGTGTAATGAGCTGTGTGAAAGGCAAGTAGCCCCTGGAATTACAGAAGAGAATTGGTACAGAATAAAGGAAAAGTTGAAACTCCTGTGACCTCTTCTTATGAAGAAAAAAGCTGTGACACTTTCTCATTGTAGTCTATATTGAATAGATTGGATCTTGACCTTAATTTTAGTTTTCTTCAGTTTAGAAAAAAAAACCAAAAAAAATTATATATTTTGGCAATGTTTAAATAGGAGAACAATGTTATTTCCTGGGATTCAATAATGACAATTTTCTTCACCAGCTGAAAAAAGGTTTTACTGGGGTTAGCTCTGCAGTAACCCCTTTGTTGTTTGAAGTCACAATTATTCTCTCTCAAAAGAATGTAAAACTTTCATATTCAGAGTTTCAGCATAGTAAAAATGGCAGGGAAAGTAGATAATACTAAGCAAAGGTGCACCATAGGACAAATATAAAGTGCAAGAAAGATCAAAAATTAATGATATAAGGAGGCCTGTAGATGTTCTAGGGAAAAAAGTCTTTAATCCCATTCCCTTTCCTTCTGCAAAACAGATTTTTTTACATAGTTGTGATCATCTGTGATAAAAAGTGTTCTTAATGTGTTTAGATGTTGGAAGATTATAATATTGTCATGTCATGGAGAATGCTTGTGTTCTTTTTTTTCATCTTGTCACTGTCTTATTTTCAATAACAGATGTGTAAATACCTAATTTATTACCAATCACATCAGAGTAGGATAATGAGAAATAAAGCCAAATCTTAAAAAAACCCTCTTCCTCTCTTGGGTCCCTTCTCCCCAGGCTGAACTGCACTCTCAACTTTCTCTACCTCCTCTCCGCACAGTGCTGCAGAGGGATCGGGAATGGGGCTCCTGCCAGTTCACCATGTTGCCTCTGCTGCTCCTTCCTCCTCAGAGGCAGACCCCTCCTGCTCTTCCCCTGCTTCAGAGAGAGGGTCTCTCACACAGCAGACAGACCTCCACCAACTTCTCCAATGCAAGATCTTTCCCTGGGCTGCAGTTCTTCATGGACAGCTCCAGTGTGGGTCCCTCGTGGGGTCCTAACTCTTGCCAGAAAAGCTGCTCCAGGGTGTGTTTTTCTCTCCCTGGTGCCACAGGTCCTGTCAGGATCCTGTTCCAGCATGGGTTTGCCACAAAGTCACAGCCTTGTTCTGGATATTCACCTGCTCCAGCATAGGGTCCTTCACAGGCTGCAGGCGGATCTCTGCTCCTCTGTGTATCTCTATGGGCTCCAGGGGCACAGCTGCCTCAGCATGGTCTGCACAACAGGCTGCTGGGGAATCTCTGCTCCAGCACCTGGAGCACTTACTCCCCCTCTCTGTTCATTGACCTTGGTGTCTGCAGGGCTCTTTTTGTCTTATTTTCCTCACTCCTGTCTCTGGCTGCAGTTGCTGTTCACAGGGCTTTTTCCTCTTCTTAAATCTATCATCCCAGAGGTGCTACCACTGTCACTGATGTGCTTGGACTTGGTCAGTGGCAGATCTGCCTTAGAGCCGTTTGTCATTGGCTCTGTCTAACATGAGAGAAACTTCTGTCAGCTTCTCAAAGAAGTCCTCCCACTACAAAGAGCTTTGACATGCAAACTTAGTAGAATGAGACTGAATGTTTCACAAATAAATGAAATAGGCTTTAGGTCTTTTATCACGTTACTTTCATATGTTAAGTATTTCTTGGTACAGGCTTTGAATCCTAGCAGTACTGACTTTCAGTTATGGGCTATACTCGAGGATCAGATCTCTTTTAAGGTCAATTAGTATTTAAATAGTTAACAGTTAATAGTAAATAGTTGATGCTTTAAAAGAATAGGGATTTTTCCAAGTCTGAGAGAACACAACAGGAGTTTTGGGACCACCTTTTCTCTTCAAATTAGTCTTCTCCCTGTTGATTCAAGCATGTTATATCCTGTGATGGAAGAAAAGATGAGAGCTGAATTCACTTTTCTGCTACTTTGGCAAACATTTTGAGCAAGCCTTATGTTTCTTTCTCTTTTTGTTCCATTTAAAAAAAAAATCTTTCACTGGAATTCAGAAGGGAAAAGAAAGAGGCTTTTAGGACTTCATTCACCCCAGAACTTCTGTAGGATTCCTGTATGAATTCACTTCCCCTATTACCTACCGACGGCCCAACATTCATTTCCAAGACTACTCGTCATATCTGGCTCTGGGTTGTGCAAGGGCAATAGATTCTTCTTTCCTTCCAGTTGGAACTGAGTGATTTCATATAAAAGAGATTCTTTGAAATACACTGAAAAAGAGCAGCCATCTCTGTTCAGAGAAAAAAATGGAAGGCTTTTTTATTCTAGGAAGAGGTTTTGTACTCTTTTGCACGCTCACAGAATTCTTTTGCTTTAGCTTCAGCAAGTATACTCTAGGTGCAGATACAGCATAAGAATAACACCTTCTACAATCTATGCAGTCAGGAAACTAAAATAGTAATAGTGAACACTTAACTCTCATCATCTATATTGAGAGATAATTCAAGTATCTAATTGGCTGTTGTAAATACTAACATGAAGTTATGCATATGTATCATTGCACATAGAGCCCTTCTTAGATTACTCTGAAATTCAGGGAGATGGCAAACAAGCTGTGACAGCACCCTTAGTGTCTCATTTATGGTCTAAGAAAAGCTGTGTCACATATTATTTAATATCCAAATAATATGCTGTTAATATCAATGAACTATCTCAAAACTTGTAAAAGACAATCAAATAATTAAGTTGAGGAGTAAGTTGGGTTTGAAAGCAGTATTATTGAGTCCAACAACAAAGAGCCTTTCTCAGTATTTTTAGTTCTTCTGGGTCTTATCTCATAGGTTATGCCATGTGAGCTCATTTAGTGACTTGTATCAGCTCTCCTTCTAACCATCATGAAGAAAACAACTGAATATTTTAGGTGCATTTGTAGAATGTTGCTGCTACACTGATCATTGGATGATTTATCCAGAATCTAGAAAAGACCACTCAGTAAACTCAGTCACAGGATGTCAACCAAGATTCCCAAACATCTGGTGTACATCGAAATTCTCTGTGCGTACATAACCAGAAACTTCCTATCATTAAAAATTAAAATAATAAAAAACCAAATCCCTTTCTGAGGAGAGCAGATACATTGTGTTAAGGAATCTGCATGAAATGCTGAGCTATTTGATAGCACTTTGTATGTAACAATTGTCTCAGGAGTGGACTCCCAGTAGTTCCAAAGCATACAGTTCTTCCCTGAAGCTGCATGGAACTTCCCCTCTAGATGACTCTGGTTTAGAATTTGGCAATTTCTTGTCAACCAAATGTCTTCCTACTGGAACCATTATAGCTGGAACCATGACCAGTTTTCCTCATTGGCATGGAAGCCTAAGTAGGTGTACATGTAAGTTCAAATGGACAAAATTGTTTCAAGTTTGGTGTGGATTTCCGCACTTGTAGAAAACAGATGGCAACATTTTTAGAAAAGTGTATCCAGTTTATTTTGTATTAATCCTGTAAACTTCCAGTCAGCTTTTATAGTATTTCTTTCACTTAAGTATTCATATGTTTGCATTAAAAAGAAACTGAAACATTTCAACATTTGAAGGAGTCATAGTAGAAAAAAAGGTGTTGTTAATTTGTCTAGATGAAAATAGTAAACTAAATGCTTTCCACTAACACATTTAGCAGATCACTTCTCAAAATCCATTTAGCTAATGTCTATTGAAAAAGTGGTGTAGTTCAGTTCAGTCATATAATTGATTATAAAGGCAATTAGTTTATTTCCAGATACTGCGTGTCCAACTCTTGTTTTTCATTCATGTTTATATTTCGACAAGGATGCTAAATATTTATAAATACAAGCTGTCTCTGGTAAAGAACTATCAATAAACAATTTTCAAGTCATCCTTTTGTTCATTCTGTCACTTATCATACTCAAGACATAAAATATTTTTAGATACAAGCTGTCTCTGTCAGAAATTACTTTCATCTGATGCTCTCACTGTTGCATTCATCAGGGAATCAGAGAAGTGGAGAATGCTCAGAGGAGGTTTAAATAATAAAGAGCTGTGTATTGCAGCAGAGACTTATTTTTTATACCTCAAGCCTTCGTTATCTGATCAGGACATTCTTTTAAATTTCTTGATTTACATTTCCACAATGGAGATTTGAACCTATTATGCCACATTAACACACAAAATCTTCACTTAGTAAATAAAGCTTCTTTCGTCTTTAAGCTATTTATTATTCCCGAAAGAGGATTCCTGCAAAGGAATATTAGTAAGCAATGCTGCACCCTGCTTTGCTCCCAGAGCCTGAAACCCTTTTAATTTATCCAGGATAGAGATCAAATGGTTTAATACCGATCCACTCATGATCCAGAGCTGGGGGCCTTTTCCAACTGCAGTGGAACTTGTAATGAGATCTTGTCCTTCCTTTCTCTCTGTGTAGCTCTGACACTGCCCTGCACTCTAATAGAACAAAAACTTAATTATGATTATGTGATTCTTTCTAATGATGAAAATGAAGACTAATCATGAAGGATGACACATTACAATCTTAATACGATTACCAATGTAATTCTGACTGGAATCTCTCTGCAGCACAGTTTGACAGATAAATGAACCAGAATTAAAAGATTCTCAATCACAATTTTTATTATAAAGGGTATCTACTCTGATTTTTGTGCTTGTTTCATACCAAGTTTAATTTCTATCAGTAGCAGTGAAGGGAAGAAGAAAGAAGAGTTCTGACACTGTATCAGAGGCTTATAAGCATGTGAAAGAGTATTGCAATGAAACTTATTTCTAAATAGTGACAAGTTAGGAGCAGGAAAAACTACTTTCAAGAGAATATCACAGGTGAAATAAAGGCTGGCTGAGACAAGTAAATTGAGATATCACTAATTTATTAAATACTTACATGTGTTTACTTCCTGCTGCTATCTGTGCTGTTACCATATACAAAGTGATACAATATGAAAATAAATACTGCTGATCTTTATATACCCCCAGCTTTTCTCAAAAGGCATTGAGCAAGCCAGAATTAATAGAATTGTTTGGCAAGGTTAGTTATCACAGAACTATAAGATGGATGAGGCTGGAGAGGACTTCTCCTGGTCCAGCCTCTCTGTTCAAACAGGGCTACTTGGAGCCTGCTACCCAGGATTGTGTCCACATGGCTTTTGAATGTCTCAAAGGATGGAGATTTTACCACCTCTCTGTCACCTGCTAGAGGCACAGACCTGCTCTCATCCTAGAAGCAAGATCATTGAGAGTATATTAAAATACAAAGGTGGGTAGAACTGATTTTCAGAATTTTACTCAAGGAATATGAATTAAAATCTCTGTGATGGAGGAAAAATAAAGGAGAAGAAGGGATAGACACTGATATAAAAATAAATGAATAAGTATCCCTATAAAAATAAAATGCCCATTGGCTGTAATTTTAAATTATCTAGTTGGGCTAACCCATGTCCCAGTGCATTCCCTACTACATGCGCACACACACATATTTATAAACATACAACCATATATATATGTATGTATATATATATATATATATGTGTGTATGTCTCAGTATATTGCAGAAGGTTTGTTAAAGGAATTCACCTGGCTATTCCTATAGGGCATACCACAGGCATTAGTGGATGTCTGTAAGAGTATCGAGAGAGTCTTGGGCGTAAACTCTATGAAGACAAACCACACTCGGAAGAAGGGGGATCAAACCCTGTCAGAAGCTGCAACATCTAGAGGTGTTAATGACTTTCTGTATGTATATAGATCTATAAAATGTAGCATTGAATCGATTTTATAACATATATTTGTAGGACCATCCGTGCACAGCAGGGAGAAGGAACTCTGCAGACCTGAGATATTCTAGAAACACGTGGTTTTATTGCAAGGGTCGTGGGTAAAAAGGGCTTTGCCTTCAGCCACCAGCCTGGGCTGAAGGGAAGCCCCAAAGAGAGAGGAAGAGAGAGAGGGGGTAGGAGGTAAGGGAGATAGCAGGGGTAAGGGAGGTAAAAGAGCTAAGAGAGCTAAGACAGCTAAGAGAGCTGGGGCAGATAAGAGAGCAAGGACTTTATTACAATACATTATATCTCTCTTTGTGTTGAATATTCTAATTTACAGTGACCAACTGGTGTGAGATACAAAACCTACAAACTTTGCATGCAGTCTATGAGAACTACTATATTACCATATCATGCTAAAGACTACTTTTCTTATCTACTTTTTCCCTGATACTTTGGCGGAGTAGAGAGGGGCTACACCCTTAGGTCCTTTTGTTCTGTATGCCTTAACATATCTCTGGCTAATCACCGTTTTCCTGCCTGCCATAATCACATCTCAAAGCTGGCTTTCATTTCTATTTAACTCACAGGTTTTACATCTCCGGTATTTCTTGCCAGGCAATCATATCTGCAAGACCTTCCTGTCCCATCTTTCCCAGCATATATACTTCCAAAACTGTTGTTATTTTTGTTGTTAGTGCCATTAAAAAAAAAAAAAAAAAGGCCACAGTAAGTTTTCATATTATGCTGGATTTTACATTGTATTATGCTGTTTAGGGTTTTATAGTATTAATCTTTCTCTTTTCAGGTTCCAAGCTTTAGTGGGATTTTATTATACTTCTTTCCAGACTGTCGACTGGAAACATATGTTCATATAATATATGTGTATACATGTGTATGTGTAATTCTTACATTGCTTGAAAGCTGCTCTTGTCTAGGAGAGAACTCTGCAGACTAGCAAACATGTAAACATCTCAGTTTTCTGGCAGAGTTTCCCATATTCGGCAAAACAAAATGGTCAAGAGTGCTTTATAAACTATTCAATTTGATGCTGAGTTATCAAAGCTGTTCTTTTCTTCAGTCTTTTGCATCTCACTGGATATATCTAAGATAGGAGAGTCCTCATTTTAGGTTTCTTCTGCTTATTAAGTTCATAGCCACATAATCTGCCTTTTAAGAGCTACTTTAACTAAAACAGCATCTATTTATATGATGTATGTAAGGAGTTATCACATTACAAATGCAGTTATGTAGGTGTTGCTCTGATATGTGCCCCATGCTGCTTATGCAATTTTTGAATTTTTGCCTTCCAACATTATGTATTTATGTAGTAAAGGGATTGGTGGTATGTTTACACTGTAAATGTTCACACCATATCAAGGGCTTGTGGAACATAAGGGCTTAGTGAGTGACCTAAGATATAAATATTGCTAAATTTAAAGATCTACATTTTTATCATTTTTATCTTAATTTTTTTTTTTTTTTCACTTTGGATCTTGCAACTGGGATCTGAGATCTCAGTGATTCAAATGCTCTCAGGCTTCTAATTTCTTCATTACAGTATATCAGTTAAAAGGAAATTTGGAGAGAATCACGTCTTGGATTTAGGAAGATGCAAGGTTTCTCTGTCCCTTTTAATCTGGTATCTGACATATGTGTTTCACAGTTGAATGACAGATATTCAAGATAGCTCCTCAGACTTTAAAGGTAACTGTCTAGATTTATTTGACCCATAGACCTGGAGATTCTCTAAGGACTGAGCAGTGGACATTGCCTACCTGGATTTCTCCAAGGATTTCAGTACATTAGTGCAAGGCTTTCAGGATTCACACAGCCTGATAAAGAGAAACTGATGTGTGACAGTCTAGACAAGTGGGCTATGCATTGGCTGGAGAATTGGGACCCACCCATCTGGGGGACAGGCCAGTGGAAAGGGTCCTGGGGGTCCCAGTGGGCAAGTTCGATGTTAGTGAACAGGGTTCTTCTGCAGTAAAAAGAGTCAACAGGGTACTGCATTTTATTTGCTGTTGTGGAGAGTGTAAGGGGCACCTTAGCATGGCATTTAGGTGCTTTAATCACATTTTAGTAATACCTAAGCTGTCATTCCCATCACATGGAAAAGAAGAGGTAATGAAATGGGATTAAATGTCCTTCTCATCTGGTGCTGCCACGAAAAGCAGATGCATAGAAAAGACTATAATAACAGGGGAAACAAGAATAGTACCTCCTTTGAATAACCTGTGAGCCTGCAAGCATTTGTGGTTAAATAAATCCGTGCCCTTCCCTTCAGCTTCTCATGTACCCCATGGGTTTTGAGGGAGAGATTGTACATCACATCTTGTTCATCTGTTTTGCCATCTAATCTCTAAGGCCTTGGATGAAAATTATCTCCTTCTGGTCTCTCATTACTGTCTTTTCTTTTTTTTTCCTGAGACTGCTCCTAGGGGAGCTCAAGTTGAAACATATCTTCTGCAATCCTTTCCCAATTAAAAAAAAAAAAAAAAAAAAAAAAAAACGGGAAAAAAAAGGAAAAAAATCCGGAAAAAAACAAAAAAAAAACCAAAAAA
>VWZU01007873.1:297332-339331 GCA_013397095.1 Sterrhoptilus dennistouni
GGGAAAGAAAAGGTAGGTGGGTGTTCTGGTGGGAAAATCTGTACATGTTCTTCAACAGTGAACACAGCCACAAAGTGTTTCTTCAGCTTTCTTCTGTGACTTTATTTTTCCTGAAGGCTCCTTTTATAGCTCGATAATCTGTGGGATTTGAAGTCTCTCAGAGTTCTTCCTCCTGATGTGTTTGAAGAAAGATTTATTAATTTTTATGAATTTTGCTTGTTCTACCTCAAGCTCTTCTTTCACCCAGGTTTATGGAGTTTTTGAACTTTCCAGATATTACTTTTCTTCTATTTTCCTCATTTCAACATGATCCCAATTCTTTGAAGACTGTTTCAAATAACTCCCCTTTCCCCTGCCTTTCAACCAGGCTTGCTTCTTTTCTCAGGACTTTTATGGGTAGTATAGATTTGTTCTGTGCTTCTAATATAGCCTCTCTAAGAAGTCTCCAAGTTGCATGTAACATTCTAAGGTATTAATTCCCTTGACTGCCCTTTTAAACCTTTTTTTGTTGTTATTATAAAAGCATTTCAGATTCTTAAGATCATATGGCATTAACTTATGGAGACACAGAAGCAGAACTTGGGCTTTATTTTATAAATTTATGTGTTTTAAGTGAGAGTTTCTTTTCCTCGTCTCTTTGGACTTGATCTTGTTAAGGGTCAATGTTACACAGTTATTATTAAATTACAGTGATACCAGGGAAGGAGGGTGCTCCGAGGTCCTGCTAGTGCAGTTTCTTCCCCAGGCAGCACACAAGGAGCAGTTACAGTGCATTTATGAGCCAGCTGTGACTGGCAGTGTATTTGTAGCTGTTCTTGGTGTACAAAAGATGATGACTATCGGTGTCTCTACGAGCTATCTGCTCAACTTTCAAAACACAATGAGTGATTTTTAATGCTTTGCTTCAAAATTAGATTGTGGATGAGAGAAATACAATAAACTACTTATTTCTAATGTGTCCTTGGCTCAAATAACTGTTTCTTAGTTTTCTTTCTGAATCATCAACATGTGGCAAAATAGTAGGGTTTGTTTTCCTGAGTTTCTCTAATTATAACATCAATGGTATTTTCTTTGGTAGCAATTGGTGAAGGAAATAGGATTTTCTCCTGTAATGTGGCCTTAAGAAAAAGTCTCAAGGTCGCTGTGGTGATATGGAATGTATAATTATTTTTTAAGTTTTAGTCCCTGCATTTTAAAGACTTTTTACTTCTGTTTTCTGCACAGACAGGTGTAACACTGGGGGGCATTAAGGCAGTTTCAGCAAAATGATTATTCAAACTTAACAAAATAAATGTAAATATTTTCACATTAAAATAACTCCTCCACTGTGGGCAAATAGTTTGTGGTGATTGAGAACTGGGCTGCGGCTGAGCCTTATCCCTAATGGGCTACAACTGTTTAGGACAGGTAAAGAATATTGAAGACAAAGAAACATGGAATGGTGGTGTACCTGACCAATCACAGAAAGGCAGAGAGGGCACATAGGTGTAACGCATGTAAGGTGAAGGGTATGAAAGGTTGTACTGAAGAACAATAAAATGCTGATGCTTGGGGCCTTCTTCAGTGTCAGTTTTATCTCCTCCATCACTCCTTCTTCCCACAACTATTAAACGTTTCAACATCCTTGACTCAAAACTGGAGGGACATGGCTGTGATGGGTTGACATCTGGGTGGATAAAGAACCAGCTGATTTGTCACACACAAAGGATTGTGGTCAGCAGCTCAATGTCCAAGGGGAGATCAGTGGTGAATGGTGCTCCTCAGGGGTCAATATTGTTTAAAATGTTTGTTGGTGACATGAACAGTGGTACTCAGTGCATCCTCAGCAAGTTTGGCATGACACCATGATGTGTCATGCAATTGACACACTGGAGGAAAGGGAAGCCCTCCATACAGACCTTGGCAATTTTGAAAAATGAGTCAGTGCAAACTTCATGAAGTTCAACAAGGTCAAGTGTAAGGTGCTGCACCTGTCCTGATTTTTAAAATCCTTTTATTTCTTTTGGGTCTGCTAGCATTATTTTAAAGCTGGGGATTTTTACTGTAAAATAGTATGTTACTGAAATATCCAGACTCTTGCTATCAGTAAAATCTTCAGGAATTATTTGAAAAAGTTAAATAACCAGTTGGTGAAACTAATGCTTCTTATTACCTTTAATTATTTTACCTTTCATTTTCATTTGGATATCTTAACCTCAATCATCTTAATAGGGCTTAGTATTCAGAAAAATTATGATAATCTAATCCACTTTAGAACAGTTCACATTGAAAAGCCCTGGGAGAATGAAAAAAAGATCATTGGTTTTCCAGTTTAGTGTTAGCTAACTATACTTGTTGACATTTGATCCCACTCATTCTTGGGGTTTTTTTATAGTTATATCAATATGTAAAATAAACTTGCTTTGATAAAACCAGGAACCTCTAATTAAGAACTTGCTCTTGTTCAGGGACAGGTTGAAAATCCATACTGAACTTTGACCAAGTCACTACTTAAACACAGTTAGCAGCAGCTGATGAAAGAGTTTGTCACAGGTAATCAAATAGTATTCTATCAGTAGATCTCATTGCAGATTTATTCATTTATTCAATAAATGGACAGAAGGAATAAAGTGAGGATCTGAATACTATTCAAAAGGTCATGCTTCAGTCTCACACCTAACAGCTTCACTGCAGTTCCTTGCCTGGCACAATGCAACAGGGTTCAGATATCATGTTCTCAATATTTTAGTTAGATGTAAGAGAGTACATTAAACCACACAATCAAATTTTGCCATACTTTTAATACAAAAGAAATGTCATGTTCCTCGTCAGATTAAGGGTCAAAAGTTATCTGACATTTTAATAATGGTATATTTTTCTATTATTTCTTATGCTTGAATCTTAGGTATTTTTCTCAAAAGTGTTTCAGTGTGTCCTTTTGAATGACATCTCTTCTGCTTAAACAGTCTTAATTAATCCTTACACTGCAATATTCTAATATTGTTTTATGGTGGTAATTTCATGAACCATGTCTCTTGCTTCCTTAGAAATTTTTACTGAGAAGGACCAATAAAGTTAGTAAACAATAATATTTAATATTAACTATCAAATTAATTTTAAAAAATACTGAAGAACCAAGTGTCGGTTTGTTTGGGTTTTTTAACATAGGTCTAAATAAAGAAAATAATTTCCAAATTTTTATGCAAACTACTGAGGGCTTTGTTTTCTTCTCTTGTGAATCTTTTGTATTCTAAGTCAGTCAGCTTTCTGAAGAATTTCTAACATATTGCAGAGAAATGACTGTCAGCTTTATTGCTTTGTACTATTCTGGATCAAACAGAAGAAAACTGAGTCTAGGTGAGTAAAAAATATTATTTCACCAATTAAATCAAATTCTTTCATAAACAGAAGCCATCACATGTGAAGTGCTATACAGCTGTATGCAATGTACTTTAGAACAATAAACTTGTTCTTTTCAAAACTGTTGACAGAATGAAATGGTTCCAGAACTTAGCAAAACAGTTGTAGTCACTTACACACGTTGAATAATTTCATTTTTTTAAAGAAAAGATTAAACTTTGAGGTAGAAAGCTGGTGGCCAGTATGCCATATTTTATTTAGAGGGCATTTACTAAAACTCTTTAAAAAGCCTTCCACGAATGTCTGCAGCATTTCAGACAGCTTAAATTTTTTCTAACATTGTGAGCACTTTTTTATCAGACTCTTACTTTTGCAAAACAAAACCAGTTCTAATTTAACATATTTATCCTTTAAAAGTATTTTTCCTCTGCTTGATATGACCATAACTCATACATTAATTTTAATATAATGAGAATTGTAACATTTTAAGGCATTTAAAACTATGAGCACTGAATTACCTTTTTTTTTTTTTTTGGATGTTTAATCCTTTTTCCTTTGTGCTCTCCTATAAAAATATAAAAAGCACCCATCTGCTTTGAGACTTACTGAGAATTCTAAATAATGCTTATTTTAACATATCAACTGTAGCTTGTTTATCCAACTAGGATAAGGTTGATGTAGGTGGATTTGCATACAGTATAAAGAAAACTTTTAGAAGAAAGTATGAAAAGTATTGTTAGACATTACCGGATATTGTACTAAAAACCTATTACAATTTTAGGCGTTGAATCAAATAAACTAATCCTGCCAACACTCCAAGCTTCATTTTAATATTCTGTATATACTCATAAGAACATTTGTCTTTCTAAAAGATGAGGTTACCTTGCAATAAATGTAGTGTGTGAATTATTTATGTATAAGGCAGCATATCTGGATAATTCTATTTTTCTTGAAAGGATTTTTTTCACTTTAATGGAAGTTTATAGATATATGAAATTTCTTTCTGTGCCTAGGATTGCAGACACCTTTTGGTCATATGAGTACTTTAGGTTGTACCCAAAAATGCTGCAATTCCAATTTGACTGTTCACTAAAATCTGGATTAAAATGCAAATAATATTAAAAATCTCACCACCCCAACACCCCAAAAATCCAAAACAAAAAAACAGGAAAAAAAAAAAGAAAATATTCACAAACCAAAAAAAAAAAAAAAAAAAAAAAAAAAAAAAAAAAAAAAAAAAAAAAAAAAAAAAAAAAAAAAAAAAAAAAAAAAAAAAAAAAAAAAAACCCAAAAAATGACAACAAAAAAATAAGCTAAAGAAACAAAAGAAATCAAAAAACCCCACAACAAACAAACAACCCCACAAACAAACAAATTTAAAAAGCCCAAACTAACCAAACTAAAAGAACAAAACAAATAATATTCTCAGTGAATCCACATGTGAGTGATCCATAATTGCTTCCCATAGTCCCATTTCTGGGAACTCAGGGAGGTACTATTACAAAGAATACTTTATTACTGACCTTTCATTCTGTTGGGATGTCTCCTTTTATACAGATTATACACAACAGCAGAGTTTGCGTAAAAGAAGAGGTGTGAGAAAAGGTTTATGTTCCCTGTAGACTTGGGACAGACTTTTATGATGTCTTTTAGGGGTGTGTGGCTACTTAAGACCAAGTATTAGCTTGCTGAAGTCTATGAATGGGTAAAGTAGCTCATGATCCTTAAAGCACTTGCTCTATCTTCTAATAATTCTCATTGTCAAAAACAGCTGCTGGAGCAGAACAAGCAAGTACAGAGCTATTATGTGGAGCTTGAGAACTTATTATATCTAACACACTCCATAATAATCTGCATGGTTGTTCTTTAACATCCATACACCTTGGGCTTCCCCCTCCTCCTCACACTACTAGCAATGATTATCATTCCCAGTATAAAAATATGCCTTTGGCATGTTATGCCCCTTGTTATAATCACAGTCAATGTTGATTGCAAATTAATTTGTTTCTTAAAAAATCAAAGTTGTAGATATTACAGCCTGACATTATTAGTAAAAGATAGAGATAATAATGTTTCTACAAGAGGCTTGACACTTAAAGGTATAATCAATTTTTATCATACATCAAAGCACAGTTGTTCTATTTGTTATCACTTTTTCCCCACCTCTTTGTCCTTTTAAAAATTATTTTAATAAATTCATAATTGCTCTTTTTGTTTGAATTTTGATCCCTTATTTGCGTATAATTTGTCTCAATTTGAAATCCAATTTCCTGTTGTATGTTATCATGAATTTTTCATCTCTGTGCCTTATTATGCATAAAAGCAAATGACAGTGAACATTAAATACTTTTCAAAGTATTAATGATCTATTTAATACTGGTTCCTTAAGAAGACATGTTAAGCAAAAAACCTCAAGTATTTTAAAATAGGAGAAAGGGGAATGCAAACTTAAATCTAGGTAGAAAACATCAAAATTTCTATTGAATTACAACAATATTGTTTCAATTTTTTACTGCATCAAACGGTATAAAACAACATCTTACAAAAAATCCACTGCTGTTCCTTTGTAGCCTTTTGCTTAAACATCTATTTCTTCATGCATGTGGGTTTCATAACTCAGTGTATGCCCAAATAATATAATTTCACAATTTCGTAAATATTTTACATAAGGATATACATTTTTATTCTAGGAAATCATACAAGTGAAATAATATTTGTTCTTTATTTTATTATTGTATATAAAAATAGAGAATTATTTAATAAAACAGAGCTTGAAATCTAGCTGAGCTCCTCTATCCTTTCTCTACAGACTGAGTATAGTCTATTCCTAGTCTTTGAAATTTAGTAGAGATTACATTTCCTCAGGCATGCTGCTGTAGTGTTTTCCACTCATATCATTAGAAAACTTTTCTCAATCTTCAATGTAATTTGCTGCAATGAAGACTACTGATGATTCTTTGTTGTCATTGGTGGACTCAGGAAAATAATGTAAAACTGGTACTTTTACAACAACCTTTTTGGTATGTACTGTTACCTTTCTATCCCACTCTCTTTTCTTCTAGATAAACCTCTTGCCTAAATAATATTGCTTTTGAGATGGTTTAAAACTGTCTTCCTTCTCCCAAACATCACATTTGTTAATTTGGTCTTGAATTATATTCACAGTGAGTAGAAATATTATTTCCTGTGTTTTCCATCTGACAGTCTTGCTAGCATAACCAAAAAGACTGTTTTTCTCATTTATAGAACATCAGATTGTTGACTCCTATGAAGCTTGTAGTCATCTGCCAGATATTCCTTATTTTATGGTTGTTCCCTTTTAAAGGGTAGTACTATGCACTTGTTTTTATTGGATATTATCTTGTTGATCTCAGATCTTCTCCCACTCTATCAAAATGATTTTCATCCTGCCCAAAAGAGTGTTTGCTCTTCTACCTATCTGTTTACTATCTGTGAATGGTCTAAGTGCTGTTTTTAGTTCATCAATCTGGCTGCTAACCAGAATGTTTCAAAGGATTGAACTAGAGGCATTCTCAGAATATAAAATATAGCATCTCCTTCCGTGGAAATGTTTTAACCTATAACATATATTCTTTCATGAATGAATGTGAATAGGTGGTTGTTATTAACATTTCTGTGGAAGGATGGCATGTCAAAAGCTTTATATGGCATTTTCGCTTTTGCTGCTCATGGTCTTAAAATACTACTTTAGCTACCCTATGAAAGGAGTAAATTGGATTTTACTAGATCTTTTTTGGTTTGGTTTTTCTTGCATTTTCTTTTACACTATTTTTAAATTTTTCTTAACATTCCCTCAATACTTTTAAATGTATATTTCATGTGTAGTTCCTATTTTCTACCTCATTACATGCTAAGAGTAACTGCTTTATAATGCCTTGCTATTTTGCTGCCCTTTCATCTTTTGAAAGACATTTTATAGCCTCCCCTTTCCTGGTTCTTAGTGACTGATACTACAGCCACTTGATATAAAAATATTATTTTCTCTACCTTTTGATTTCACCTCAGATGCAATTACTTTGCTTAACAGATGGTGTCAGAGTTTATATTTTTTCATTGAATATCTGTGTTTTCCTCAAATATCCCAATCTGAGTATTTATCCTAAAACACTTACATATGAGTTAAAAGCATTTTCTTGCAATTGCTCCATGGAAAGTTAAATATCCATTGTTTTATTCTTTGTATCATACAACACATCAATTTATGCTTTTTACTGTACAAAGACAACAGTTTACTCACTATTAAAACTCTTTCCATCTAAATTAATATCTTCCAAAAATTTCTACATAGTTAACTCATCTATTGTCTGCCAGAACATTTTCATGAACTCCTTTTAGAACTCCGTCATCTAGGTAGTAGCTGTCTTGGTTTTATTACCAATAGACTCTTCACAGATAATAAAAAGAAAGGTAGAGGTGCAAACATTCTTCAGGACAGCATTAATACGCGACAAAATCATTCTGTCACTTCAGAATCAAGCAATATTACTTCCCTTCTTTAAATGGCATCATTAAGGCAAAGACTCTGCAGTATCTTGTTAAGGATTACCTTTACAGACCAGCAGCAGTGCAATGATTTAGGGCCTTCATATTCTGAGTTTTCTTCTTCCATTAAAACTAGAAAGTTACACAAATCAGCAAAGTCAATGTATTGCTGTATCTGGAGATCTAATGTTGCAGGTGCTGTGGGAATCTCAATTTGAAAAACACAGTTAATCTACAGAAATCTACAGAAATCTACAGAAATAGAATTAGAAACAGGCAAAAGAATGACAGAAAGATGGTTTCCTTCAGAAAGTAATATCTACAGTGTGTTTTATACTTTTAAAAATTTACTTTCTTGTTTAGCACTGAGGACATGAACTTCTGTCTCTTTATTATCAACTTAGGTCTTATCCTGTGTTGATGGTAAATTGGAAACTATATTTGAATAAACCATGACTATGATGGGAAGAAACTTTTAATGACTTACTGTATAATTTTATATTTTTTGTCATTATTTTACAGACTAACTATGCTAGCTAAAAGTTGACTAGGTTTTCAGAGTTTTCTAAAGTTGCTATGGAACTATTTTAGGTTGTTCCCCTCCTACTCATCCATTTTTGGGAGGCATAATTTGCCATAAGTATTAAAAAATTATCAAATGGATGTTTTTAATAATGCTGGATTTATAGCATCTGTATTTCAGCTGAAAACCTTCCTTCCTACTTGGGAAGAAAACATACTTTGTTCAGTAAAAATGTTTAGACTATTAACAAAATAAAGGATCAATCACTGTTTAAATTCCTCTCACGAAATGCCATGGACATTCATTACTGATTCTAGCAGTGTTAAAAATGCTGCTCATCAGACAGGTTGACCTATATATAGCAGGAAAATTCTTTCTTATTTAACACAGAATCACTGAATGGGTCAGATTGGAAGGGACCACAGTGGGTCATGCAGTCCAACCTCCCTGCTCAAGCAGGGACATCCTAAGCACATGGCACCAGATTGTGTCCAGGCAATCCTTGAATACCCCTAGATTCTCTCCGGGAAGACTGTTCCAGTGCATGGCCATCTGAACAGTAAAGAAATTCTTCCTTGCATTTGTGTAGAACTTCCTGTGCATCAGAATCTGCCCATTGCCTCTTGTCCTATTGCTTGGCACCACCAAGGAGAGCCTGGCTCCATCCTCCTGACACCCTCCCTTCAGATCCTTATAGACACTGATAAGTTCCCCTTGCCATTGTTTCTTCTGGAGGCTGAAAAGGCTCAGCTCCCTCAGCCCGTCCTTATAAGAGGAATACTCAAGGCCCTTGACAACCTTTGTAGCTCTCTGCTGGAGCTGCTCCAGGATCTCCTTGTCTGTCTTGCACTGAAGCCCAGAACCAGACACAGCACTCCAGATATGTCCTCACTGGGGTTAAGTAGAGGGGAAGGATCACCTCCCTTGATATGTTGGCAGTGTTTTTTTTCCCAAAGAATTTCAGGATACCATTTGCCCTTGGTCATAAGGCACTGCTGGCTCATGGACGGTCTGTTGTCCACTGTGATCCTCAGTTCTTTCTCTTTTTACTGTTTTTTTTACAACTGTTGCCTTTCTTTAAGTTATCCTTTTGGGGTCTAAAACTTGACTTCAAATCACAGAAATGTTATAAATGTATATTCCTATTAGCAGTCTTCTTCAAATTAGATCTTAAGTGAAAGCATCGCCAGAGCTGCATATGGTAGTTTCTGAAATACACCCCTAGATTTTTCATTCTCTTAATATTTCTGCAGTATTTTCAAGCTAGTCTACAGATAGATCTTCTCTAATGTACAATTGAAACAGTAGGAGAACAATGCAATTAGCTCTACTTCCCCTACAACTGTGTAGAATTGAGAAAAAGGTTCATTCCTAGCTTTAAAAACTACGTTGCTAATCAATGTAGGAAAATTAATGAAACACAGGTATACTTTTGGAAGTTAATATGAGACATGCTGAGAAGTCAACAGCTGAGGAAGAGAAAAACAATAAACACTATAAACTAATTCCACAGATATATTAATGAAATAATCCATTCATCCCCAGTTGACTTAAGGTGTAAACACCTGTGGTAAGACAAGCAAAGTAGTGTTAATGAAAACATTAAAGACAAATCATGCTGATGTCTTTATGTTCACTGTCCTGTGATAGAATAATATATCCATTTCATTGACAAGGTTTTTTCATCTGACATTGTTCCAGTATTTTTAGAATCAATGGGCTGAATTCCTTTGGACTTCAATCTGTACTCCCTTAGCAAAACTTAATAAATAAATTAAATAAAATAAAATTTTAAAATAAAATAACCAAAACAGAAACAACAACAACAAGAAGTATGGAGCTGCTATACTGCATCTTGGAAAAGTAGACTTTAGGCTGCTCGAAGTACTAATTAATAATTTTTTTTTAAAAGGGCAAGGAAGAAGACTGTGCTAATTATAGGCCTGACAATCTTACTTTTGGGTTTTGTAAAATTATAAAAAAGATTATCCTGGGAGTTAATGAAAAACCCTTGAAAGACCGTGAAGTGATTGGTCAAAGCCAACATGGATTAATGAAGCGAAAACTTCTTAACTTGTGACAAGGATACTTCCCTAGTGAATGAAGGGAAGGCAGTAGGCATTTTTTTGGATTTCAGAAAAGGTTTTGATACCATTTCTCACAACATCTTTATGGAAAAGGTGTCCAGCACGTAGCCGAACATGCACACTATATGGTAGGTGAACAAGTGACTGAAATGATGAGCTCAAAGTGATGAAGTAATAGAGGCAGCATCTAAATGCCAGGCAGCCCCAAGTGATGTTCCCTCAGGGCTCAATTTGAGAGAAAATTCTCTTCAATGTTTCTGTTAATGACCTGGACACAGGAGTTAGGTCACACAGAGTTTGCTGAAGATAAGAAATTAGGAGGGGTCATTGATTCCCTTAAGAGCAGAGAGGCCTTAGAGAGAGATATTGATAATTAGAGTAATGGGTAAACACCAAGCACATGAAACTGAGCAACAACCAATACTGAATTCTGTACCTGGAGAGTATAATGCTTTGTGCCTGGGTGCATGCATAGACTGAAGGACAAGAGGCTGAAATGAAGCTCTGCAGAAAGGGATCTGAGAGGTTTTCTTTCTGAGAAGTTAAATATGAACTAACGATATTCCCTGGCAGCCAATAAGGCCAAAAATATCCTGGGATGCTTTAAGCAGAGCACAGTTGACTGGTCAAAAAGAGTGGCTATCCCACTCTATCTCAGCATTGGTGCTGCCTCACCTCAAGTTCTGAGTATAATGTTGGCCTGTGTCAGACACCAGAGTCTGATTAAGAGGTAAAACTGAAGAACAATGAACAAATTGCATAAATATTTGTGCTACATCAGATGTTTGGCTCCCACCTTCTGACATTTATCCATGAAATTGCCTGTGAGGGAGTACAAGCTGCCGACATCTGACAGACATTTTGAATTAGTTGCAAAGGTGTGTGAACCAGCAGCTGTCTTTTGGAGGAATTAGTGTGTAAACTTAATGATAAACTGCTCTGCTCTGAGCTGTGGTTCACGGTGTATCAATATGCCAAGAAAAGAAATATGGCTAAGGGGAAAAGAGGGTCGTTGTTTTCCCAAATCATTGTATTCTTCACTCTGGCTTATAGAAAGAAAGAACTGTTAACTATCAGACATAGAAGATCTTTTAAAAAGTCATTGAGGCAAAAGCTTAATTCTATTTTCAAGGCATTATACAACAGTAGTTTTCATTCTGTGTGTTTTGTGTTTTTTTTCCATCCCTTTTGTTTTCAGCATAGGACTGCAGGCTGTCTTGCAATTCAATATTCGTTGATACATATTTTAACCCATCAGTAATACAGATTTCAAAATCAGTGTTAACTGTCAATTTTGTTGATGATGCACAAGGCAGAATAGAGCACAGCTTGTGGTTTTATAGCTTTTTGTCAGCAGTATTGACAGCAGTAAAACCCTGAAGCAGAACCTACACAGAAAGCAGTATGTGCACTAACAAGATGTTATTTTTAGAGTTTCTTTTCTAGCTCATAGCTTTTTACTGGCAATATTTTAATTGGTCCAATGCCAACATAAAAAATATAATGTTTTAGAGCTGTGATCAAAGTACACTTGGGAACTATCTGACCCAGTAATATAATTCCCCTTCTGTCTCAATACAAGTACACTTAATTAAATATACTCCAGCATATTTAATGTACAACCTATGGAGGTTGTACATTAAGCTCAGGCTTCTGACTATACAGCAAAAAAACATAATGATAGAAAGAGAAAGGGGGAGGTTTATATGTCTTTTTTTTTTTCCTCAAATTATATTTTAAAAAATGTAGCTGTAGAAGAAAAAAAATCTCTTTATTTTTCCCATTATAAAAACATTTTCTTTGCCCTTATAAAATAAAAAACTGCAACTTTCTTAACTTTCAAGAAAAATACTGACAGGTAATATCATTAAATTCTCATTACTGGAAGCAGTAATTTTTAAGAATGAATGATGATGGTATTAGTTTTCACATAGTAACTAAATAACAGAAGCTTAAAAAGGTCTTTTGTGTATCATTTACAAATCTAACCTAGAAATTTCACTTTATCGCTTGTGTCTGTTAAACACTTGATCATATCTTGTTTAGCCAACATGAGAATTAAAATATACTTTATGATCTTGTCTATAACCCTGCTTTTCTCAAGGAGAAGGATCAGAGCTGTGACAAGTCTTGCATGTTTTCACATTGTAGTTCTAGGATTGCTTATGTGGGTGTGATAAGTCCCAGGATTCTTTAGTCAGCACTGCTGAGGCCACACTAGGAGTGCTGTGCTCAGTTCTGACCTCTACAGTTAATGGACATAGTGGAGAGATTCCAAAGAAGGGCCACAGAAATGACTAAGGGCGTCTCTCCCATGACGAAAGCCTGAGAGACCTGGGATTGCTCAGCCTGGAGAAGGGAATGGTCAGGAGGAAGCTCGTGAGGGTTTGTAAATACCTGAAAGGGAGGGTGTGAAGAGGATGGAGCCAGGTTCCTTTCAGGAGTTGCCAGTGGCAGGGAAGAGACAACAAACTGTTACACAGAAGGTTCCCTCTGAGCATCAGGAAGCACAGCTTTATTGTGAGTGACTGGGCTCCAGCGCAACTTGCTCAGGGAGATTGATTGTGGAGATACTCAAAAGGACCTGTATGAGGTCCTGGGAAATGGAGTCTAGGAGATTTTGTTCGAGCAGGTGGGTTAGACAAGATGAAGCTCAGAGCTCCTTTCTTCTGCAGTTCTTTCCTCAACTATGCTGTGATCCTGAAGTTATAAGTAAACTTTCTTAATATCTCCCATTATAATTTCAATGCTTTTTTCAAACCTCAAGCATTAAGTGAATTTTTTCCCTGTTGGGATATATATTCCTGGATAATGAAATTATAATAATAGTAACAACAATAATAGCAACAACAATTTATAATTTCAGGAGAAAAGATTAAAAGAAAATGTTCTGGTTTACAGGGAGGGGAGAATAAGAGCGAAGTCAAGAGAGAAGAAGAGAAAGAAGTGGGGAGGGAGAGAGGAAGGAGATAATAATATGATAATAATAAATCAGACAGAAAACCCCCTACTTTTGCTCAGATTTGTGCAACCACAGCCCTACAGACTAGTGAGGTCAGTAACCTGAGAGAAGCTCCAAGGGTTGCAAGGATGGCACACAGCTGGATGTCACGCTGTTTGATTTCTTAAGCACACAGATGGAGACTGTTGAGAGCATGCTCCAGATCAACTTGTACAGTACAGTAGCAAGGCAAGCCACTAATCATAAATTGCTAAGGTAATCAATCATTCACCTAAGAAGGAACAAATGGCACAATTCATAAGTCAACGACAACTGTACAAATGGGCTCATCAGTATTTCTGTCCTACCCTTGTAATCTATGAAATAGACTTGTTCAGTTTCTAGATTGGCTAGATGTTCACTGTCAAAGTGAATTCACTGGCATGCTTACCTCTTCTGAAAGGTAATTTTAAGTTAATGTATCACTAATAAATTCATTATCCATAAGCTCAGATAAGAATGATAGTCAATAATAAACAATGTAAAGATAAACTAAACAAACTTTGGTAGTCTCTGTAAGAAATTAATAGAGCTATGGTTCCAACAGGCCTTACAATGATGGCACAAATTCAGTGATGGCCTTAACTTGATGTTACCTCCAGAGAGACAGCAAAGTGTACTGCCTTGTGTGTGGTCCATCTAAGCCCTAGATTCTGGAATCTGAGTTGGTGCCTGAGTCTTACTGCACTCTCGTGAAACCTATTCAGACTCCTAAAGTTCTGTTTCCAAACATGTACATAATCAACTCAGTTACACAGACTAACCTATCACCTGTCTTTCCCTCATTATTATCATGTTTTACACCTTGCCTGCAGGTTTCGGTAAAGCAAACATGGTCCATAAAGCAAACACCTCCAATAAAGTGGTGCAAAAGATGTGATGGCAAGAAATTTTTGCCTTTAGTGTGACAACGTAGTTGCCACTTCTCCATGGGGAATTTTACAGGAAATAAACATTGGCTGAAATTTCTGAAATGAACAGGGAATCAACCACAAAAAGCGAAAGCTCAATATTAATTAGGGAATCGTTCATTCCTGTTCTTCCTCGTTATCTGGGAGAAGGAAACCAGGATTAAGTTATTCTCCAAGGATTAATGAGGTTTCACCATGCAGAGGGAAATAACAATCTTAGATTTCTTTGTTAACGGCAATGAATCTGGACATCTCCTACTATTTTGTTCTATTAACTTATAAAGAAGTATAAGTGGCTCCAGTTACAAGATCGATCAAGCCTTTGTGTTTAAAAAGAAATATCCTCTGACCTTGAGGAGAGTGTATGCAGGTTTACATCCTGCCTGGATGTCATAGCATTCCTAAATAATTAGGGTAAAACCTGCCACTGATGGTCAGACCTGATTTAACCAGCTCCACTGCCTCATCTTGAACAGTGGCACAATAGAAAAAGTTAGTGGTTTTTTCAGTTTCTTTTTTGTTTGGTTTGGTTTTGTTAGTTTTCTTGTTTTGTGTTTTAAAGGCAGAGTCAATTAAATTGTCATGCTGTCCCTACACTCAGAGGCACATGTTCTTTCAGCCCTGTGGTCCTATTAAGTCAATACGTCTTTCTCAGGACTTCAGTGTTTAATAACCTGAAATCTTTACAAGGAAGGTGGAAGGGGAGATTGAAACTTGAGCCATATAATGTAATCCTTCTTCAGTCCATGTTAGAACAATTGGTCAAACCATATTACCTTCATTTTGGGCAAAATTACTTGCAAGGGAGTTAATCTAAAACCTGTGTCAAGAAGAACATCGGTATCATTCGGTTTATAAGTGGATCATTTTTCAACGTTTCTGCTCTTATAAAAAGTCTGGACTCATATCACTGGAACCTGAATGCACCCATGTGTAGGAGCCTAGTCATTCCAGATACTATATGGAAGCTACTAAGATGTGCCCTCCAGCTGTATATATTAAGACTAAAAGAGAGACAGAATATGCTAATATAAGTTTTAAATCCATAAATTGTAATGTATTTTCTTAATTAATTCATATTCTCCTCCAAATAATTACCTCTAATTTGGGGATGGAAATATATGCAATAGAGTAAAAAAGATGTTAACATTTACACATAATGTAAATTCATGTGTCAAGGAATCTTTTGGAAAGTCATGTCTGAAAATATCTTTTTCCAGAAGTTAACATTGGCCAAAAGTAATAAGGGGGAAAAAAAAATTTATTCATCATTATCACAGTAGTCACCAGAAAAAAAGTTGTTAACTATTTTGGTGAATAGTTATTTCATTAAAAACTAGTACAAACTTGCAATTAATATTTTTTTGAATTAATAATGCAGCCAGGTAAAATTTGGCTTGTAATAATAACTAATTTTGCAATGTTAGCTATTTCATGTAGCTCATTCACCTTAAGGATCATTACTTTTAATGCTAATGAAACTTGTTCAGTTTAAAAAAAAGTTATTGTTGACATATCTCTGAGTGCATTTTAGCTGTGAGCACATAAAAATAGAGAATAGATTTTTAGAATACTTTCCTCGTTTTTTTCTTCTTCTAGGTGCAAGTACCTACAATTGTGGATTTCTTCTAATTGCCTAAATGTGTTTTGCAAATCACTCTCAATGAAAGCACATTTTTCATTTGTTCTGTTACTGACTAAAATACCAATAGTCACTGAAGCAATCAATCAATACTGTTGTTTCCTTCTGCTACACCAGTTCTGCTCACCAGGGTCTCTGCTCCAGAAAACTTAGGTGTTATGTCATTGCCATAGTCCAAGATCTATACTGACTATAGTAGAATAAATGGGCAATCACTTGTGTTAAAAAGAAACAGATTTCTCATTCATTTTTAAACACTTGACCACTGGCCTAACTACAGTGTTTTATTATGGCTTCTGGATTTAGGAAGATCAATTTCTGTTAACTTGACTTCACACCCAGTAAGTTTTTAGGACTTGATCTGAACTGGTTAGACCCAACAGCCATAGTTCTAAATTTTTGAATACTTTGTGATGCATGAGTATGTGTTACTGTCCCTATATGTGATGCTGTAAATTCACTTAAATATATCGTTATTTTAAAAAAATTAAAAGAAAAAAATACTAGTTTACAATAAAAATAAATTCAGCATAAAATTTTATTCTGGAATACTCTTTGAACGTTGAGATTCAATTCAGGTTTTGCCTTACTTAAATTTAGTCATATGGCCATTTCTGTTGTCTTTCTTCTACATAGAGATCAATGAGAGCCACACATCTCTTGTAGGGAGTTTATTCAACCTTGCTTAAGATGAGTGTCTCTCTTTTCTAGGAAGGATGCAAGAAATGCTGTCTCTTGTTTCTAGCTGTGTTGTAAGATAAAACACATTTCAAAGAATGCTCTGGCCATGTTGCCACTTTTTACCTTTTCTGCTCTAGGATGAAGGGCTGTACAGGCAGGAATACCAGTCTACTTTTTCTAAACCATTTCAGGAATTCAGTTTAGCAATCATGCTATAGCTGCTATGTTCTTTTTCCTTTCACATAACTGTATCTTTTTTTTCCCTGTATCTCTCCCTGTTTTCGTCTGCCCAACACAATACGAAGATCAATTGAATTCATGACATGGACTTTGATATAGCCATGAAAAGTATTGTATTTCTGTCTTGTACTTCTACTTGTACTATATCTGAGTACAAACCTAGAAACGTGGAGAATCAGTAATCTGGATCAACCATCTGAGACATAGAAAGCGTTAAACATGTAAGTACAGGCAAGATTTGGGCAGACTGGATTTTACTCTCTGAGAAAGGTCATTAAGACATTTGCCATAGGAAGTTATGTGGGAAAGATGCAGCTCATCATTCCGTTTCTTTATGAAACTGTAAATTACT
The DNA here is from genome assembly GCA_013397095.1 of Sterrhoptilus dennistouni. Taxonomy (NCBI): domain Eukaryota; kingdom Metazoa; phylum Chordata; class Aves; order Passeriformes; family Zosteropidae; genus Sterrhoptilus; species Sterrhoptilus dennistouni. The sequence goes on from VWZU01007873.1 coordinate 314,612, forward strand.
TTAGTCACTTCTATGTGAGATAAGAGACAACCTATTTACTTCATGTTTACACAGTCCTTCTTTAGCTCCAATGTACAAGCTAATGCACTACAGCCTTCCTGTCTTTCAAGACACACCTGTCTATTTTTCATTTGCTTATTCATATTATTATATGAAGATGTTGCAGTGTGCATGAAGACCAGTTCAACTCATGGTAAAAACCTTTTATAAGGCTCCAGGAGGTATCACATCTCTATCATGTATCATGTATTCATGTATCACTTTTTGTATTAAAACCTAATATAGTGTATATTTGAAAAATGTACAATTGCTCATACCTATCCTTTTTATTAAATGTGTTACATTACATATAAGATACAGTAATACCTAAATAAACCTTTTTATAGATACTTACAAAAAAAGGCTAGCCAGTAATTCCATGTTTTATAGATCCTCTGGTTCCTCTTTTACTTTACAGCTGAATGAATTAAAAGAATTCCTACTATATTAATTTAGATTTTGTTCATCAGTTATCTGATGCATCAACCACCTCGAAGCAGAGAATCCAAGTATCCTAGACTGCTTCCTCCTGTCTAACACCCTGGGCTCTAGAGGACTTTTATGATGATATTTTCCACATAATTTTTGTCTTAAAGTTAAGAAGAAGTGTTTAATAAACATATAACAAAATTAAAAAGTGATATTATCTCTATTTGATGCAATATTGGTTTTGTCTATTTAGGTATATTTGCTCTGGATATCACTTTTTTTTGTTAACTTTTCTCTCTTCAAAATTCTTTTAGTGTTTTCTCAGCTTCTACAGGTTGAGCATCAACATCTACCACTCAATAGACATAGCATCCGCATTTGACTAAACAACACCAGAAATACTGTCTGTGTGAAGGTGTTTCATTTTAGACTGAATTAAGAATGGATAATATATTTTGATAATGTTAAATTTATTTTCTATTCTGACTAATGAATATCCAGAAGGATAAGAACATTATTTCTCTTCCACTGTACCATAATAGAAGACACCTTTCCATGTTTAGTAGTGATAGATTAAAGTGCATACAGTTCTTGCTTAAAGGCTGTTTAGGTGAGGTAAAAAGTCTCCTTAACACTAAGATAACCTGTGCTTTCTTTTCACCGGCTGTCAACTAGTGGGTTTTTTTCCCTAGCATTTCTGTAGGCATAGTCACCATACTCAGTACAACATTCATATAAATCATGCAATGTTTTAATGCAAGGATTTTTTCAAGTCACATTTTGGTAATGTATTTATAAGGAGATTGAACTTTGATTTCCTTAATGTCATGGATAAAGCAGAGTCTAAAACTAGTGTGATCTTACCCAGAAATTCGCTTTGATAAAGAATACTACTGAAATTGTAATTTATTTGAGATTTAATCAAACAACACTCATTATATAGTTATTCACTATGTCGAAGCCACAATCCTGTCAATTATCTTTAATTTTTATCTTCAGAATTTAAAAAAAAATTAAAAAATAATTCCCAAACTGTAGGTGTTGGGATGTTTATGTCTACATTATTCTTTTTCTTAAGTAACTACCTTAATGGAATTATTTGTTTGTTTGTTTGTTTGTTTGTTTGTTTGTTTGTTTGTTTTTGGCTGTTTTTTTCCCGAATGTGAAAGTTGTTATTAAATATCAGTTAAGAAATTGTAGATGTTGAAAACCTGTTACACAACAGTCAAATGTAGCTGTCCTTCAAGATATTTGACTTTGATTTATGTTCCCAGTCCAAGAAATACATATACTGAAGGTTGCCTTTCCAGCCACTGAATTAATCTGTAACCATAGAAACAGCTGAACTGACTGCTAACTGGGATATTTATCCTGATAAAGATCTCACCAATTCTGCAGAGGCCTGCCTGTTTCAGGTTCAGCATTTCAAGCCCACAGAAAATGTAACTGATACTCAATATTATTAAGTACTATGGGAAAGAAAATATATGTATCACCGCGCATTCTTACGAGATACACTCCTCCCATCACTGAGTTAAATACGATTTCTGCCTTTTCACCTTCCTCAAATGTTCTTAAAGTACAACAATGCAAGTTTTGATTATGAGAATTTGCAACATAGGTTATATTCCAGAGTACTTAGGTTTGTGCTCAAAACTGTAAATGAGTACTTAATTAATGCATTTGTATAAAGATAAGCATGTTTTCATTTATCTTTTCAGCTCTTTTGCTATTACCTAAGACTCCTAGGTACAGTACATGAATATATATCCATTTATGTCTTCAGAACAAGTCACTTCTATATGTTCCATCACTTAGCGAGACTTAGACATCTAGATTTCTCCCAAAGTTTATAAAATTAAATTTGAACCTCTATTCAACCCAAAAACTCAGAGTACAAAACTAGGAAAAAAATCAAACCAAAACCAACAATTTAAAATGCTTATGTGTTTCAACTTCATACTGGGTTATCAAAAAAGGGCTAAATCTTGTCATGTGGTTTTACCTAGGCTCTTTTATTTTTACAGAAAGATAACAATCATGCACCTAATTAAGAAGAAAAAGATGAAGAATTCATTTGAGCATGAAGAAAAGCTTAGGGAGAAAACATTAAGCTGCCAATAAGACATAAATTCATAAGGAACTGGTCCTCTGAAGCACAGATTTCTGTATATGCATATGTGTGTGTCTATGCCAGTAGATGTATACAAAATATTAACTTCTTAAAGTAAGAATTTTTTACTTTTTTTTTTTGTTAAACAGAAAGGATCAATAGGGTTGAAGCATCCTAAGCTATCTCTGGTTTGCAGGAAACTAATAGGTTTTCCCTGTGTGTGTTTTTGAATGTGGGTATGGGCACTTCTACAAATTCTGTTGGTTTGGGGAAGAAGGAAAAATTGGCACAGGAACACAGTGTTATTGAAAAAAGGAGTCTCCATAAATAATTGAACAAAAAATAAATACCAATGACATTTGACAATAAGCTTGTTTTTGTCCTGAACATTTAAGATCCCCAGAGTTATCTTGGTTACTACTATGAGATATAAAAGTTGGGGGAAACTTTACTTTTGACATGAAGCTGTAAAAAAAAACCAAAAAAAAACCAGGAGGCATTTCTTTTATCAGTGTGGGAAATATAAACTGTCCCTGAATGATGGGCCCTAATTTGAGTTTGCCAATATTAAAGAATAGTCTCTAATACCAGAATGCATTCTTGACATTTCTCAGTCCCTTGAGTACTTTTGAAGAGGGTTTAATGAGATACAGAACATGAGACTCTAAATCTGATCTTTAATTTGATGCTTCCAGTTTTTCTTATTCTCGTGATTTGTGATGCAAAATGAAGCCCCACACAGGTCATTTCCATACACATCACACCCTAATTGTCAGTCATAGGATGCTGGAGTTTGAGAATGCTTTTCTTTGGGCTAAAGTTTGTTCTATTTTGTTTGCTTGTTTTGTTTCTGTTTCTTTGCTTTGGTTTGTTTATTTCTTCAGTAGAACCAAGTGAAAAATTTGCTCGTAAAAGAATGACCTAGAAAATATTTACTTAATATTTTTATAACTGAAGTTATTAACCAAAGAAACCAAAGGCATTTTTGGCTTTCATAAATGGTGTTCATTGCTCTACAATGTGCGGAAACATAGAGCACGGGGTCAAAGACTAAATTAAGTTCACCAACTTTATAGTGTGTGATGGCAGGTCATAAAATCAATCAGGAGACTGCCAAATGTAAAGAGAGAAAAAGAAATAAGAGCAATAAAATTCATACAAGTTGAGTTGTTGTATAAGTGCCTAACAACCACTCCACTGAAGATAAATATTGTTGGCTTACTGTGGTTATTTGAACTTTCAACATGCAGAGTGTGCAAAGAGCTCATTCTGGTAAAGGAATGGAAATACCATAGAACGTATCCACTCAAGTAATGAACAGGAGAGCATCCTACTCAGCCTTCCACGTCCAAGAAAAAATCCTGATTATCCTAATAACTTCATAAACAATGTGAAAAAAAATTCAAATTATAATTCTTATGGAATGCATGTCAAATGGAAAGACTAAAATTTCAGAGTGAAGAGAGAGGGTTTGTTCCAGGATTACTTCCAATAAGGATTTTGCAGGATCAATGAGAAAGAAGAATTCCTTGTTAAATGTCATACATAGGGAGAAATCCTTCAAGCTTCACAAAATCAGGCATGATCAAAAATTAGCCATCAGCATCTCATTTTGTCTAAAAAAATTGATTTTCCAAGGGGAAATTTCTAAATTCAGAGTTAAGGCCTCAGTGAACCGGGAATTTACCTGATCATGCTTTGATATGCACTTAACTTTACCAATATTTCTCAGAACATCTGAAATATTCCATAGTTAATTTCATTGGTTTGGCAGCATTTCAGACCTGTGTGAATGTCTGAAGTATCTCTACTATTATATCTTCATAGATGTAATATGAATTATCTGTACTTTGCACCTTTTGTTTTGCTGGTGCTCATGAGTATTTCAAAGTAGATAATCTGTAATTCAAATAATAATCTTTTAAAACAAGATATAAAAGTATTCTTGTATAGCCTCTGGTTGTAGTGACATTATTTGTTCCCAAAGCCATCTTCATTTGATGCATCAATTTACAGGGAACATGCTCACGCCATCAGAGAATAATAATGACCATGCTACTCTCTCCTTGCTCAAGAGGTAGTGCTGGTCTTTACTGGTACAAAACTGTTTTATTTTAGTTTTGTTCAGTCTGGGTTGTTTATTGTGCACTATTGTTACCGTACTAGTGACTCACAGTTACTAACTTCTGTTCGGAGCACACTTTTTCCTTTTTACAAATATGAAATTGCAGGAATAAAGAGCTATAGGATAGCAGTCTTCATTTTTCAAAAGATTTGCTATCAGGAAATAAGGAATATAGATTCTTGTCCTATATCTTCTACATCACTCAGTGAATGAAATAGTCATTAAAAATCTACAACATCATCCACAAAATCTGAAATTGATACAGAGGCAGTTTATCAGAACATAATTCAGTGGCTTTAGCTATGGAAATTCTTCATCTATTCTTAGGTGCAGATCTTCCAATCCTGGCAAATAATTAACTGGAAATTCTATAGGGAGCAATAGCCCTCGCTATACAATAATCCTTCTGCATTGTGCACTTAATGAGACTTGGTTCCTCCTGGAAAAAATAGTATTGCTGAACTTGCTTAAATTCACTAGAACTTCTCTCTACTTCTCTAGATACCGTCTTTGAGACTGTTACATATGTGCAACTCCTTCATCCTCTTTTGCCTATTACTATGTGGTTGAAGGCTGGGCAGGTTGTGAAGCTTCTCATTCACTCAAGATTTTGACTTAGCAGTATGAATTAAGTATTTTGTCATAAATCCTTCTTTCTTTTGCATATTTGAAAAAAAAATCAGAAACAAACAAAACATCATGTGATTTTTCAGTAGTATTGTGACAGCTAATGTTGCAGCTACTTGATCTGGTCGTACAAATAGTTGCCTTTTCATGAGTAAACTGTCAAAATTGAAGAAGTTGCTGTCCCCACAGATTAGACTCTTCTATCTGCCAGCATCTCTGTGCCTGTGGCTGAGTTGTATGCACCAGCTGTATGACACAGTTTGAATTCATATCAGTGTCAATTCAATAACAGTACTTTTATCTGTTTTAATTGTAGTTTCAGGTACTTGTGCAGACATTTAAAGGCTTTGCTCATGGGACAGTAACAAATAACCATGGGACAGTAATAGTTTAAAATTATCACAGATAAGTTTCCTATTTTTGTGAATGAGAGATGAATGGCAAGGTGTCTTTCAGAATGAGTTTTTGGGACTGTGCCTATAAAGTTTTTTGCAGTTAATCTAGTTAATTCTACCTATGGTCCAAGTCAATGATCAGCCACACAGGACAAGTGCAAAAGGGTACACTGACAAACCTTACTCGACGTCCTGTTCCTCAGCACTGCTTCTAGGTCAGGTGCATTGGTTTCCAGGTGCTTGAAAGTATCAGCAGATTGATTTCAGATCATCTGGAGTTCAATGAGTGGCTCCTTGCACCTGCCTGAAAAAACAAGCGTCTATCCTTAGATACCACTGCTGTCTCTCAGGTTCATTCCCTGCTGCTGAAGCTTCCTGCCACAGTTTTGGTATAAACTTGCAGTCTCCAGCTATTTCATTAGCCTCTGCATACCCTGGTCACTGTTCCAAACCCTAACTGCTATCAATTTGCCTTTTATTACCTCCATATTTCAATTGGCTCAGGAACAATCCAGGCAAAGGTTTTTCTGAACTACTTCTCCAGCTCTGTGTTATTTTAGTATGACTTCAGTTCTCCATCCATGTCTGATTTTTTTCTCCTTACCATTTAAGAAGTCAGAAAAGTAAAATATGCACTTATTTCAGAGATACTTGAAAATATTACTTCCAAAATCTAAGGGATCTCTTTGCACTTGTGGTAGCTGATATTATGCTATGACATTTAAATTCAGGTGTTTGGGGTTTTTTTAGTCTAACAAAACAGTCTTCTTTTACTCGCTGTTTCATGGCATAAGGAAGCTAAAACTGTTTAAAACCCTCTATACTCATATTTTATATGTATGGCAGATATGACTGGTTTAATACAGCCTTGTTTTTTTCTTAATATGCCTGACTTATCCGTGTTAAAATGCACTGAATTTTTTTGAAGCGTAATTTTAAATATTTAATGTTTAAAGAGGTTAAACTGGCAAAACAGAGGAGAATTTTTTAATATAGAAACATGCAATAAAATGGGGAGGGGGTTGCTGTTATCATGGAAAATATCTCTGTAATTTCATTTGTTCAAATAATGTGATTTAAGCAAAAAGCTACTAAAGTTATGGTAGAATGAGAAATTTACATTTGATGCATATTTTCATATATGCATATATACACATATAGACAAAGTAATCAATGTTCATAAAGAAAAAAATATATCCCAACTTTTCATATAGAACTATGGAGCAGCAAACCGTATTTTTAAATAATTCCTGACTTTTCTGACACGTATAAACCTAATTTTGAACTATCCTCAGAATTAATGCTAAAAGTTCACTTGTCAAGTAAATGAGACAAGTACATGTTAGATGTATTAGTTTTAACTCTCCTTTCTCCTCAGAATGTGAGTGATCTCATTTGCAAAATTCCATAATTTTTGTTCATATCTAACAAGATTCCCAAAGTCTCCTTGGATAAGAGCAGCAGAGTGATAAAACAGGGGTTATTTTATCATAACCCCTGTTGAATTCAAAATACTTTTTTTATGTAGAAATTGCTTTACTTCTCCTATTTGCATCATTATGAATATATTTTCCTCCTGTTTCCATTGTAATTTTCAGAGAGGTCAATGGCAAAAATATGCAAATTCCAGAAAGCTGTGTTATTACCTCATCAAGATTGAAATCCTGAACTTTATTTCAGTAACTTTCATATGCAATTAAAGCTCAACTTTCCCAACAGGATTATAGTATGTTTAATTAAAAATGAAGTACATGATAGCCAAATACAAAACACAAACCAAATGAAAATATCCCTACCTCGTAGCCTTGCCTTCCAACTTACTTATAAAGCATGAAAAAGAATTTTGACTTCTCACTTTTTGTTCCTCAAACCAGGCAATTTGTTTCTTGTTCACTTCAGGAAGGTTGGTTTTAGACTTAAAAAGCAAAAATCTGTATTATGCAAATAATACTTTATGAGTTTTGCTGTTCTGTTTTTCCACCAAATGATCAAACAAAACTGAAAAGGTGGTCCATCATCAAAGTAATTAGTATTAAACTAATCAATATTTGTCGAGTTCTGTCTACACTGATATTCACAAGTGGTGTGGGTTAATCACAGAAGGCAGCTATGCATCACTCACTCACTCACTCACTCACTCACTCACTCACTCACTCACTCACTCACTCACTCACTCCCTCACTCCACCAGCAGAAAGAATGGGGAGGAGAATCAGAAGAGCAAAAGCAAGTAATTGCCAGTGGGCCAATATCAAAACATTTTAAGAAAGGATGAAAATGTGCACATACAAGCAGAGTAAGAAAGGAGTTAATTGGCAATTCCCTTTGTCAGGCAGATGTTGAGCCATTTCCAGAGAAGCAGGGCTTTATATGTTAACAGCTACTTAGGGAGAGAGAAGCCACAGTCACAAACGCCCTCTGCCTCCTACTGCTCCACATTTTGCTGCTGTCACGAATCTTGCAAGCCAAAGTAATGTTTATGTGTGTATTGTATACATGAGCAGATCACAGCTGCCTTCTGTGTTCCAGCAGGATCAATACAGGGTACTTTGGTTTTGCTTTGGTCTAATTCACTGAGAGAGAAGCCGAAGGACCCATGGGGTAAATGGAAATTGTGCTGTTCACCTAGCACAGAGTGACTTCTGGAGCTGTGGGAGCTGCAGTGCACATCTTAGCTCTAAGGTCCCAGGCCCTTCAAAAAGAAACAAAGACAAAATTAGGGAGCAATTTAGGAAATAAGACACAAGAATATATCTGCATAGTACCAACCCCTGAATCAATCTGCTAAATTTGAGATTGGCTTACACTGCCATAAAAAAAAAAAAATCTTATTTTAGTTACAACTAACATGTTCCAACATGAATATATTCTTTGGATATTTTATGATATTATCTGTTTCCATGGTCTCTCAGGTAGTGGGCTTGGGGTCAACTATAGTTTTAAATCTAAAGAATAATGATAAATATTGCACATTTCTGGTCTGCAAAACAATAAATGTCAGCTGCACTCAGACTGTAACTCAAGACAATTAACTGGAAGACAAAAAATTGCTTTTTCTTTCCCCTGCTGCCAGAGCTGTAAACTCTTTGCCAAATTGCCTTTATAAGAATTTAACTTCCCTACTGATTAGTTTGACTCACATTAATTTAAAAAACACCTCTACTGCAACTTACTAGGCTATAAAAATGTCACTTTTCCTAGCGCAAAGACATCCTGGTTGTTATTTTATTTTTGTTCAAATCTTTTGAAAATAAGTGAATGGATTAATTAATAATTCTTAAATCCCAGTAGAAAGAATATTTTCTGTTTTATTATCTTTTCATTAAAATATCCCTGTGGTATCTTAAGGTAGTTTTTAAGAGCAAGATTTTTTTTTTACTCCCCAAAATCTGTTTTAGCTACAAAACTATGCTTACAAAGGAAGAAAATGTTCCACTTTAAATTCCAAATTTAAGCTACATTTTCTATTTAATTTTAAGACTAAATTAGTCCCTTCTAACTATATATATGTTTCCTGCCTGGTCTTTTTTTCCCTTGTTTCTTTTTCTTTTTGTTGTCTAATGTTTTGACTTAGTCATTGACAAATTCAAACAGGCAATGAAAACATGTTCTGTGTGTATCTTTTTGTAATATTAATAATCAGTACTTTGGAATAACCAGAGGAAGGATAGTGGAGAAAATTTAAACCATAGCTCCTGATAAGAAATACAGGACGTATTTAAATTATTTGATGATTTATAAATTATTTAATTTCATCATTGAAAAGTGGTGACAGAAGCACAGATGTATGGAAATTACAATTTTAGACTGGCATGCTAAAACCTTAGGAAATAGTTGAGGGAGGTAGGCTCAAAGAAGTGCTGGGCTCATTAGTTTGGACTGTAGGCTCAAAGGTAAACTGACGGCCTTGGCTGGAACTACACCGCCAAGCAGAACTACATTGCCAAGCAGAAGGCAGAGGAGGGACAAGGGTATGATAAGGCCAGTGGTTAGTTCAGGAGTTCACTATGTAGTATCTTCTTGCAGTGATGTGTTAAACTGGGCAATCTCATCTTTATGCTGAAGATGATGTGATGTTAGCACAGCTGTTATTATTTTTTGGGGGACTATTATATTTCTTCTAGAAATACTACAGTAATAGTTCCAAGAGATTCTCTTTCTTCTTAAGAGACAATGCAGTTGTTTTGAAATGTCAAGCTAAGGTGTTTCTATGAATAAAGCACAACACGTTTTGTTGTCCTTTAAACATATTTTGACTGGTTTTATTATCCTGCATTTACTACTTATCAAACCTGACTTGTAAGGAGCAGTGTACTTCATCATCAGCAAAGCTTGCATAAATAAAAAACTTATGAGTCTAAAATGATAATTACCACAATCTAATGAATCTCATAAATCTTTTATAACGGAGGGAAATAAACAATGACTCAGAAATGAACACATTAATAACTTGGGGTGGTTTTTTTCCAAAAGCAATGAGTAGTTTAATTTATATGGTGTGTCCATAGATAGTATAACTGGAATCCTATCATTGAAATAATTAGTAGTTAATCTAAGGGGATAAACATATCTAGCAGAGTCCAAATTGAAAAATGGCTATTAAAATTATCATTAAACTAGGAACATTACTATAAAATTATAGTAAATGGCCAACATGATTATAAAGAAAATGCAAAATCTTCAAGATATCATTTACCAAATGTAACATCTCTCAGTCCCTCATCAAGCACCCTCCCCACCACAATCATTTTTAAAAAGTTCTTAAACGGAAAATGGAACTTATTTAAATACAAATTTATGTGTTTACAAGAGATAAATAATAATAAAAATAAGCCTTGGGATTCTCTTTGCCTAATTTTTTCATTTAAGTGTGTTGGATGAGTCTGAACTGGGTATGACTACAGATGTTGGGGGTTTTGGCTCAGGACCGTTATCGTGGTGCTTCAGAGCAGAACCTATCTTCCTCAGTAAGATAAAGAGATGAAAACTAAATACCTACAACTACAGTAATGATATTAAAAAGTTGGTGGATTGCATTTCAAATATTATTTTATTGTATGTAAGGAAAATAATTTCAATATATATGAAATGTTGACTGGATTTCCGCATACTTGTGAATATCCGCAATGCAAAAAAATGTAGTAGATTTTAAGTATATCAAGAGACTCTAATAGACTATACTAGAATCTCTAAAGCAAGAATAGTATAAGATTGTTACATTACTTGCAATAATTTCACATATTATTTAAATTTCTAGTAAATGATAAAACTATTTTATATTTGGAACACTGAAAAAATCTTCTGAATCACTCACTTTTCAATATTTATAAATATTTATTACTAGATTTATTGTCTTATATTTTAGCTATAAACATTATCAACTTTTTAAATACACGACAGGTTATTACCATTTACTTGAAATCATAAATGGTTTACTGGTTTTCCAGTTCAAATTAGATAGATAATCACAGTATGTAACTATGTTGATCTGTTAGGGAAAAAAACACTCTGATATTATATACATATGTTCCTGGTGATTGGTGAAATGTCGCAGGAGCTGATTTGACTGAGAGAGGTCACAGTTAGGTTAAGAAATTTCAAGGGTCCTGGAGAGCATGAGCAAATGCATCAGTGCCACTCTGACCTTTCTGTCACTTCAGTCAAGACTGCAAGGGCTAAGTAAGAAAATGTTGGCCACACTCAGACGCCTATAAATTGTGGACATCTGGAATAACTAAGAAAATTCCAGAGAAATGCATTACCCTGTAAATATTCCAGTTTAGACAAGGTTGATTTTGAGCTTACACTGCAGTAATGACCCCCTCCTTGTCTCTGCTTTCCAGTTCCTGACATCCAGCCACCACCTGCAGCCTTCTGACTTGCTCAGAACAAAGTACAGCAAGGTTTTTCACTGGGTATAGAATGTTCTTGGCACCTTTTTTTTTGCTTTTTCTATACAAAAGAGTTCTGCTCTTTTCTCAGAAAAACACTAACAAAAAATCCCAAAACAAACAAACAAACAATGCTCTTAGTTATTTAAAGTGAGTAGGTTATTTAAAGATAAAGCATACGAAATATTAAATAGTTTTTTTCTTCTTTGCCTTTTTCTTTGCAGCTATTTAAATACTGGGTCCATAGTGTTAATATAAAAATATAATATGGCGGATTCTTTTACTTTTCCTTCCAGCACTGGAGGAATCTTTTTTGTAATAAAGAGGAGTACAGAAGGTCTCAGCTTACAGGGTGACTGAGCCCCTATGTTTCAGCACCTGGTAAATGTCAACTGATAGATTAAAACTGGCAGAGAAGAATAATTGACAAAATGTTCAAATAATTCACGAAATACAAGGCATGTCATTGTGAAATTTTTGTGACTGCCAGATATCATTCAGGTTTGCACTTGATAACTCATGGAAGCCAATATATTGTATAAAATTCTCTCTACATTCACAATTTCCAGTAATAAAAGCAATAAGGATCTTTAAATTCTATCTAAATGACTTTTGATATCAAATAGCCTTATGAAAGCTGATTGTCTAAACACCTAATACACAGCATTTCTGATAATAAATGCAACCATGCAGGTGAAAATGTAATTAAGATAAATACCCATCATGTATTCAGTTATATCAGTATAAAAATTTTCAAAATAAATTGAACATCTATTCAACACACCTCAAAATGGCTTAATTGTATACTAAAAAAGATTTTCTGAGAAACTTCCAAGAACACAGTTTATTTTCACGCTGATGAATAATTCATATATTTTGTTACTCTTATGTCTACAGCTTACTTTAAAGTTCTGTCCTTATACCTACTTTTTGGATAAATTAATGTTGCATCTAAATCATGAGACTTGATCAAACAGGAGCACAATGATTCAGTCATATCTTTTCTTGCACCATCCCATAGATTAAATGTTCTAGAAATAAGTTCTTTCCTTGCTTTGTGACATGACATTAAAAAATTAAATAAACTGTGTGGTACCAAAAAGCTTGGTGTCTGATGCAGCCATGTAGCTGTCATGTTCCTATAAATATATCTTCATTATTTTGTTAATCTCTTTTAAAGATTTCTGTGCTTTAAAGAACACACGCAGTAGTTCTGTACTTATGTACTGTGGGGAGAGACAGTGTCACAAAACAAACTGTTTATAGGACTAAGAGGTATGATAGTAGCTTATTTTTGAACTTTGGATCTCTTTAGAAATTGCAGACGTCTCAGAGTTTCTGTTACGTGGGGACCAGATGGCTCTGCTTTGGGATAGTAAGAAACACAATCCCAAGACAACATTCAGCAGATGTCTAGGCAGCAGCTCCAGCTGACCAGGCAGGTTTGCTCTTCTTTCACTTCACACAGACAAAGCCAGGAATGACGCAAGACAGTGAAAATAAGCCACAAATACTATGGTTACTAAGTACAGAGAAAATTATGTAAAGACTTTAGGCAAACAAATAAACATGTAAAATTCAAACCTCAAATCCATCACACTTGTGATTTTTTTTGAGGGTGGGGAGAAACAGAAAAGGTAGGAAATTGACATAGGGAAAGAAGCAATTGGATTTTCTTTCTTAGTAAGAGAGAAAAAAATCTTTTGTTCTGATGCAGGTGCTTATTTCCTTATCAACTACAATAACTGGATTTGGTAGCTACAACTGCTGCTTTAATTAGAAGAATATTGTTTATGTCCGCAGAGTGTTCTGAGTGATCTCCAGAAACACTAAATCAACACGTGTCTATGGAACCAAATAGCACTTTTGGGTTTTGAACTATTTGGGATCACATGACACCACTCATACTTTTTTTTCCTTAATATAAGCTATGACAAAAAAAGATTGCACTTTTATTTCTGTGACTGACATTTTAATAGAAATTAGAACCTGAATAACACAGCACCTGGAATACAAGCATTAAAGAAAAAGAAAATTCCAAACTTGAAGATTTTGCAGTAAAACAAGACTAAAACACAATGAATTTGGTTTTACTTACCATCTTCCTATGTATACTTTTTTTTTCATCTCTAAGCAAGGTATTTTCTTCCTCATCATTTTAGTTTACTGCTGGATGTTTATGATATAGGATAAGGGCAAAATTAACTCCAGTCAGATCTACATCTGATTCTTCCTTTCCAAGCCCAGATACATCTAATGAAAGCCTCGGATACTCACCAAGCTGCAGTTGCTCTGTGTTTTGTGCTGTGATTTTTTGTGGAAAGACAACAGAAAAGCATCTTCCAAAGGAAACTCACAAAACACTAGTCCAAATAAACAGAGGATCTATGGCTTTGAGAGTGCCTACATGAAAAAGAAAATGCTCTGAGAATGTTGACTGGAAATATAACAAGGAGAATATTTCAAATATGCCTCATATATTCAAAATGGAAGATATTTTTTCTGACATGGAGTGTAATATTGTGTTTTTCTTTTACTCCATGGGGAAATAACATCACAAAGTATCTCCATGTCAGAACTTATTTTGTTAGCAATCCTACTGGAAAGCCCAATGGTGAAACAATAATGGGTGATAAACCATTTTCTTACTAATATTGGTGATCCTTCCAAAATAGTCTAATTTTTTCTTTTTTGTAGTACCTCTAAAAATTATGCAATTTCTGCAAATTATTGCTGTCATTAAGCTTCAGTTTTCTTTGTAAAAGTTTGACATAATTTCTATAGAAGTAAACACTTATTTGAACTTTTTTTTTATTTTTAAGAAAATTAAATCAGTCTTGAATTCTAGATTTTATTGCTAAATTGCCTTATGAGGAGGGATCATTGCAGTCAGACTGGTTCTAAGCCATCAGTTGTTAGTGGCATTACATACACAGGATTTGATCTTCATCTGTCATGTGTAGACACATTAAATCATGTTAAATTCCTAAATTTGAAGTTAACAACCCATCCTCACAGTTTACATCATTAGATTAGGAAGTTTTTAGATACTCTAATTGGAATGATTGAATGGGTGCAAATCCAGAGAAAAAAGTGACTTTTTGAATGGATGACACTCTTGCCAAATACATGTATAAATAATGTCTTACACAGAATTGATTGCTATCCATATTCATAGTGCATTTGATGTTTAATAGTCACCAGCTCCTGTAATCTATGTATATGCATTCTGATATAGCTATCATCTGATTTTATCTGTTTAAAGACTCCCATGGATCTCAGGGAACCATTTAACCATATATAAACAGTAAGGCCTGAGATGACAATTGTGACACAGGATTGTAATAAGAAAATTACTTATGGATGTAAGGCTTTATACCAGCAATCTTTATAACACATTTTCAAGGCCTGTGAGGTCAAATTTGCATGGACAGAGGTCAAGAACCATAGATTTCTTACTTACACTCACCATGTACAGTTGGGTTTTCACTTTTCTGGTGAACATATAACTTTACTGTCACTTGTCTTTTTGCTTGGCATGATTCCTTCTGTCCTGGGGTGACTTTATGATGCTTGTATCCCCAGTCGTGTGCTCTGTTTATGCTGGATATTAAGTTCTGCACCTTTAAGACTAGTTCTGAGAGCGATGGGAGGAGAAGAAATGCAGAGTTTGTTTGCAGAAACTGCATTTGCTCCTCCGCATTTCTTTTCCTGGACTGTGTTTTCTGCAACAGGGAGAGAGCTCTTCTTTGCTTTATGGTTGTTTGGTTTTTTTTAGCTAGCTGAGGCAGAGAAGTTCCCCCAGACAGTGGCTTTTATTTTCTTGTGGAATTGATTGGCCCTGCTCTGGACTGAAAACTCAGAAAAACACTGGGAGCTCACACTTGTGGCCCACTGGGGCCTGGGATGTGGCACCACCAACAAAGACCTTCCTTCCTTCCTTCCTTCCTTCCTTCCTTCCTTCCTTCCCAGAATCCCTCAAAGTAGAAGTCTGAAAAAACTCTAAAAGAAAATTACAAATTTTGGATAATTTGAGAAATTGGGCATTATTGGTACAAGAGGAAAAGAAAAAAACTAAGGCAGTAGTTTATTTACAGAAATTTGTATTCTGGCATTCACCAGAGAAGGTATCATAAAGGGATGCTTTCTCAATAGTCAGTCCTATTTTTTTTTTACAGCAAAACTGAGGCAAAAATAAGCACATAAAGAAATCAGTGTTGATTTAGCCTTGTGTTCCCTTAAGGAGTCTAAGATTGGAAGGCAGATAAACAGTAAAATAGGACAAGATCATATCTCAAATTATCTCTTGCCTTTCAAACAATGTTTCTACTTATTTTCTCACTTTTATAACCAATTTCATCTTTGTTATTATCCCTGTCTTCTCATATTTCATACAAACTGGGAAAATCACCAGTGAATTAATAAAAGCAAAGGAAAAGTTTCCAAGTAGGAAACAGTCATGCAATTTAAATCCTAAGGTAGTGGGTTGCAGAATCACTGATAATCACAGATTTTGTTAGAACAATTTATTCTGCATTATGTCCCAAAAGAATTACCTGAACTATCTTTCAGGTTTATATGTAATATTGAGGATATATTAGGGACTTAACGTACTCTTTTCAATAATAAGCTTCTGATCAATCAAGTTAAAGTTCCTCCCCTGTGTAGAGGATCCCTATAGCATATAAAAAGCAATTTAGACATCACTGGATTTTGATCCTCTCTTTACAAAATTTTTGCATTACTATGCAGTACTTCTGTGTGATTGGAATCATTCATCTGTAGGAGGAGAGGCAAGGTCAGGTGCCAGATCAACCACTGACTGGTTCACACGATGTGTCTTCAGCACATACGGAGCTCCTAAAGGACAGTCAGCGCATGGTGACAAGGACATATAGAGCTGCTGGGAAAGGCAGGGTTGTCTTCACTGGAAATGCATCAAGGACAGGAGTAGACACTGCAGCTAAGATGCTGTGACCATGGTGAGAAAGCAGTGACAGTGGTGTGCTGGAGTTGCACTAACCTTCCAACCATTTAGGGTTACAAGAATTCCATTTTAATAATTTGAAGTTGAAATTAATCAGAAGGAAATAAGCTAATTATGATCACTGGTTGTTACTATTCACATGTTTAAAGATATGTGCCACTTAGCTCAATGGTTTTGTTCTGGGACAAGGTGGCTTGGAAGCAGTCAAAAAAGACTAGATTAGATCTTGCTGGCTGCCAGGTAATCTTACAAACATTAATTAAATGATCAGTAAATGTTTGTGCATTAAATTATTGAATATTAAATAACTTGATTTCTTAACAAATGTATTTTTAGACATGGCCTTCTTTCAGTCACTAGGGCTTTTTATATTTTATTATTTTTTCTTCTTTGTAGGACATAATTTGACAAACCTTTATAATAAATTCAAGTCTCACATCGCTGACAAAATTCTGAGATAGTCTTCAAAAGACATTTTACAAACTTTATCAACATTTCAGAGCCCTCCAGAAAGATTCCTCCAGATGCAGACAGGATATATTTTATTTTTTTAAATGCAATCTCGATGGAAAAATTATCTCTAAAGGAAGAAAAGAGTGTTTTTTGTCTCAACTTCAAGGAGAGTCATGGCAGAATTTCGAAGTCTAAGAGCTCTTTGGCAATCCAGCAAGAAGCACTGACCCATTTTACTAAGATTCCTCTGTTATAAATTGCAGCTGGTTGCCAACTTTTGATTGGACCGGATAATCTCCAGAGGTCTTTTCCAACCATAATGGTTCTGTGATTCTGTGATTCTCTGACCTTCAGGTATAAGTAATGTGAGATGTCAATAAACTGTATGTATCACTTGCCCTTTTGCCAGATAATGCTACAAGAGTAATTCATACTGTACCAGAATGGGAAATGCTTCCCAAGCCCTGCTGAGCACTGGGATCTTTTTCTCGATAGAGTGATATTCTTCACAAACCCTGTTCCTGGAAGGCTCAGCAAAGATGCATGTAGAGGCCAACTGTTAACACACATTTTATAACTTTATTGTTCATTGGAGCATGAATGATGTCACAGGATGCAAATGGTCAGCACTAGAGATAAGAATTGATTGGAAAATTCACAACTGGAGAAGCTTCTGGTGGGAAAATATTGTACAGTGTCATTGAAACCAGGAGAGTTTTACTATAAATGAGTGGGAGAAGAAATATTGGGCTTTTGTGAGAGCTAAATTGCACTGCATGGTAGTTGTCAGCTTGTCAGCAAATGAGATTAAAGCAATTCCTATAGTATAGATCTGTCCAGAAACATAATCTAGGAGAAAATGCTTAGATGAAAACTATAAAAACTGTAGTTAGACTGTAAAATCTAATCAGCATTGATTGGTTGAAGGTTTAGATTTTCAGCACTAAATTTTTTTTAATTCTTTTTCAGTTTAATAGGTCTTATAGTAGGATTTGAAAGGAATAAAAACACAATCATCATTGATTTTTTTTAATCTAGGGCCTGCAAATATTTACAGAATTATGATTCCTTTCTTTTTTATTTCTTTATAATTACTTTTTTTTAAGAACTTCTTCAGTGTCAGTGCACACACACTAAGCCTTTACAGTCTTCATAATACTGTCAGATTTCTGATTTAATTACATTTACAGGCCAACACTTTGTCTTAAAAGAATTATTTTTTAAAAAGATTAATCACAACAATGAAATTTTACATTAATGAGGGAATGTATAGACATTACATTAACTGCATGATTTATACTCACCTGTGAAGTGGGTTTTTTTCTGCAAAATAACACTGAGGTTCTAAAAGGCTTTCAGCAGTAGGAAAGCATTGCACTTCATGGTTTTTAAAATTATTCTGAGTTTATCTGCTTTGTTATATTACACAATTGATCCTTTTTACCAGTGTTTTATATGGAAGTTGAAAATTCAGTATGCAAAAATCAGGAATTATCCCAAATTAACAATGGAACAAATATACAGTTTCCCAACAAAAGCCACTAATCAGACTTTTCATTCACTCACAAGATTTTAGAGGTCAGGATTCAGCAGCCAAGCCAACCAAGTCTTGGGGCATGGTAATAAGCTAGTTGTCTTTACCTGTGATGTGTTTAAACAAAAATAATATATAAGTTCTCTTTTGTGTTAGGAATGATAGCTGTACAGAGCTTTGGACAAATCTTTCCCTAGTCTTCTTCACTGAAGAAGCTGTTTGCTAAAATGTCAATGCAGTAAGTGATGATTCAGGGGAGTTCCTCTCTGCAAGGAGAGGATCTACACTAAATTTTGATCTGGTGTCCATTTTAACAATTTAAAATCTGACATTTAATGATGTTGACAAAGTCTTAAAAACATTTTTTTCATATTTAATTCAAATTATTAATTTAATCTACCCACATATAATAATATAGGGGAGAGAATAATAATTATTGAGGTACACTGTAACTTTTTTTCTGAAGTCCTGCAATCAGTCCAGTTAAATATATATAACAGAAAATTTTTGCTCTATAGATTTTTTAAGAATAAATGATGAGGTTATCTGGTAGAAGCAGGGAAATAATTTTCTGCCAATATTATTGCTTTTCTGTGTGCATTTTCAATTTACTATATTCCTGTTCCTTCAGCTGAGCCACACATGGAGAGAAAGAAAAATCTGTGGGAGTCTGAATTTTCATCCACACATTGTTATCAATATGGATTACTCATTAATGTGCAGTTTCAGAATTTGGGACAAATTTGCTAATGAACTACTTCGACCCTATACTAACATTAAAAAAAATAAAAAATTGGAAAATTAAATTTATTTCAAATTATAAGAAATGGAGAGACACTTAAAAGTAAGACATAGTAGTGAAGATAAAAATTTCTCCAAAACACTATTTTTAATGTGGTTTTTTAGCCTAAGTTTACAAGCATTCACAAGAAGGTCTTACAACTGAGAAGAAATGTTCAAAGCCATTTGTAGTCATCACAAAGCAGAAAAGAAGTGAACACTCAAACCAGGTAAAATGTCTTTTTCTACTTGAGAACAAATTCTTCAACTAGAATAGTCAGACACTAACTAAACATTTATAATATGCCTGAGCAGTAGCACCAGAAGATCAAAATTAATCTCCAACACAATACTTTTTAAAAGTATTTTTATAAGCCCTCTTAGCAAAAGACCTTTCCACTAAAGATTAAAACAACCACTGCCAAATAATAATTATAGGCGCCAAATACACTAAAGTTGTGTATCCATTTTCCATTGTACCTCAATACTATCTTCCTTAACAATTTATCAGAATAAATACCCTTCAAGGGAAAAGCAGATATGGAGAGGAAAACAAAAATTTGCTGGGATTAGTCTGGGGTCATGTTCTATTTGTAACAACCAAAATAAAAAACAAAGCTGCTAGAATTTTTGTGAGCTATTCTTCAGTACCAGAATGCAGTGGAGGACTACAGGCATTGAACCCCTGAAGTGCCCAGCAGTAGTTACTGCGAGTTTCTCAGCTGAGTTCTGCCCATACATTGTTAGCACTTCCTATATTGTTAGGGTAGTGTCAGACCTCACAATGTTCTTTGTCCTGAATTCCATACCAGAGAACTATTTTAAGAGCAGACTATCTGCTGAGATGCTCTAGAGAACAATGGAGTTCAGTTTCTGGTTTAGGTGGAAATTTTCATCCATTTCTCTCCATGTTTGTAACACACATGCTTCGAACAGTCTGTACACCAGACCAGTTGTCACTACAAATAGACCAAAGTTATTTTACATATCATGTATTTATTTCCAGTTTGACTGGGAGACAGAGAGAATGAACCCATAAAAGGAAAAGAACTTATTCTTCTCTGACTCTTAATTTCTGTGATATTTTTTTAATTTCAGATATCCATGGCTGGAAAATTACCATTTGGATATTTGTCACTTGGAAGAGGCTACATGAAGTTGTATGATGCACATGAAAGCAACGTATTGTATTCGGGAAACTATAATATTTGGGAATTTATTCAAGATTCCATTTGAGTTTAGATCTAGATACAGATAAATAAGTAATTATATTAATTAAATTGTCTATTGATTTAGGTTTTCCTTTACATAGATTGATCACAAAACACAATGCTATTTATTAATTTTTATTTCCAAATTTTCAGCAGCAATATGAAATAGGTAATGTGAGGAAGGGGTCTGTACTACTTCTGTGACATAACGGCATGCACTTAGAAATATTCTTTCATTGGCACTATTAGATACAGACAAAGTGGTGCAAATTTCCTGCTACAGCAGATTAAGCAACAACACTCTTAGTTGATTAGATTACCAATTATAGAATCTTTTTTTTTTATCATTATGACTCCATTGGTATGTGTTCGGTACACTAGTTGGGTACTAGTTTACTAGTTGGGTAACCAGTAGTTAGTTACCCAACACTAGTTGGGTAAACTAGGAGGTTTAAATATTCCATTGGCTGATTAAACAAAATAACTGACCATGATAACTGACCCATGATTTAAAAGTAATTAAAATTAAGAATATTATTTCTTCCTCTGAAAAGTGAAGAAAAACTAACAGGTGAAGCAATAAGCAGCACTAAATACATTTTTGACCTACAGTTGGTCCTTGCATGCTTCTGAATATTATCTTCATTAGACCCACGCTTAAAAAACAGTGCAGTGTTATAAAGAAGAAAGGGTACAAGTTTAAAAAATGGTCATGGATGACAAAAGCATAAAGTTATTTTGAAAATGCCATATAAAACCCAATATATTTCAAAAATTGGCAGGAGACAGTCACTAGTCCAAATAGAAAAAAAATAGTGAGGTAAAGGAAATACCCATCAGAGATGAAAAATTTCTAAAGGAAAGAAAAAGCAAAGAATCATTCTACTGAGATTTGATGACATCAGGGAAATGTGTAAGATATTAGCTTGTTAGGTACAAAGGCTGCAGAAAGGACAAAAAATGGTAGGAGGATTGAAAATCTCTCTCAAGAAATGAATGACTAATTCACCAACCACCATGAGCCCTAGTTGTTGGTATTCCTCGGAGCCCTATTCCTGGAAAAATAGTGTTTGCTGTTCACAATAATTTCTCAGGTAAAACTTGATTCCACAGCTTTGCTTAAGCATTTTTCATCAGTTGTTTAATGTCTCACAGGCTCAGACACCTTTTCTTTGAATAACTAGTCAACATGATCCATACAGTAGGTTAGAATCCTGAAAGCATTTTATGTACACAATAAAATACATATTTTGATGGAATAATGTGAAAGAAATTAAGATTGGAGAAACTACAGGAAAATATCTTTGACTTTGATCATAATATCTACTAAATAAGTGCTTGTATTAAACTAACTTAAAATCCTGGATTTAAGATCCCTATTCCAAGAGCTGTTTTTGTAACAATTTGATACTGAAGTAACATGATGAGTCATGACAATTTGTGAGCCATATTGAAAGGTCAGACCTTGTTTTCTCAAGATTCAGGAGTAAAAAGTACATATGTAGAAATGTGATATGTTTTAGGCACAGTGGATGATTCTTCGTCAAGCTCATGGCTTTTCAAAATTCAAGTACCCTGACAGTCTTGAGTTCCAATTACCAAGGGGAGCACATACTTTCAACACAGTAATGAAACTTCAGGCAGTATAGATCTTTTTGCAAGGCTAATACCCATACTGCGTGAAATGGGGCTTTCCTGGGGATGCAGCTGAAACCAAGGAACTCTTGCTCCTGACAGCAAGTCAATCACAAAACATGAAGTACAACGTGCTCTGTCTTCCCCACAGTAAAGACAGATCAGTGTGAGCTCTTTGCTTGTTCTCTCCTCCTTCTCCTCCTCATCATCCCCTGAATATCAGAAAAATGAAAAAGTAAATAACATCTGGTATGAAAACACAAAAGAATAAGAATGTATGTATGGAAAAATGTTTTTAATCTTCCATTGATCTTCAAAAATTAGGAATTCTAAAGAGGCATGTATGAAGGGGGGATTATTCCCGAAAAAGCTCTAAAATGTGTCGCTTTCAAGCATGATTTTTATGAGTTCATTAGTGTCACTGATAGATTCTCCAAGAAATGAATTTTTCTTACTGTTATTAAATTCAGAATTGTAATCCTTTTGTTAATGCATAATCAGTGAGTCAAGGTAGCAGAAATAAAGCTGATAACCATCTTCATGTCCTCACATAATGCTTTGCAGGCTGAAAGCACAACATATGAAGTGGATCTGCTGGACTTACAGAAAAGCCAGAGTAAGAGACATTCACAGTATGAACAGAGCATCTAATGTTTATTTACTTATCCTATAATGAGAAAGTTCCCACACAGATGGTGTGACCAAGCCTCAGCAGACTTCAGTGAGATGTCTGGAAATTGATGGGGCTTTTTCTAGCTGGAAACGGAAAAACTAAACAAACAGAAATAAAGCAACCCTCCAAATTTTGTAGAATGGATCATATCCTTCAATTCCATCTTCCCTGCCAGATGAAAGAAAATAGAGCACTTCAAATAAATAAAGCATGAGTTCAATTTTTAAATAGAAGAGTCATAAAAAAGTATATTGATTTTTTTTCAGACATTTATAAAGTGAAAAATAGTCTTTATTCACACATATGCATGTACTGTATTTCTACTGTCAGTAATATCCATACTGTTTTCGAACCATGGGGAAAGCTGCAGCTTCATTAAAATAAAAGTTGAAGTACAATCAGAATTTCCTAGGATTTTTTTTAGAACTTATGGATGTGTTTGCTTGCTGTGAATTATTCTGGTTTTACTTTTGCTCAGACACAAAATGAAAATATACAAAGATTGTCCTTTAACTGTTCTGGCACTCAGTTTAAGCATAATCTTTTTCAACATTCCTAGTTCACATATTTAATATAACAATTCACCTGTGGCCTTTTCCATTCCTATGTTTAGGAATAGAGATATACCCACTACTCTTTTTGAGTCCCCATATTTCAAACTATTTTAAAGCTACTCTGAATCACTTTCTACAATGCATGAATCACACTCGTACTTGTAAGCAACAGTAACTTATATGTGTACACCTTTCAGTCCTATGACTGGTCCTTCCTGAACGATTTAGAGACAAAATGTGGTGCTGACATTGAAGTCTCATTTAAACTCTGTCTCAGTCATAAGGCTCTCACAGTAGTGTGACTGCACATAATTTTCTTCTACCTGGAAATAAAACCTTGTGTAGCTGATGAAAACATAGGTGATGTCTCTGATAGGACTGTTATCAACCATAAATGTGCACTTGTTTATCTGATCCTTCCTAGGGCTTCAAAGCAAGGAATGGCTTTGTCCTGAGAGGCTAACAGAGTGATTTGAGAAAGGCAGACTGTACTTTTAATTAGCCCTATTGATTCCTTACAGAAACAACTTTAAGGCTTGGTTTGTTTTGTTGCTGTTCAGAAGGGAGTAGAGCTAGTCCATGGAGTCCAGCTAACTTGTGGCAGCTTGACCTAAAGACTTTAGTGCTTTGTTAATAGCAGTTACCTTCTCTGAAGAGTACACAGAGTTACAGAAGGCCTCTTGGAAAAATCTGAAAGACAAGACACAAGGTGCAGAGACACATTGAGAGAGGAAAACCATACCAGGGATAGATATACCAAGAGTTATCAGACGATTTATGGAGGGAAGAGGGCCTGGTGAATCCCAGATTTTATGTAGAACAGAGATAGAAATGGCAAAACAAAAGCTGAGTTATTTGATTTAGAGCTTCTCCATCTTCAAACAAATAACCACAAACCAAACTAAAAAAATTGCAACATGGCTCTTTTTTTGTTCCACCCTGCACAAATACTCTCTCTGCTACAATGACGTATTCTGTAATAGTAAAAGGCTGGCAGGTGATTACTTTCATATCCGAGTCTTTCATCTCTGAAGAAGTACATTTCAATATCCATGTCTGGTTATTAGCTGATTCATGGCTTATGTACAAAGTCTTTCCACTGTTACAATTGAATAGTTTTATTCAACAGAGCAACATTACACTCTGGCTTTATGGAAGGTTTCTTATTGCTTTTCACATTGGAAAGAAAGCAAAGTTGATTCCATAATTCTTTGATTTGCTTTCCTTTTAGTCTTCCCTCCCCTTCCCTTCCCTTCCCTTCCCTTGCCTCGGCTG